>OX122882.1:36661807-37106224 GCA_944738645.1 Eristalinus sepulchralis | reverse complement strand
TAACCAGTGGACTTCACCTGGCGAACGTGGTCTGAAGAAGACGAAGACTGGAGTATTGGCCGGGAATGTGATGACCACTGTTTTGTATGATTCCCAAGGTATCCTAGAACAAGCATTGCCAAATTTTTACAGAGCCCTACGATTTCAAATTAATGCAATTCATGCTGAATTACTTCGAAACTTTCGGTTCAAGCCATATCATAGTTAAGGCGAATGTTTGTTCTTACTGAGAAAATTAATTTCGTTCAATTTATTGCATTTTAAAAATGCATATTTAACAAAGAAAATCCGTTTGGTGCTCGTTGGGAAGTAACATGTTAACATGTGCGGCCACAGCTTTAACTCGACCATACAATAAATCATTAAAACAGAACTGGCTATTTGGAAAAAAAAACTTTATTTAATTAGGTTTTGTATATTTGATTGAGTTGTCCCACTTACCAGTGGTGACCGCAGTGTGTGGAGGACAGTGATTGCTGAATTCCGGTGTAGTCTTTGGCGGGACAAAACTCCGCATTTCGCTAATTAACGAAGTGCTGGGAAAACATTTCCACAAACCAAACCATACAAACGTGATATTCCCGCACATCGAGCGGTAAATTGAATGGTCAAGACTTAATTAAGGCGAATCAGGGATTAATTAAGTCAAAAATACTTGTCGCGCGAAATAATCAGTCTGATTTATTTATTTCTTTCGAACTACAAATGACACATTCGTTATCGCTTTAAAGGCTTTAAATTATTTTAATTTTATTTTATTATCTTCTGCAAAAATCCACCCAAATCAATAAATCCGTTAAGGGTTGATATCAGTCGTAAGGAAACCACTTCGGGTCAAGTGTTGCAATCGAAAGTGAATTTATCGCACTTCACAGCCATTCACGATTTCAATCGGTTGACATCTGATTATTATTAGACTTTAAACATAGGCTTCAGTTTCGGCAATCACCTCCTCATTCGGGGCTTTTTTTCCGGCGAGTATCTTTTTGAAGTCTGAAAAAAGGTAGGAGTCGCTGTGGGCCAGATCTTGAGAATACGGTGGATGCGGAAACAATTCAGCACCCAATCCGTGCAATTTGGTAGCCGGTAGCCAAGGTCTTGTGACACGGTGCATTGTGTTGGTGGAAGAGAATTTTTTTTTCATTTTCATATGGGACCTTTTTTTCAATTTCTTCTTTCAAATGCAACAATAATGCCATAAAATATTTGCTTTTTCAAGATGGTCGATGGATAAAATTCCATGCAAATCCCAAACTACGGATGCCATTACCTTTCCAGCCGACCTTTGTGTTTTTGGACGCTTTGGGCGTGGTTCGCCGGCTACTGTCCACTCCTCTGACTGCCGATTTGACTTTGGAGTGTAGTGGTGGATTTATGTTTCATCCATTGTGACATACCTCCTCAAACAGTCTTCTTTATTCCGACGGAGCAGCTCCAAACAGCTCTCAGAATCATCGATACGTTGTTGTTTTTGATCCATTGTGAGCAAACGCGACACCCATTTCGAAAACAGCTTTCGCATGGACAAATGTTCAGGAAATAGTGAAAGAGTACACACAGCCTTCTGATATCTTTAAGGTGTCAGCTATCTCACGCAATTTTAGTTTGCGGTTTTCCAGGAGGTTTTTGTGTACTTTTTTCATTTTCATGTGTGGCCACCTCAATTGGCCTTCCAGAGCGTTCAGCATAGTCGGGGTCTGTACGGCCACGTTTAAAGTTACCATACCACCGACAAATAGTTGTTTTCGATGGAACAGAGTTCCTGTAACACTTTTCAAGCCATTGCTGAGCTTGCACGGAATTTTTTTAATATCAAAAAGCAGTGTTCAATTCACACAAGAAATTCAGTTTTTTCCATTGTTTCAAAAATCGCAACAGTTTGACTGATACCTGTCAAATGAATGAATGTTTGTACTTCCTGAAAAAAACTATGGATTTTTTGTTAGTGGAACCCCCTATATGCCAGTCCCGAGACTTATTGAATGATGTAATTTTATTTAAAAATATGAAGCAGTTTATACTTGGTACACTTGACTCAATTATGACCCACACAGGTCACAACTTCTTCAGCATCTTCTCGTGTTGTAGTTTGAATATGAATAGGGAAATTTGAGAAGCTTTTCGTAGACAATTCTTAGTCTTCAAGTGTTGTCCAAAAATGCGGCGACATGAAAAAATATGAGATGAACATGTCCATTAATCGAACATGGAATGTTTAGCGCTTGTGAAATAAATATGCACTACGCCATGACGGCCATTACACACTAGTCCCACCAATGACATAACATAACCTTAATGCAGTAAATGAGCAGGGCAGTCGACAGTGAAACATGACCTCACTATCCAAAGAAAACACGGAGTTTTGGATTATCGTAATGGACCCACTTTTCATTACCAGACACAAACCTCTGCAGAAACGATTTCTTTTCAAGTTGCAATTCAGGCATTCAAAATCGCCGTTCAACATCAGTCGTTTTCAATTTGTATAGCACCCAATATCCTAAATCACTTTGTTTTGAAACGATTGGAAATGGTTTGTGTCGGCCCTGTGCACATACGGCAACGTCGTTGATCGCACTTAAACTGTTCACACTATCCCTGCCAGTACACAAGTCAAGTTGTCATACATCCACCTATTGGTGCATCACATCAACCACCTCTGATGGACCTGTTCTACCAATTTTAGACTGTTAGTACAGAGAACTTCCTCACTACCTCAAGTCCATGCCTCGGATAGAGACGGATCCAGTTTTGACGACCGTAGCAAACGAATTAAGGTCAAAGATTTTTGGTTCTGTACGTCGAATGCGAACTCCCTTTCCTAACAACGTGCGCCTGAAAAATGTGCGAAAGCCCTGGACTACTACAAAGCCGATATTACCTCCATTCAGTGAGTACGATTGAATCGCCCAGACAAAAGGAAGATGAAAACCTGCGACATCCACTACAGCGATTACTACAGACTGGACACACATCGCTTATTAGGATGCGTAATTGTTGTTCAAGGCAAACATAGGGGAAACATTTTATGCTACTATTCCGAACAACACATGAACTGAATCTCAGTGTAGTCTGACTGGTTCACAAGAACTGCGTCAACTATGAAGTTAACAGTATCCTTAACTTAATGTACGCAATTCTCTCTACCCTTTCTTGTGAGCGCCTATAAGTGTGGTTTTAAAAGAAGTAAACCCACCATAGACTAGACCGTCACACCGAAAAGACTCAAGAAGTACAAATCAACAGCCACCGTCAATATTTCCATGCTAAGGACTTATATGAGAGCGTGCATAGGGAAAAGCTTAACTATGCCAGATTGTGTAAGACAATGATGGAGAACTCTTGCTCTTGCCGCACCGAGACCTTGAATGTCAACGACGGTTTAAGACAAGGCAACGCACGCATCAAGTGACCATTTCAACATCCTCTTTGAGAAGATCGTTGGAAACTCAGAAGTAAAGCTGCTCGCTCACGCGGACGACATTGATGTAATTTGACAAACACAACAAACTTATCACAAAACTTTAAAATAGTCAAGGTCTATATTAACAACACGTCCGCTGACAATAATGTCAGCATCAAGCTTACAATCACACTTCCCAAACTCTGATTCTTTGGCCTCGAGAGACAATTCAATATCAAAGCCCCCTCTTGAAAGACCAAGCTGATCATCTCCATCCTGCTAAATAATGCACATATTTTGAATTTATTAAAAGCCCGTGTGGAGGATATTGCAATTTTTGGTTTGGTTAGCGTAGATGGCATCTGGAGGAGAAGACTTAACGACGAACTCTATAGGCTGCACAGCGACATGCCCCTGGTCAAGCTTCTTCGGATACAACGCTTAAGACGGCTGGGCCATGTAGAGCGTATGTACACCACTGCTCCGGCCCGAAAAGTCTTCGAATCTGAGCAATTGGGACAAGGCAACAGGGGACGACCTAGGCTAAGGTGGCGCACACAAATGGAGAAGGATTTGAACCAACTTGGGGTGAGTAACTGGCGAAAGATTGTTCAGGCTGGAGAGACATGTTGGTTGCGGCCCAGGTCCACCCCGGACTATTGCGGCCCAAGAAGAAGAAGAAGAAGAAGCGTTCATGGCGTCTAGAGGAGAAGATTTTACTGTGCCTTGATCGAAATCTACCGTCCATGCAGGGCTTCGTCATATAGAGACGATGAATAATGCTCCGGCCCAATGAGTCTTTGAATCAAATCCGTTGCAGCAACGCAACAGCAAACGACCTCAGCTGAGATGGCGCATATAAGTGGAGAAGGACCTCATCCAGCTTGAAGTGTTTGAAATTGGAGGCAGCTAGCAAGGGAATGTGCTAGCTGGAGACATATTTTGGTTAAGGCCAAGCTCCACTGCCTAAATTAAAATGAAATACTTTTTTTTTGTGGCGCTATTGTCAGCTGCTATGGTTGTGTTAGCAATATCTAGACATTGCCTTATTGACGACCACGTAAACTAGGCGTTGTGTAGGCGAAGAAGAACCAGAAATCGTCCTACATACGTCTAATCCACATCTACACTTCGGAAACTACTTTCTTAGTGGTCTGAATGCCCCCCTTTTCTGTCGACATAAATACCTGACTTCCTTATCGGCTGAGAATCTTGTCAACATTGACTGGGCACCGGCATACCCCATCGATGGTATGGTATGAGACTACATGTGTATTCTCTAAGCCACCTTAACCTCCCTACCTAGCCATTTTGCATAGAAAATCAGTCTTGAAAGTGTGCTGGTAAGTAGGTGGCCCATTATGTGATCCCCTGTTGCCAGAATTTCTTAACTACGAATCAAAATAACGAAATGTCAATCAAAATCAAAAAAGATTTGAAATTTAAAATAAAAACCAGACAAACTTTTGCACTCGTCCCATACACACAACAATTGAAATACAAAGAAACCATCAACAGCAACATCCTTGTTTGCCTATTCAATTAAAACCACCACGAGACAGCGCTCTGCTGCTACGCGTCCAACCCCTTAAACTGAATCAACTTTCATCGAATATAATCTCACATCACGACCTCGTGTTGTGCATTCAATTAATCGTTGCACCAATCCGAAATCAAGTGAATAACCGAACGATTGCAACCTTCCACCAGTGATTCTATTCCCAAAACCCTCGCATATCGAAACTCGAAGAGTAGATAGATCCCACACTACCAGGGCGCTCATCAATAAAACACTAGTAACTTTATGCTGAATTAAACTAAACGCCGCAATACTCTTAGGGACTCCATTCAATGTCACCAGCATCCTTGCTCTCTCACTCGATGATGCTGGCTTTACGCGACGCCGCCGTCGTCGCAGTCATCAACACCTTCAGTGCTCCGCACACCTGCATGTGACGCATATGTTTGTCTTTTCATTTCGTATTCATGGCGTGGCTTAAAATCGCGGCAAACTACTTACTCGCGAGCGCTGGCACAGCCACCTTCTAACCCCTCCGCAGAGACAGCACACACCCACAACTTTGTGAAAGTTTCGGTGCCTCCAAAGGAATTGGTTTCGGGAAGTGTTTTAAAAACATGTCGTTACATCGTTACACTGTTAAAACGTGTATAACCACCGCCATTGGCAGTTGGCAGCACTAATGCCTGGCGGCCGGGAGGGGCAACCGCTCTGCGCTCTATCAAAGTGTGCGGTGGGGATGAGTAAACGTCGTCGGGAATGATTCTCTTCTGGTTGGAGGGACAACAACATTGTCTTATGTTTCCATGTTCCCGTTCGAAAACTTTCAACGTCTTCAATTTGTCCTTAGACATCGTGCCCCCAAGCCGGAACAGTCTCTGCCCAAACTCCTGCAAAGCGCCCCGTATCTTGGGGGCACTGCGCGCATCCGTCAGTTTGTTGGGATGAAACTTTCGAACGACTGCTGCTGCTACTGCTGCAGGGCCAACTTCGAAAGCATCTCGAAGTCAAATTTAATTTCAGCAAAATTTTAATTCTACCACTAGCGCTCGTCTTCCGCCGTTCTCTGAGGGCGGCCCGGGTGGTGGTATTGTACACACCTATCAAGACGCTTCGACGTATTCGCAGGCTGCTGAGCTAAACACACCTTGTTGACACAAACCCGGGGAGGTGGGCGCCTGAATGAGCGAGTCCTGTTCTTCCGTGGATATTATGACACTTTTAATAACTTTATTATTGCATTTCGCATAATTGCGAGCATCACTTGTCGCGTCCCCCCGCTGCAGAAGAGGGGCGCTCGCTTAGTTGCGATTCTGTTGGGGCTTCTGGAAGTGACGCGTTTCGCTCTGTAGCCGTGTAGCTGTGCGGGAGCTGTGCAATTAAAAGTTGAACAAAGCTTTTTGATGTTCCTTAACACGATGAAATGCACACGCTCAGTGTCGCCCTTAATTACTCTTGGATTTATTTTTAAACTTTTTTTTTTTGAAAAGAAGGGTGCTGAGTTTTTGTGTCAGCGGGTGTTAACATGTGTTCATCGTTAGCTTGTACGCCTTGGCGTGGCCGTGTGCGAGTTGGGACGCACAGCCCTTCTTCTATTCTGCTAAAGATTTGAATGTGCAACCGGGAATCAGCTGCTACGGCTACAAGTTAATGGGACGTGTACTCCAATTTCATACGAATGTGAACTGGCTGCTGCTGGGCGTGAGCACTGGTTCTGTTGAGAAAAAAAAAGGAATCTGCTGAACACTGCTGAAAGAACCGAGCTTTTGGAGGTCACATCGTTACGGGAGAAATTGAATACGATGTGTGACACATTCCGGCTTTGTATGAACTTTTGTTGGGCAGATTCGGTGGTGTCCAGCGAAGCATATGTTAAATCTTCGACTTTTATGAGGCTGCCCAACTACAAAATTAGTTGAAATTATTTCAAATTTTCACAACCCAAGGAAGGAAGCTTAACAGTGATGAGCCGACAAATTTTTAATCATTTCCTATTGTTATGTCTTGCAGTGCAAATAACCTCCCTATTCTTTATCAGGAGCCTAAGTCTGACGTAAGACAAGGATATCCAATTCTCCTACAGTCTGAAGCTGATGAAAGTTCACCAGCGAATGTTACCTTCAACCAACATGCCTCTCCAGCCAGCACGATCTTTCGCAGCTGCCGCCAGTTGCGCACTCCAAGTTGCTTGAGGTCCTTCTCCACTTGTGTGCGACACCTTAGCCTAGGTCGTCCTCTGTTGCGTTGTCCCAATGGCTCAGATTCGAAGATTTTTCGGACCGGAGCAATGGTGTCCATACGCTCTTCATGGCCTAGCCATCTTAAGTATTGTATCCGGAGTCGCTTGACTAGGCGCATGTCGCTGTACAGCCCATAGAGTTCGTGGTTGAATCTTTTCCTCCAGATGCCATGAACCCAAACAAAACCAAAAATTGTACGCAAAACTTTTCTCTCGCTATGACTTAGGGCTTCCTCATCCGCTTTTAGTAGCGTCCAGGTTTCTGCGCCATAGAGTACGACTAGGATGATTAAGCTGTTGTACAAAGGCAGTTTAGTCCTTCGAGAGAGGACTTTATTCTGCGTTTGATTTCGGTACTTGTGTTGTTTTCCCTATTTACAGCGGAGTCGAGGTAGACAAAGTCCTTGACTACCTCGAAGTTCTGCTGCCTACTGTGACACTCTGTCCGAGACACCGATGTTGTGTGTCCTTCCGTGATGACAGCATGTACTTCGTTTTGCCCTCATTAACCACCAGACCAACTTTAGCTGCTTCCGCTTCAATGCCAGCAAACACCTCATTGACTGTTCGTTGTGTTCGTCCAATCACGTCAATGTCGTCGGCGTAAGCTAGTAATTAAACTGACTTTTGGAAGTTCGTTCCACTGGTGTTGGCTTGTGAGTTACGCACGATCCTCTCAAGAATGATGTTAAAAAAGTCGCATGACAGCGCGTCGCCTTGTCTAAATTCTTTTTTGACATCGAAGGTCTCGGCGAGTTCGTTGCTGATCTTGACGGAGCAGCTAGAGTTCTCTATCGCCTACACAATCTGACGAGTTTGGTAGGGATACCAAAACTAAACATTGCACTGTATAGCTCTTCTTTATGCACGTTGTCATACGCGGCCTTGAAATCGACGAATTTGTGGTGGGTGTCGACTTGTGCTTCTTGGGACTTCTCCAGCATTTGCCGCAATGTGAAGATCTGGTCGATTGTGGACTTCCCTGGCCTGAAACCACACTGATAAGGACCTATCAGGTTGTTGACGAACGGTTTCAGGCGTTCACACAATACGGCAGAGAGGATCTTGTAGGCGATGGAGACTAATCCCTCGGTAGTTGTCCAGCCGAAGGACTTGTGGACCGGGCAGACGACGCTGAGATTCCACTCATCGGGCATGCTTTCCTCCGACCATATCTTGTAGATGAGCTCGTGCATGTTCCCAACCAGTTCAACTCCAGCTGCTTTAAATAATTCTGCGGTCAGTCCATCCGCTTCAGCAGCTTTGTTCGACTTAAGTCTCGATATTACTAACTTGACCTTGTCTAAGTCGGGGGGACGGAATTCTTGCATATCATCGTCCAAATTGACATTAACATTCTGCCTAACAGCGGGATTTGGGCCATCATCTCCGTCTAAAATGCTACCTATTGACTGAATTTTGTCGACCAAAACGTTTCTTGTTGCCTATTTACCCTCAGTCGGAGATTTTAAATTGTTTCGGACAAATCAATACTGTCGGCATTTGGAATGTACTGCTTCACATCGAATCTTAATTTCGACACGCCCTGTATGCTCATATAATGTTCGTTTAATCACTTATGTGGCTATTGAGGATCCGAGCCGAAGCTATGGTTGCTTTACATATTTGAGTCCTGGGGTTACTGCTTCCAGTCATCAAGACTAAGTTGTCTTGCATCCTCTACACCAAAGTTTAGATTTCGGTTTCGAAGACCATCTTGGCTGTAGTGTTGGTGTCAGAAGCCGAATTTCAGCTTAAATTCACATCCTGATGCAGCTCGTTGAGTAGGCGGTTGTGTCTTCTTCTCCATTCAGTACCATCGGGAGAGGGGATATACGAGTATATCCGACGCAGAAATTTTCTTTTGGAGGAACCAAGAATCAGCTCCGCAGTCTTGCGTATTATCTAGTTCTTGGCTCCATTTAGCAATAATTTTGGTTATCCTTCAAGTCAAGTGTTTGGGAACCTTCAGTAAACCGAAGTATCACCGGCTGTCGTGTCAGGAATTAGCGCTTTCCTGTTCAACTTTGCTGCAATTTACTGACTGTTCATCAGTCCAGGTGAACTTATACACATAAGCATACATTGTCACTTAAGCTAAGGCCGTGGGTTTACTTCAGCAGTCAATCTGCAGTCATTCCTCCCTATTCAGAGTTGTCTTGTCTGGAGTAACAACTCGGCTGGTCACCCTTTCCTGCAACATCCCTCCCAGCACAAGTGATTTATATCCAAAGTCCTTATTTGTTGAGAAAAGGTAAGACCCCATCCAACAGCAGACGCAAGTGTCGGGTGTGCATTTAATTACTTCCAACCGAAGAAGACCATCTACGTCCTGAATCCATGTATTCCGCAAGACTCGCCCCACTTTAAAATCAAAAAAACACCAAATCAATGATGATACTCAGAACTCTGGCTCCATGTTTGCAGTTCATTAGAGTGCAATCAGCGGAAGAACGAAGAACAAAAAAACACACGCCACGGGCCGCAGTTACCAGCACGAAGTCCTGTCAACAGTCTGAATGTTGCCACATCGACATTTGTCACGCATCATTTCGATCAAATGTTTTCGGCTGATCCACATAAATTCACTTTGAAAACTGAAAAGTTAACGCCAATTAGAGGCGGCTTCAAATTTTAAGTTCAATTCCCTTTACTGACCGAACTTTGCAATTTAAAAATGAACCCCTTTCGGTTGGATGGGTGGTTTCGATCCCCTTGTATCTTTGTATCTCCCCCACCCGACCTGAGTACATTTTTTTAACGAAGTTAATTGTTTCGCTTTCGCAGTTCCTTTTGACTCACTGCTTTGTTTGCTCTTTCTCTTTGGCTGAGTCAAAGGTATCGGCGAAACTGCTGCAAAAATAGCGCCAGAGGGAGTGCTTGGTAGACGGATGACCACAGCAACCGGGTTATCCCAGGACACAGTTACGTAAGTCACTTTGTCCCAGAGTTGAGATGGCATTCAATAACCCGAAAGATAATCAGTAGTGGGTTTTGTGTGCAGACACAATAAAGCGACGGCACACAAAACACAGCCATCGCTGAAGAGATGGCTCTGGGAAGTGGGAAACAGCAGTGAATAGTGAATTAATTATCGTCCTTCCGACAATAAACGCAAACCAAGCAATTTCAATTTGCTTCATCATTCATTATTGCTCCGGTTAATTCCTTCCGCTACCCGTTTTGTTATTTCTTCTACTTCCTTTCCCTTTCCTTGGATCTCTGGATCCTCCTTGAGCTGCTGTGGAAGAGGTTGCATTTTGCCCAGCACCCTCACATGCCATTTTTCGCAACCGACGGACAAGCGTCGTCCTTTCAATTGTCCTCGTGAACGAGATGGAGCGAGTGATTCTCTTCTCCAACAATCGTCGTGCCCTTTTCGTCGTCGCGGAAAAGACATATCCGCTTGTGGTACTACCACAACATGTACCACCCCAGAGGGCGGGCGCAGTGCGACGGCAGTAACGGCTGCACGAGTGGCATATCCTGGGCGAGGGTGAGCCAAAATTGTCTGACTGTACTCTGTCAGCCCCGTACGAAATATGAAAAGGACGCGTCCACAGTCACCATAAAGTGACCCTTTTCCACAGGACGAAGAAAAACTAGACGTTACACAGAAAAGGCTGTTATGTGCAGTTTTCTCCACTCCACACGGGTACGTTACTTGGTAAGAAACCCCGAGAACACATCGAGATGAGCTGGGGGGAGGATCCATTCTTTTTCAGCTTTTATCTCGCAGTCGCCTCTTTTCGATGCCATTGTTATCCTGAATTGTCATCTTTTATGTCCTTATGTCGGGAATAACGATGACTCGGCGAAAATATATTCCCCACCCGCTCAACCTCCGTCAACATCAGTGTCGTTGGTTTCTGTAATGGCGAAGAATGAATTTGCGTACGTCATCGATTAGAATTCAACTTTTGGGTCATTACAGTGGAAGTGAAATATAGAATTTGACAAAACGCACATCAGACATAATTTCGGCGACCGAAGGAATGCAGATAATGACTCGAGGTATTTGAATATGGTGCTCCGTGGGAGGAGGGAGATTTCAATTTTAAGTAAATTCTGTGTTTGGACAAACACATGTGAGATGAAGAAATGAACTTCATTAATCCAGTGCCGCATGTCGTTCGAGAAGGTTCGTATAAAGTGCAAGACGTTGTTCGCAGAACACAATCCACTTCCCCCATGTTGACTTTTGTTATTCAAACACTTTCGAAAAAAATGAAAAGCGTCAAAAAAAAAAATTGCAACATATCCTACTCTGACACGTCCACTGTGTGATTATGCCGCCTTTAAGGATGCATGCCATAAAAGTCAGATACAATTAAGGGTTCATTAAAATGCATTTGAATTGGGGAGCGCTTAATGAATGTTGTTTATTATTCACACTCTGACGGAACGTGTATCACTTCACATGTAATTTATTTTTTAATTTGAACCTTCAAGGAATTTCAAGGCGGAGCAGCGCATGCACGATTCAGTCTGTGCCAACAATATTATTTATTCACAGGATAATTGCTCTAATTACCTGACGGCAGTTATACCAATTAGTTATGACCACCATTTCCGCCATTTGTTTGCCTTATAAAATGTTTTCGTTGCCGTGCTTGAGGGTCAGTACTTCATGACTTCGACTTAGGACACAAACTTAAGAGTTGAACTCCCTAGAGGAAAGAAAGCTGTGGAAACTGTTGTTTGCAAGGGCAATTGAATAAGTTTTGAACAATTTCACATTTCAAAAGAAGACACAACAAGTTCTTCGGTCTGAATGAATTCACTCGAAGTCCCATTGCAACTACAGATAAAAAATAAATTCTACTGAAACACTCAACGTTTACATCCCGCTTCACCCCTTCACTGCTCACTTATTCGGTACATTGTTAGTGAAAACATATCGCTCGTTGACAGACATAAGCGGCTAAGCTCACAGTCGCGTCCTTGAAATGTTGAGTCCGCATAAATGTCGTTGAAACCCTGAGGGAGTACTTATGCAGATCAGCTACGCAGCGGTACTTCTACATTCCAAGCCCCGTTGAGATTCGTAAAAATACACACTCGTTGAGATTTAACAGAATTTTCACTGCGACAGTATTAGCAGTTAAGTGTCACTTGGAGCTTAAACAATGCTCAGCAAAGTATTTACATGTGAGCCGCTTTGCTCGGGGTACACTCAGACGGCTTTAATTCAAATATGCCCGAGACTTATAAGTTCCCTAGTTGGTGGGAGGGTTTCGGAAGGAGAAAGTCTCGTCGGATGCTGACAATAAATCCATTTCTGAATTTCTCTATAAACTGAATGGACTAAGAGCGAGCCACGAGTGGGATACATTCACATTCCAGGGATACCGCCAATTACATCACAGTTGAAAAATACAATTCCAAGTTATGAGACATGGAGTTATGTATTTTCTTTAAATTCAACAGGAGAGACAACAACAAAACTTGCGGAGTGGGCGGAAATATAAGGTTGTTCAAATATCTCCCTTCCGCTTTATTTCTCTTCATTCACTGCCTCGTAAAAAGTGTTACAGTGATCGGATTTAGTTCAAATATGCGCCGTTTTGTTCGATAGTCTGTTTCCAACTAGACGGTAACTTCATAATGCCACGCTCTTGGAAGCCCCCCCTACTAATTTACAAAGAACTCGGACAGCCAATTTTCACAAGCCTCTTTTGAGTTCAACTTCACACCGCCAAGGGCGTTCGCCATGGACAGGAATAGGTGGTTGTCACTAGGCGCTATGTCCGGGCTATATGTTGGATGCAATAAAACCTCTTTTTCATACGAGCTCCCGTAGCTTCTGACGCGTCATCAACAAAGTGTGTGATTTGGCGTTGTCCTGATGGAACACTACACCCTTCCTGTTGGCCAACTCTGGATGCTTCTGGTAGATCGCCTGCTTCAAGCAGTCCAGTTGTTCGCAGTAGATGGTACAATTAAGCGTTTGGCCATATGGGAGCAGCTCATAGTGGATGATTCCCTTCCAATCCCAACAAATACACAACAAAACCTTCCGGCTTTGCCACTGTTTGGGATGATTCACCGGCTTTCCACCATGACTGTTTTCACTTGATATTGTCGTATGTGATTCGTTTTTCGTCGCCAGTCACCATCCGCTTCAAAAATGGGTCGAGTTCGTTCCGTTTCAGCAGCATATCGCAGGCGTTGATTTGGTCAAGAAGGTTTTTATGCGTCAAATCATTGGGCACCCAAACATCAAGCTTTTTTTGTATCCAGCCTTTTGCAGATGGTTAAAAATGGTTTGGTGACTAACTCCCATCTCCTGGGTGATGTCACGAGATACCACATGCTGGTCTAACTCAATTATTTCCATGATTCGATCGGTATTCGTCGTCACAGGTCTTCCGCTGGCTGGCTAATCTATGGTGTCGTTTTCACCGGCTCTGAGTCATCGAAACCATTCCTGCGCGGTTCAAAGTGATTGAGTACCATCCCCCAAAACACCATTAATCTCACGGAACGTTTCTCTAGCGGACTTGTGTTTAACGAAATAAAACTTTAAAATAGCGCGAATTTTGGCGTTAGTGAACTCCAACTTTACATGTCTATAACTATTGAACGCAATATCCAAACTAAACATGCGTAGCGTCGTTTTGTTGGTTATGTCAAGAACTTTCAATAATATACAGTGTTGCTAGATACGAGCTCTGTAGCGTTTGTACATAGCCGGAAAATTCAAAAGACAAAAAGGCGGAAGGCAGTTAAAGACAACACCCTTAACAAACCTGAATTTGCTATCGGCACTTATAGAGTCAAATCATATGATCTTGGTGGCCAATTGATGTAGCTAAAACGTGAAATTACCCGACCAGAAAGCATGCACTAACGATGCGTATGCCTACACCACAGCCATCAATGCTGTTGTAATCGTTGGATTACGACAGGCTAGTGGCGGTGGGCGACAGTGATAAGAGGGACCGAGAACCACCGCCGCTTATATTATGAAAATGTATGCTCACCGGAAAGGCTGGGTTTATTTTTTGCTGGAAAATAGGTCTCAATGATGCACCTGAATGAGGGCATTTTTCTTGTTAATTGCATTTGAGAGCAGGGTCTGCATCTATTTGGCTCAGGTTTGATGGTCATCATCGAGGTACAGCAGTCTACGTGGAAGAGCTTACACTTGCGGAACGGTGTGTGCACGTTCGGGCTGTCGATGAAAGGGGCCGATGTGCCAGACGTCTAGTTGGATAACAGACGAAGGAAGGTGCTGGTGCTGGGCACTTGTACGCGGACTGTTCTGACTCCACTTTCAGTGCCTCATCACTGAAAATGTTTGAAAAATCAGTGTTTACCGCCTATTGTTCCAACTACTGAGAAGGGTTGTCAATAACAGACTTCATTTGTTAGCTGAGTTGAAGTAAGGTTGATATTGCATAACCAAATGAAAAATATACAACATTTTCAATTGCTTCGATGGCCAAATCGGTAAACTCAAATTACCAGTAATACTTACTCAGCAGCAATATTTTCGACTGACAGTGCCACATGAAACCACATAGGTAAGGCTTCCACTATTCGTATCTTCAAATTTCTTCACAATGTCACCTTTTAATAATAATAATTGAGGGGCACTAAAGCCCACAAAAGACTAGGCCCAGTCACTAGTCTCTAGCTGTGCTAGAATGCTAATGTTCTCTCACGATTAGAAGGCACCTGCAGTTTTTTGTCAATTTCGAACGACGAGATTTGAGAAGCTTTTCTAGACGATTGATACTTTCCGAGTGCTGTCAGCAACTCGAAAGAAGTGGTGCCGTGAAAGAATGTGACGTGTTCCGACTGGAAATCGAACGTAGACCTTCTGAGAGTGGGTCGGAGAACTTACCCAATACGCCCCGGCGACCACAATGCCACCTTCTACCCAACTTATATTTTCCTCGCCGATATTTCCCACCTCAAGTACTAAGATAGATCCCTTAGAAACATTATCTTTAGCCTCCACATCTTGGAGGTCACCTACACGTTGCTCTCAATCATAAATAAAGCAAGTCTCCAACAACATGTTGTCTCTCGATCGTGCATTCACCTACGTTGTGCATCCACTTGGGTTCGTAATTAGAGCCTCCTATAAGTACATATCTATCTGTAAGAGCCTATAGCAAACAAGTTCACTTAAGCACCCGTCTCGTCAAAACAACAACAGCGCAACGTTCTCAGCATCTTCAGCTAGAGCTCTTCACGGTTTGCACTGTCCCCGGCTGGTGTTGTTACTGCAATATCCCTCAAGTGTCTTGAGGCTTTTCTTTTTTTACTTTTCAAAAGCCACTTCTGCAGGAAAACCTCCACAGCGCAAGAGCCCTTAATCCTTCCACAACAGACTTGCGCGTACGTCAACAAGTTCCTTTCCTTTGAATGCATCGATTCATCGATGTTTGTTTTCAGTTAATTTCGAGTGGATGAACTCAAGATGGATGTGCACATGACTGCTGCATGACGGCAATCCATCGTGGCTGGATGACATACATATGTACGTGCCTAACCCCACTTCAGCTCATCAGTCGTACATTAAATTTTCGAACAAGACAAAGGATTCACTGCGACGTCGCTCCGCACAACTCCAGGGAGTTCGTTACTTGATGACAATTTTGCAAAAGAAAAACAGTCTCTTATATTATTCAAGCCCCTTTCCAAAATTAATTAAAAAACTTCTGCATAATTAACCACAGCCTTCAAGTGTACTTGACAGCAGAAGCAGTGAACGATTGATAAGGAGCCTCGATAAAGGACAACTGTCGCCGAAAATAGCGATGGTACGGGACAGTTTTAGTGGTGACCTATAATTAATACAAAACTTTATGACCTCTTTAAGAGGCTCTGCTCTGTGGCGAGTTGACAAGCAAAACTTTTGACTGCTCCTTCCTGTAGATGGTGCATGTGCAAGAATAAAGCCGGTCTGCCGAGGGGTGTAGAGTTGGCCAGAACCAAACTGAAAAAAGGCGTACTTTATGCAAGAAAAGTAGGAACTCAACTTTGAAGTTCTGCAGAGTCAAGTAAGGAGGTATTCTGATACTTTTGGCGGGACTTTATCAAAATTGAATTTCGGATCAATCTTTTGTGTGCTGGCTTGTAAAAATGAAAGGTTTGAATTAAGTCATGTTGCCATTACTCTATGCGGTAGCGTGCAAGTAGGTCATTTGTGTAGTAGGCAATTTGCATACGAGAATATTGCACACACAACATCGGCGTCTCGGACAGAGCGTCACACTAGGCAGCAGAAACTTCGAGGTAGTCAAGGACTTCGTCTACCTCGGCTCCGCAGTAAACAGGGACAATAACACCAGTACCGAAATCAAACGCAGAATCACTCTTGCCAATCGTTGTTTCTTTGGGCTTAAGAGGCAATTGAGTATCAAAGCGCTCTCTCGAAAGACTAAGCTTGCTTTATATAACACCTTGATCATCCCATTCCTACTTTATGGCGCGGAAACTTGAACACTACTAAAAGCGGATGAGGATGCCCTTGGTCTCTTCGAGAGAAAAGTTCTGCGCGCAATTTTTGGTCCTGTTTGCGTTGATGACATCTGGAGGAGAAGATTCAACCACTAACTGTATGGGCTGTACAGCGGCATGAGCCTAGTCAAGCGTGTACGGATACAACGCTTAAGGTGGCTAGGCTATGTTGAGCGGATGGACAACACTGCTCCGGCCCGAAGAGTCTTCGAGTCCGAACCACAGGGACAACGCAACAGAGGACGTCCTACACTGAGATGGCGCACACAAGTGGAAAAGGACCTCAACCAACTTGGAGTGCGCAATTGGAAGCAACTGGCAAGAGATCGTGCTAGCTGGAGAGGCATGTTGGTTGAGGCCCAGGTGCACCCCGAACTGTAGCGCCATCCGATGAAGAAGAAGAAGAAGAAGGATGGACCATTCTCGTGACGCTACAGTCCGGTGTGAACCTGGGCCTCAACCAACATGCCTCTCCAGCCAGCACGATCTTTTACCATCTGCCGCCAGTTGCGCACTCTAAGTTGGTTTAGGTCCTTCTTCACTTGTGTGCGCCATCGTATCCTAGGCCATCTAAAAATAAAACCTTGAGAATTGCATAAGTGCGGGGTTAGTTTAAATCACCAATCGCTGGCTATTATGAGAAAGCCATACAGCCCCTATCTTGTGAAAGTTGGCTCATACGACCAATAGAACATTTAATCATTGTAATGACTTCATAAAATCCTCTCCCCAGCCACGCCCTAAATGAAGCAGAATCAAGGGTAATCTTTCAGTCTCACAAATAACCCTCTCAAGAAATTACAATTTCGTGTCAGTGTCAACGGCTCGGCGTGTGTCCGACAAGTCAACACCGAATTGCACTACCCCCGAGGCCGCGTATGCCAACCACTCAACGACCGTCACCAATCCCTGTGGTACCAGTCGACCACAAAATATCATTTGAATAAATTGAAAGTATTTCGCTGCATTTTTGTGTTAAAAGCATTTCCCAATAAATAATGATTACGGGCTTCCGGAGGAAAAAAAAACGGACGACATACACGAACTTCGCGAAACAACCGGGGTATCAGAAACGCCAGCTCCTCGGGTCCCTTCCATTGCAGATCCTGTCACATTGTCAACCCTGTGTGAGGTGGAATCCGCCGCCAAGGAAGTCACACCCGCCCCTCCCCTCCCCCACGCCAGCTGATAGAACTAAGATGGAGAATAAGCCCAAGGTGCACATTTCTAGCGATGATGGTGAAATGAAATAAATTGCAGGGCCAAGAAGTGCTCGTTTCGTTGTTTCCTCTTTTTTTCTTTGCGCTTTCAATTGTGAATGTACGTGTGTGTGTGTGTGTATTGTTTGAAAAACAAATCTATAAAGATGTCGTGCCCTGGCGGAGTGCTATAAATTTAGTTTCCCTTCGTCTTGTGTAGTCTATGTAACGGCAGGCCCAATCTTAGTGGAATGCATTCACTTTCGCAGTACGAACGGATACGTGGGGGGGGGGGGGGGGGGAACTTTGTCGGTTCGTTGTGCTAGTTTGTAAGCGATTGCAGGCGGTGCTGCTATGTGCGAGAGGATTGCTGAAAAATTGCACACCTAGATGCGGATGGCTGGTGTTTTATAGAATTTGAGAAGATTCTGTTTTCTTTTTGCGTTCAAAAAATTCGTTTACGGTGGTGTCTTGGAAAGTAACACTCTCGTCGTTGGATTGTTATATCTTCGCGACGGATAATAACTTTCCGCAAATGATAAAGGCGGCTTTTGGGTGTTGTTTTACCAGTCTATAGGATTTCTCACATTTCCAGTAGGACTTTTTTTCATTCGTTTTGCACATTCACAGTGCACTCTTCAACGCCGTCAATTTATCGGCAAAGGAACGCAATTAAAATAGCCTCCTTCCTTACACCATCAACAGTAAACTTGGGGATATAAAAGAAGCAATTGCCCACAAAAAGGAAAACCATTCCACTTCCCATTGCGGAAGTTTTGAATTAATTTCTTCTTTTGCGCCTCGATTGAAATTTGTAGATCCTTTAGGAGGCACATCCGGCAGAAGCCTCAGTTACCTACCAACTACACTTCGAATTCCAACCGTAGGTAAATCGTTGCCGCACTCCAACAAAGTCCTACTCCTTTACACAGAGCCACCTCCAGTTAGAATGAGTGATAACCTTTTTTTTTGTTCCTCCTTTCAATGGGAGCACCTCTCGTCAGGGCACCAAGCCACCCCAAGTGTGTATCAAGTGAAGCAAATAAATTAAGTTTGACTGACGGGATCGGATGTTGGGTGTTAAAAAGGCGAATGTGCCACCCTGCCGTGGCACAGTCAATGCAAGCTTGTCCCAAGAATCTGTGGAAAGTCTTGCCGGAGTTCACCTTCACTGTGCACATCCCCTACGCAAGCACTGAATACACATGTTGGCCAATCAATTACAAGCGATTCCTTTGGCACCGAGCAAGAGTTTAAGTGGGCGGGCAAAAAGGGCGGTCGGGATTCGTTGGTCTGGGCTAAGGTGAGCAGCTTGTCGTGAAGGACTTGGAATCGAAGACAAACAAAATCGATCAAATCAAAGACCCCCCCCCCCCACCACCACTCCTGATTCCGTCTGATTGCTTATTTGACACACGCACACACGGCGCTGGGCTAACGCTGAAGGATTTCCGTAGTGCGGGCTCATCCAGTCGATCGAAAGTCGATTTTTCGTTCCTTAAGCGTAAAACCTCACCCAACTATTCACTCGGTTGCCACCACCGGAAAGGAGTTGCGACCCCAGTGCCACCGTATGCGACTTTGCTGAAAAATGGTCATGTTTAACTTGTCGAAGGTAGGACGCTTCCATCTCCTGCATGGACTTTGTTTTTTTGATGTTTACCAGTGTTGACATATTGATGGTGCGACGAAATGAAGTTGTCTTTGATGGAAACCGGTGTACTATGTGCTGAGTTGAGTTCAATGTTTGTGCACCGAGGTATTTGCGCAAGGAACTCATTGATTGGATCAAATTGCCAAAAGCGGATACCTGGGCTCAAAAGACCCAAGACTGATGTACGTCTTCTTTCACCCGGCACCACTAGACGAACGAGTGCTTCTTTGCCATCGGGAGGGGGAGGGGTAAATATTTGGCTCCTGTTGTAATAAGCTCAAGAGGACTACAATTAGGTAAGCACAAATAAGTGTTCAATTTGACATTACCGAGTGGGGTAGGGGTAAGCACATCTGTTGACGTTGTGCAGGCGACTGGGCAAGTTTGTTTGCTCGACGGGGAAGTCATTAGTTTGACATTTTCCGAAGTGGCCGGTGTGGTGAAGTAATTAAACTCTTAACGAACAAAACGTGTGGGCCAGTTTGTGAATTGCGTCTGCTTATGGCATGTTGATGAGGGATCGCTTATGGGGACGGGAAGCTGAAGTATCGGCTTTGTTGATTAGTTTGATTTCACCGTATGCCGGGAAGGAGCAAGTAATTTGAGGTCGCAATTGACTTCTGAAAGGCGGATGGTTTTTTTAGTTCAATGTCGTCATGACTGCTATCTTGCCAAAGGCGATGGGTTCTTATCAAAAATTGGCGTTTAATTATTTTGTCTTTATAAGGCTACGCACAGTCACTTTTTATCGATACTCCAGCATGAGCTTGAAAAACAACATAAGGGATGTTACTGGACGATTTGTGTATGAAAATCAACACGGTTCATTAATTTTGTTAGGGTATGCTGCAATTCAGGGTATGTGGTCGCCGTGGCGTCGACTAATACGCAGAAGGTCGAGGTTCGGTTCCCGGACGGAACACTTGCGTTCTTTTACGGCTCCACCTTTGCTGACAACACTCAAAGCTTCCCAAATCTCGCCGTTCGGAGTCGGCGAAAAACTGTAGGTCCCTCCTACTCGTGAAAGAACAGTAGCACGCACAACACGAGTCGTTGTTGCAAAGTGTGATTTTTTAAAAGGTATCCAGGAAAGTTAAAAAAAAACACATAAAATCCAGAAAAATGCATGAAATCTTTATTTGAATCAATAGTACGGTCCATATAATTTAATGTTTGAAGATTATTTCATGCAAATGTTGACCTTGACTGCGCCTCAAATAGTTTATCCGCTTAGTCCAATTTTGGCATACTCTTTCCAACATTTCAGCCGGTATCTCACGAATAAATGCTTCAATGTTGTCTTCCAATGCGTCAGTTGAAGCGCGTCTGTATAAACATGGGCTTTAATATAGCCCCACAAAAAATAGTCTAAAGGCGTTAAATCGCACGATCTAGGGGAACAATTGACCGGTGAAATAAAGTGTTCATCGAACTCGCCTCTCAATAAGTCCATTGTTGCATGTGCTGTGTGGTATGTGCCACCGTCTTGTTGAAACCACATGTCATGCAAGTCAAGCTCTAATATTTTGGGTAAAAAAAACGGTGGATATCATCTCACGGATTCGCATCATCTTTGAAGAAGTACGGTTCAATGATGCCACAAGTCCAAAAACCGCACCAAACTGTGACTTTTTCTGGATGCATTGGTAGCTCTTGCAATTCTTCTGGCTGATATTCACTACAAAATCGACAATTCTGCTTATTTACGTACCCATTGAGCCAAAAATTAACTGACCATAAAATGGAAGAAGCGCGCCATGCACATTTTGATAATAAAATTCAATAATTTGGAAGCGTTGATAGTTTGTAAGACGATCCATGGTTAATCAAAGATCAAACTGAAGATGTTTGACAGTGAAACAAAACACGAAACTTGCGTCAGCTGCTTAAACCAGTGTTGCCAAAAAAAGATAATAGCTAAAAAATCACCAAGAAGCTAGACCCTGTTCCCTTGTGGACTGTAGTGAAACTCAATTATTATTATTATGCTGCAACTCAACCTTTTGATAGCTTCTATAACTCTGCTAGCTTAATGATTAACTCCTGCTGGAGAAATGATTAGCTTTCAGACTTATGTAACATTCATATAAAAGATATGAATTTTGGAGTACTTTCTCTAAACCAGTTTCTTTTATGAATCTGAGAATGAGAGATGGTTGTAGCTTTCATTTTGACCCCGCAGTTAGGATCTCACCTCTCCCGTCCTCTTTTTCTTCTCTTTCTTCTTATTCATCCTAATCTTCATTATCTTTTGGTCTTTAGCCTTGTGCGGGTACAAGCTAGGATATGCCTCAACCTCAACAAGTCCATCCTGCTGGCAAGATCTGTATCCAATAGCCACCAAAATCGCACTCCAAGTTCCTTTTATAGGCTAGAAAGAATCAAGGGTTTCCTTATTTGCTTTTGGGATAGTCCATGAAAAGGAAATAGAGCAAGGTGAGCAATGGCCGAATGTCACTCACCACCAGCAGTGGGATGAAGGGTTAATTGCATCCACAGCCTATAATAACTAACTATAACTGAGTGGCAGTAGAAATGGTCGACTCCGAACGGCGAGATTTGGGAAGTTTTTCATAGAAAATTCATCTTGGGTATTGTCAGCAACTCGAAGGAGGTGGAGCTGTGATAAAATGCAAGGCGTTCCGCCCGGAAATCGAACCTATAGAACTTATAGAACCGCCCTCATACTCCTTATTCATGAGCAACTACTTCTGTAATCTGATCGTGTACATTTTTAAATTTGTTCTGTATCACCATCTTCAATACGTCTGAGAAGATGTGAGGACAACTAAGTTGTCTGCGAGGTATTTTCTTTATCAGGTCTGCGACCCGTGAAGGGTCGTGCTATAGCTGCCTTCCATTCTTGGCGGTCCCGGGCACGCTGCTTTCAGTTGTCAAGACCAAGTTCTCTAGTGTCCGCAATCACTTGGTCTCTATACCGGAGGCTCGACTTTCCTCTCCTTTTCAAACCTGGAGGCCGAGATTCGAAGGCTGGAGCGTTGTTGTCCATTCCCTTGATGTGGACGAGCCACTCTAGTCGACGGATGCTTGTCTTTCGATCTTCATCTGGATACAGCACATAGAGTTCGGTTGCGGTTGTGTGCTCTCCTCCATTCGAACTCCCTCGCAGACATGACCATATATTCGTCTGCGAGATTTATGTATTCCCAGTGTGAAGCACTCCTCGCCATGGCTGGGATTCAGATTGCATATTCCGCTACTTAAACATACCTAAAAATTTAACACTTTACGGTAAGAATAATGTGAACGGTTCATTCGATTTTGTTTCACGAATTTCCATGTTAAAGATGTACCTTTCCTTGTCGGCCTGTCATTGGGAAAGTCGATGAAATTTTAGGAATACTGGAGACAGACATTACTAGGCCGTGTAGAGCGTATTGATACGACTGCTCCGGCCCGAAAAGTCTTCGAATCTGAGCCATTAGGACAACGAAACGGACGACCCAGAATTAGGTGGCGCACACAAGTGGAGAAGGACCTCAACCAACATGGAGTGCGCGACTGGCGGCAGCTGGCAAAAGATCATGTTGGCTGAAGAGGCATGTTGGTTGAGGCTCGGACTGTAGCACCACAAGAAGAAGAAGACGGAGACAGACTTACACGAAAACTGTTACGAGAGACTGCTCATCAACCTTATGACAGTTTTCCACAACGAAAAGGTAAATCAAATTAGCTTGACTTTTGGGCGCCATATGATTTTACGAAATGAAATTAATTCAAGCGAAGAACAGTCTTGTACCAGTTTTGAAGCGATTCGCGATTCAATGCGAGAATAACGAACGCCAGTGAAAGTAGACAAATGCTGGAGACTGATCCCAATTAACATCAAAATTTTAATTGAAGGCAGACTTACTTTGCGCGTTTGATGGGATTAGAAGTCTGTTATAAACTGCCGAATTGTGACAAAACGCTCACACCGATCATATATGAACTGTGCACAACTCGACCGTGGCCAACTCAAAGAGAGTTTTTTTTGTTCTATCATGACAATCCTAGGCCACACAACTCTTTAATGACCCGACAAAAGTGACTAAGTTTAGTTGCATCAACCAGGTACCACGAGACTTGCACCTTCTTCGATGTCTGCAAAGCTCTCTCAATAGAAAAAATATGACTGAACGAAGTGCTTCTGAAAGTAAGCTCTACAACAACGGAAACTATTTCAAAAACATACCAAAAGGACTCGAAATCGCTTTTAAATCTTAACCAGTGTCACATATTATTTTGCAATCACTCACTCCCTGCTGTAAACACCTCCAATCAATAACATTCAGCAGCTTCTCAACGCGGAAGTTTGCAGGACCCTTGTTTTGTCGCCTCGCAAACATCAAAGATCTAAAAGTTATTCCCCTACTTTTCTAATTATCTTCATCAAACTTCCTTTCGCTTACACTATCTGCAGGAAACGCACCAAACGGAAGGAAGTCGCCTCACCCGAAAAAGGGAAAATCACATCACCCCCAGTGCCATTAGCTAAATAGGAAAAGTTTTTGCCTTCTCCAAATTTGTTTATCCGAATCGCAAAAAATTATGCCAATGAGTGTGGCAATAAACCAGCAACAACAACGAAGGCGACTCCGCCACCATCACTATCATCAGCAACACTTGCTTAAGCTCAACTCAGCAGGACGATGGCCGAAGGAAAAAAAGCTTGTCCTCCATCTGGTGGTGGTGGCGTACTTCGTTCGGTATGTGAAAGTATCTGCTTTGCCGCTGTTGAAAGGGCAAAAATATAAATAATGATTTGCTTCTGTTCGCTATGAATATTTATTAGCGCTAAGGAGTCTCCTCCCAGGGGGCGCATTACAAAGTGCAAGGCTACCCAAGGCTCTGCGGTCGATAGTGACACTCGGGGGGCGGGACTGAAGCCCATTGCCTAGATCTCTGGCTGTGTGGCATTTGGTGCCCATCTTCTGTTTGTAAATAAATTGTGACAGGACTCCAAGGCGCATTTGTCGACCGCTGGTGGTGGCTGGTGTGTCTCTGTGTTTCGGAACCAGGGTGTCCACAAACATATTTTCATATCTATCAACGGAGTGAAATTCATAACAACTACCCTGGGAGTAGTTTTGCAAATGGACGAAAGTTGGAAGGAGATTGAGGATGTGTACGTATACACATGCATCTACAAATTTATCTGAGAATTTTCTGTCACACATTCAAACATCCATCGCATATAAAGGCGACTGAATCCATTTAGGTCCTGGAAAGGATTTCCCTCCGTAAGCCGATTGAGCATCCTCAAGGACACAAGATTTGCTGAATTCTAGCTGCCCTTATCGGTGCGAATGTATGTATGTCCGGTTGAGATGCCATCCTCACTTTTTTCCGGCTAACCCTAAGAGCATTGGTCCACCTCATGTGATTTATCGCAACTCCTGTGCTGCATGAGCGAAAGCATTCCGGTATCACCAATTTCGTCCTGGCCGTAGTAAAACTAAGATACGGCTTACACCTTTCATGAACTTTGCCCCAGGATCTCACCTGTAGCCGGGATCGAATGAAACACAAATGGTTCACCTAAGGGACTTCGATGGACATCAAGATCCATTGAAGGCGCTGGTAGTCGAAGTGCCCTGCCGGCGCCCCACTCCGGCCTTTTGATAACACCACCAGTACTTATTTATACAAGGACGACACAACGACAGCTCTGTAGAAATAGGGTTGGATGAGTGTGCATGGCCAGCCAGGGGGGAGAGCGTAATCGCGGCGTGCTAAAGCGGCAAGGAGCGGATTAAGAGTGTTGTGACATTGTCAGGATAATGATAATAAATTGGAAAGGATTATAAAGTGTGTAATTGATTTATACATTTCAAACGGTTTTATGATTACGAGGACGTTCATACTGCTGTGCGGGGAGAGAGCCTTTTGGTGTTGGGTGAATATTTATCTTGCGCATAAATACCGTGCGAAAGAGTTACGGCATCACTCCAACGTGAATTTAAATGTAGTCCGGGGATCTACGAATCCCGCCACAAATGAGCTGTGTCTCCGAGAGATGCTTTCCCTTTACATATTTCGCAGTGGCACCGTGATAAATTTGCAGACTAAGTGAAAGAAATGGTCGTTGGCTGTTGTTCCGAGTGCAGGGGTATGGATGTGTTGTTATATTTCAACCTGAATTTTTCGACGTATTGTTCCTTAATGTAAGGAGTGGAGAAATCGTTTGTTATTTGCTTGATGGAAATAAACGCTAAAATCCCCTAAGGTAGATATTGTAGTTTGTATTCAAAAGTTTGAATGATGCAGCCTTGGGTGATGCCTCAAGTTATCGTATTTATTAACCCAGTGCAGACATTAGCTTATCCGCGTTTTAGTGCGAGAAGCAAACTGGAATTGCTTATATTTCAAGTTTCTTCTGTGACTCTGTAATGCAGGGCACATCTTTCCTTCGTCCTCAATGGAAATGCCCTCGACAAGCTTATGAACATTTTCTATCTTTTATCCTGGTGAATTCTTATTCCCTCCGTCTACATCAAGGCATTCAACCTGAAGTGTTAAGTTTAAGTTTACAAATGTATTTTTTTATTATGAGTTTCATTTGCATTAAATCTAGATATAAAATACTTAAACTAGCTATAATAACTTTTATTTTAATTAAAACTATCTTACTGGCTCCATGCGAGCACTCTAAGCTAATCTATGAATTTTTTATAATTGCCTTTCAGCCTTTCAGTTTTTGTAGGTATGTTCAAGTAAAGAACTAAATTATGTGATACTTAATACTAAGAAAATACAACCTGAAGTGTGTGATAAGTTGAATTAATTGTTGGAAAGTTTCAAACGCTACGTAAAGAAGGATTTGCTGCCTCAGGAAACAACTGTGTATTATAAAGGGTGTCCCAACAAGAACGCAAGATTTAAATTTTAAATAAATATTAGATATTTAAAAAAAAATCGCGTGAATTCTTTTATATCGTAAAGTAGACAGATTGAGGTTATGTGTGGAATAACACATCGGCAAGATGGCCGTGCATAGGTCAAGTTGACATACAGCCTCCCCGTGGCGCCCTCTGGATAGCCATCCCAGCATCCGCTGTGTGGTGAACCAATGTATGCAGCGACTGGCCTACCAGTCTGTAGGTTGTGCGTGAGGCTAACTCCCTCACCACACAAAAAAAAAAAACAGTTCAGAGACAGAAACATGCCTCGGATATGGACGGATCCAATGTTGCCGATGATTTTCGGTTCTGCACGTGGGATGTGAGGTCCCTTAACAAACCACGTGCAGCCGAAGAACTTGCGGAGGCCCTTGACTGCTACAAAGCAGATATCACCGCCATCCAGGAAGTGCGGTGGGATGGGCCGGGCAGAAAGAAGATGAAGAACTGCGACATATACCACAGCAGCTGCTACAGAAAGTGAAGGCAGCGCTTATTCGGATGCGGATTTATTGTTCGAGGCAGACTTAGGCAAAAAGTCATAAGCTACGATCCCGTAAGCGAACGCTTCATGACAATCCGCATTAAGGTTAAATTCGGGAACATCAGCCTGATATGCGCTCACGCCCCGACAGAAGAGAAGGATGACAACAGCAAGAATGAATTCTATGATCTCTAAGAAAGAACATACGATCGATGCCCCAGCTATGACACCAAGATCATTCTAGGAGATTTCAATGGTCAGCTGGGGAAAGAGGACATCTTCGCATAAGCCATCGACTTAAAAAAACCCCAAGGAAAAAAGTCCTCCAAACGATCTAGGCGGCCAATTCTGATCTCCAAAACGCGAAGTAACACGACCGGGAAATGACTGATGCAGCAATTGAATTGTTTTTCTGGCTGTATGAGATGTGGCGCCGTCTTGAAGAAACCACATTCCCTTTCACATTAATTTCTTTAATTCTAGGCACGAAAAAATTGGTTATCATTTCACGATACCGAACGCCATTGACTTGACTTGACTCATTTTCATAAAAAAGGTCCAATGATTCCTCCAGCTTAAAATCCACGCCACACAGTGACACGTTGAGGATGCATTTGCTTCTCGGGAATCACACGAGGACTTTCCTCGCCACAAATGTGACAATTCTGCCTTCTAACGAAGCCATCAAGATGGAAATGGGCCTCGTCACTAAAGATGATTTTATCGCCAAAATCAGCATTTTCATGTTGTCTCTCCAATGCCCATTTAACGAACTCCCTTCGCTCTGCATGGCCAGCTGGCTTCAGTTCCTGAGTCAATTGAACTTTGTATGCATGAAGATGCAAATCTTTCGTCAAAATTCACTGCATAGTGGCTGAACTCGGTGTCGAATTGAGATGGATGGAGGCTGAGCGACATCATCACTTACTGCTGCGATATTTTCGCTCGTCCGACCTGGTCGAAGGCGCGTTGTTATCTTTACATCAGTTACAGCAAACTTTTCCATTAATCGCTTTACAGTTGACTCTTTTGGAGCATTATTGTAACCCCCCTCCATTGATCGCAATTTGCGAACTGTAGCCGCAAAACTTTTACCATTTTTGTAAAACAATTTCACAATGATCAATAATCCTAATAATAATTGTTCAAATCTCAAACAATGACAATTCGAATGGCTCCAAATTTAAATCTTGCGTTCTTGTTGGGACACCCTTAACATGTACTTGTGTATGGAAGTCAGCATAAATCAGTTGGCTGCAATCGATTTTTGAGTTCCTTTAGAAATATGAACGTCCTCATTCTCCCCCTCATCCTCATCCTCATCCTCATCCTCATCCTCATCCTCATCCTCATCCTCATCCTCATCCTCATCCTCATCCTCATCCTCATCCTCATCCTCATCCTCATCCTCATCCTCATCCTCATCCTCATCCTCATCCTCATCCTCATCCTCATCCTCATCCTCATCCTCATCCTCATCCTCATCCTCATCCTCATCCTCATCCTCATCCTCATCCTCATCCTCATCCTCATCCTCATCCTCATCCTCATCCTCATCCTCATCCTCATCCTCATCCTCATCCTCATCCTCATCCTCATCCTCATCCTCATCCTCATCCTCATCCTCATCCTCATCCTCATCCTCATCCGCATCCTCATCCTCATCCTCATTCTCATCCTCATCCTCAACCTCATCCCCATCACGTTAATTCAATACGATATGTTGTATCTATGCCAAATCAAGTCCACATCTGCCCTTATCAATCAATCCAAGCGTTTAATCTTAATGTCCTTCAGGAAAGCAGGAAAACAAAACCCTCGACTCGTCCACGGCAACTTTATGAGGAGCCTCCTAATCGCCTACCCAATGTGGAGGGGAATTAATCGAACTATAATAGAACGACTAAATCCTTTTCACTCCTCGCATCACGATATCCCTTTACTCGAAACCGACAAAGGCACTTAAAATAATTAAGTGATTCATTTTGGCGGGCGCAAGTGGGCGGCGGCTGGCGGTTGAGCCATTATTATTGACTTCTTTTCACCGGCTTCGCTGGAGGAGATTTATGAAGCTGCCGCTTGTATTTTTAATTATACTTCCATCGGCCGGTGGGATTACATTCCTTTCATGGAGTTAATACCCCCGAATTATGAACGACAGTTTCCCCCATATACGCCAGATTCTAATTTGTTTTATGTGCTCACCCAGTTCCGCGCACCGCGCCCTCTGTGCAGATGTGTGAGCGGTAGACGATGGATTTTTTTGTTTTTTGCTGCTTTTTCGAATAAAATTGCAAATTGAGTGTGAACTTGGCACTCCACCGATACCAACCCGGGGCAACTATAATTGATGCCATTTGCGCTGAGTCCCGTTTAATGAATTTGCAAATAAATTGAATTGGTTACCCACTTAAGGGGAGTGGGCGAGCCTTCATCGTGCCCAATGTATAAACAATTAAATTACTTGCCGAGCCGACAATTAGCAGGGCCATTGTGGGGCTGACTGTGTTTTTTTTTCTTTCTCTTGGACGGTGCAGTGATAGGCAGGGGATGGTGATTTTACAACGCGCCACTTATTGAGAGGGCAAATGCGGCGCCCCACGACCGCTGCTCATTTAGAATTTAATGTCGCATTAATTAAATTCAGAGGATAAAAAGTGTCATCAACCGCTCTGACTCGCTGTTCGCAAAAGTATTGAGGGCCCGGGTCGCCGGGCCGTCATTTACGGTTGCAGCGTGCTGTGCAAAAATACAAAACAAAGCGAAGCACAAAGAAAAAAAAAACAAGAATACACCACTCCAGCAAGAAATTAGAACCTCTACCAATTTGAGCAAATCACTGAGTGTGTAATAAATTTAATCGTGAAATAATTAATTGCCAGCACTGAAATGAACAGTATTTTTTTAATGTTCGTATTTTTTTCTAATTTAATTAAATTTCACCCCAGACCTCAAACGAAAACAAATGAAGCAATTTTTTCTGGTTTTACAAAAGTTTATCACTGTTATTGCCGCCCCGAGTGGCATGGGCCTGGCCGATGGGTCGTTTGTGGGCGGTGGCGGTGGGGGTTGGTTAGCATGCTCAATTTGGAATTTTAATTGATTCCTTTGAAAAACAATCGAAATGTGTATCTACGTAGCAGTTTCGCTAAAACACATCGTTTTGCGATTGAATGTCGTTAGAGATGTGAGGGGGCCTCTGTGCGGTAGACGAGGTCAAGTGTGTTTCTCCCTCTCATGAAAGGGACTCAAATTTCTTGTCAAACTATACCCCAGACAGCGACAGAGCACAGATTCGCTTGAAGCGATAGTGCTTGTCAGTGCAAGTCCTAAAACGATAATCACGGCTGTGGGGAGCAAAATGATTTTGGAAACTCCGCAGAACCCCACCCCATCCCATAATCAGTGAACGAGAACGTCAGACAGCTTTAAGTTGGCTAAAACTCTAAAACTTCTTTTCATCCATATAGACGAAGTTTTTCTGCATGATCATCCCACCGGTACACGTCTACATCACACTGGCGTTGTTTATGATCCCTGAACTCCTTCTCCAAGTCGTTACGTATTCGTTGGCAATGCCACACTCGGGAGAATATGGATACATGTCCTTTCAATTTTGTCGCATCCATGTCCATCTTCTCGGATAGGAGGCGATCTCATGTCCACCATCAAATTCATCGCACTTAATGATAGAGTTTTTTTTTATCATGAGCTCAGCAGTTTTTGTTCCTCTCACATGACGGACAATAATTTATACACACACACACACGCACATGACGGGAATAATTCAATTAGTCAGAATCACGTGTGACGGGAGAGAAAAAGGCCTTCAAGCGCTCAACAGCTTAGCACAATCACAGAAGCCTGTCACCACTCCCGAGCACAGTTCTGACGGACCTCAGCATACAGAGCGTACAGTAAAACAGAAAAAAGAACCCAAAACCAAAGCATCCCTTAAATAATTAACCACGCCAACTAACGCGTCCCAGCATTAGCTCGTTACCACCACAACAGCAAGGGGATGGGATTCAGCGATTAAGGCGCTCGACAGAATTCATCTGAATTAATTCTGTCACAATGTGAGAAAAGGAGCTGTCAGGACTTGGCCAACACTGACTACAACTCTATGGGAGAGCCGAACACACATCTGTCCCTGTTTTTTCGCTGCAGACTCTGCTTTGAGTCTCTGGTAGCAAATCTAATAAATGCACATTTCTCGTTAGCAAAGCGGATGACGAATCATTTCCCGGCACTACAGGCGAGGTCGATGAAGCCATTAAGGCTAATGCCAAAAACGAAGCACAGATTACACCCCGCTCCCCGCTGAGACGTCAACGAGTCAGTCGCTCGTATGTCATGCGGTTGGAGCGCAAGCAAAGCAGAACTTCGTGTCCGTTCGCTTTGGCTACTAGTCCCCTCCGTGACATCTTGTGATACTTAGATGTCTGCTTAAGACTTAATACCATCCACATGTGTGCTGTGCATGTGCCACCAGGGAGGGGGGGGGGGGGGGGGGGGGGGGAGTTTGCTATAAATTGAATCTTATTCAGGGACTGGAGAAAACTTTCCACCCGTTCGACGTCATTATCGTAGTCATCGTCGTCTGCAGAGCAAACAGCCAGTTGAGTTTGGGAGGGGGCTAGAGCCAGACAAAATTCATTTGCCAGAGGTTGTCGAAAATTTTCACCAAACTCAGCGCAAAGTTTGTGTATGCAATCGAGTGTGCTTAAGTGGGTTGATGCTGGGCTGCAGGATGGGTGGGGTTTGAGGTGGTAGGCGGTAGGCGGTAGGCACTATCATCAAGTACGCCATCTCGGAAACGTTAATTTGCTTAAATTTTACGATTAATTTAATCGAATTAAATTAGGAACGCAACTTCCCTCTTCAGGACTGCATATAAATTTGTATACTTCGGTAATTACCTGAGAAAATATTTGTGCTAGAAGTATACATGCGAGTGGTGGTTTTCGTTTAGGAGCGCTTAGCGTAACATTTATCAGATGAGGTTCTCCGGGAGGGGAGGGGGATGCTGATGTGCTTACTGGAAAACTTTTGATCATCCTTTGCCGAAAGATGCCGGCATTCACTTATGAGTGTTTGTCAAAAGAAATCAGTCTGTTTGCATCCGATTTCTCCTTCTAATGGATGACTTAAGGACATTTACTTGTGTAAGCGCAGTGGATCTCCCGGGGCAGAAAAAACAATTTGACCTCCGCGATGCTTACGTACCCACAGAGTCTCTTAAGTCCGCAAATTTTGTTGCTCAACTTCCATAGGCACCTGATCCTGTTGAGGAACGACTGCAGTTGCAGACTGAAGAAAAATGAAATTATCCTTCCGTGCGCGTTAAAGTATGCCAGAGCGGCATTATCCTTATCACAAGCCAGCACAAAGTGCAAAAGTGTACATAGCCTACTGCATTGCTGTCCATCAGCAGGCACAAGGATACACACATTCACATACCGATCATACCGATGCTCGGCACAAAAGTGCAATATCCCTTGAATCCAGGGAAAGCGTGGAAATTTATTGGATTAATGTCACAACACGTGTTTGATCCTTTTTTTTCGTTGTTTTGTCCTTCTCCAAGGCATAAAATATTTGGTTGCTTTAACCGCCTCCTGGCCCCTTGTCATATTCTGTGCCAGGGTTCATTCATCGATGTCGCTGAAATTTTTCATAATGGCTCGCAAATGAGATTCGAGGACGTTCGAACGGTGACAATGAAACCCCTTTGTTGGCATCGAAACGGGCCGTGAAAGCGCTTACAAGTGCCACGATATTGAAAGCGAGTCCCTTCAATCGATCATTGTTTCGTTGGCCGTCGGTTGTTGTGTGCGGGCGTGTCAGTGATTGCTTTCGAGAGATGGAGGCAACGGCAATACAATATCCTTTTAAGCGATAAAAATTGTGATTAATTTATTTTTAATTGCGATGTTGCCTGCTTCCGAGAGAGAGAGAGAGAGAGTTTCGTTGTCAGCTACCAAACCGATTGGTAATGTCGCTGCGGCATCGACGCGAAGCCTGTTCGTTGCGTTGGTTATGTTGAACATGTCAGCGACTAAGATTAACATTACTAATGCGTGAAGGACGTGCGGCAAACAATGAAAAATTAACCGACTACAGAGGCAGAACGTGAAAAGCTGGAAAAGTGTTAATAAATGAGAAATTGCCTCGACGTCGGGTGCTTTTAATGAGGATGCCGATGTTGGTGGTCCGGCTCTATGCAGTGCAGTGCAAGGAAGGCTCCGCTCGTTGCGAACAAAATTAATGTCTGAACCAATTATATGTGTATTTTTATTTTAATGAATAATTATTGCTGATTGTGAAGCGATTTGAGGCGGTAGCACAGAATAAATTGGACTGCAACCAAAATATATTCAATGTATCCTCGGTTCGATGTTGAAATTTGAGATTGTGTTTGGGGATGCCCCGTAATGAAGGATATGCAATACGGAGGTGTATTCGTGCTAAAATTTTATATTCTAAGAGTTACCGTTGCTGGACACAAATTTTCCTTTGTAAAGGTATGCTGCACAATCAAGAAAACTGAGACCATCTTGAAACCATCTTGTGAATGATCTCCTTTTTCTCTTTTCTCTCGCATTACGTCCGTGGATAATACTACCCTAACGCTTCATGTTTGCAAGACATGTGCCTTCCCTAATCGATCTGATTCCTTTTCGACTGTTCCCATGTGCTTCTCGGTCGTCCAACTGGTCTAACATCTTGTATAAGTGGGTTCCCCAGCCTTGCTTCACTTGAAATATAGTCGATTTTTAATTTTTGTCTTTTCGGACAATTTGGATATTTTGAGTTTTCGGGATTCTAAGCGTCACACGGTGAAAACATTTTTGGACCAACCTTTTATTGTTTCAGTCTCAAACTGAACTTTCGCTCGTCTGGAATTTTGTCATTCTTAAGGGAATGCATTAAACTCTAGGTCCCCTCCACTCATGAATATCATTAATCAAATGGGGGTTTGTTGAAAGAGCTTGGACCTAGAGACTCAATCTGTCGAACTTAATCTATCTAAGAAATAAAAAAAGAGTCGTGTAGAGTCATGGAATAAGGTCCCTTAATTACATTTCACCTAACTTCTTTTACAGTAACTGCAGCAGGCTTTGCGAGTGCTTTATAGTCTTGACTCTTCTGCGTCCTTTTCCGAGTCACGACGACAAAAAGTTGGAGCTCACCTATGTATGAAACCATACTTTTTCGGATTTCGTTGTATAGGGCCTCAATAGAAACTGTAGTAAGTGCGGTATAATAGACCGACATGGGGTATCAAGGCATTATGTTGGACCAGACCCGTTCAGCTACGGATCTGGCGAAACCTTAAAAGGCTTCACTACGATAAATGGGTTCTTGACCCTCGTCAGACCAATCATGGTGTTTCGCTGTCCGATGTGGTTCAACTTGTGTTGTTTTCAGATGGAAAAGACGAAGGAAGAGACAGCGACTTGCCTCAAGCTGCACAGAACTTCAGAGTGTAATTACAAGAAAATTCTATTCCAACAAGATCTTGTACAACGAGGCAAATGGGAAAAGGATGGATGTATTTATAATTTACTTGACTAGATGGCATGTTGTGGTCGCCGAGGCGTAGTAATCTTTGCGTCGATCACCACGCAGAAAGTCTAGGTTCGATTCCCGGACGAGACATCTCGCATTATTTCACGGCACCACCTCTTTCGAGTTACCGACAACACTCAAAGAGTATCAATTGTCTATGAGAAACTTTTCAAATCTCGCCGTTCGGAGTCGGCAAAAAAATTGTAGGTCCCTTCTACTCGTGAGAGAACACTAGCACGCACAAAACGAGTAGTTGTTGTAGAGGCTAAGCCATGAACCCTTGTGAGCTGTAGTGTCACTCAATTATTAATTATTAGAAGGCATGTTGCATGAACTACAAAAAGAATCTGGTATCTCAAGCCTGCTACCCAAATGACACATATTCTTCCAACGAATGCGTTCTTGTATATTGATCGCGTTGTATTACATCAGAATGTAGAAAGATGTCCATTTATCTTTCACATGGTGAAAAAATGTCGTAAGCGTTAGTGCTGTCCTGTTCAACAGATACAACAGATCCGCGATAGAGTGGAGAGCCTTAGATATAGCGAGTTTTATTGGTGCCTACAGTCACCTCAAATGACCCGTCCAATTTAATAAACTGACGTGTGGCACCTAAGGCCAGGTTGCGGTAAAACAAACAGGGCATCGCGGAAATGGAACCGAACTGAGGTTCGGTCAATTCAGTGTCCTAACACTGTTTAACTCCTTCCCACGAAATACTGTCCCATACCCTTCCCCGACTCCCGTTTGAAAAAGAATTCTCAAACAGTACACAGGTAGGACTGGAACTGCGTTCTCACTTCACTGTATGACCCACTCTGTACATTTGTAGATGAGACACAGATGAACTAAGTAGGGCACTCTCTTGGTGAGGAACAGTGCTGTTTCCAAAATCAATAAAGTCACCTGTTCTGACAGTCAAGGTGTAACTTAATGTTTGGAGGTCACAACTTTCACTCAAAAACCTCCCTCAAGTGTCACCAGTCTCTCTACGAGATGTCAAAGTACTTCAATATACATCTGATAAGGGTGCCGAGACACAATGATATCCAAGGAAACTGCAAGGCCGATTAACTTACCATGTGCGACATCAAATCTGTAATCTCATCTGGGGGTAGTAAAAACTCGTTTGACAGGAAACCACCTTTTGACAAAAACACACATTAAGAGAGCATTGCAAACGGCGGTTGGAGAGCGGCCATCTGGCCACAGCTTAATCTTAAGCCCTCCTTTTGCACTACCAGGCTAGACAAAATTCATATATGAACAGAGATTGGGGTAATAGCAAGCAACTATGCCATGAGGACACATGCCTCCAGGCTCGGTATCCTACCGGTCGAATCCATCACTCATCCCCTCTGTAGTTGTCAAGCTCTTGGAAAAATAGGAAGGAAAATATTTCTTCGAGAACTTACGAGAATTTAGTGACAAAAGCGTGGGACACCTCAACAGCTAGCTTACAATAGTTTTAAGTGACAACAGGGAACTGTCCGCGCAGCGTCATAATCTGCCCAATCACGATCTAAGTGTGGTTACCACATAGGTAACCAACTGCTCTTTCCTAACCTGACTTGCATATGCTCAAAGTAATGTGTTCTATTACACAAGCTAGATACTAGACTGCGACGGGTAGAATAAAAACGAACGATTTCTTGTCTTTCTTGTCTTGTGAGACGTAAAGATAAATAAAGGTTAGAAGACACAATAAGGAGGAGATGGTTGGACTGTGTTCGTAAGAGGTGATTGTCGAAGTCATATAATGTCGGCAGCTAACAGATAACTGGAACTCAAGCCAAACCAAACATTCAGTTTAATTCTCACTCTCTCATTCTTTTCAAATAAAAATTAAATTGACCCATCGTCCGCCATCTATACCCCCTGACCTACAAATGATACGAAATTCTTTTTTATCGGGTGTCACGCGACTCGAATCATGACTAACCGATAATTGTCGGGTTCGGGTGAGTTTCCCAAAACCTCAAATAACTGCCGGCATGAGCAGTGGCAGTACCCTGAGGTATCGATTCGATGTTCAAAACTATCCTGTCGACACGTGACGGTTTTGATTTATTCCTTCCTTCATACAGCACAAGCACATCCCCGAGAAGGTACGAATTACGTTTGCAAAATCTAATTTATGTGTGAGGTTAAAAGCGGCGACTGCGGTCTATGCCCCGTCGACCGGCGCGGTTGTGCCTTGCAGCAATTTGAATGTACGACGTACGAGTATTCGTGGATTTTTTTCTGTTTGCTGCTTCTTTTTAATTTTATACTCCTATTCTTCTGTACGTCATTAATTTATATTCTTTCCCCCACGTGTGATGTAAATCCAGGCGGATAACGTGGGAACGAGTAGCTGCACATGGAAATAATGTTCGGGGAGACGTTGTTGGGCGCAACGACCACCGGCACCATCACCACAGACACAAATGTTGAATGATGTTAGCTGCGGTGGCGGGCGCTTGTTAGCGGGGAAATCACGGGGTGGCATCCCGGGACGAGGTACGATATCAGCCATCGGCATAAAGTAATACATTATACTAATTTTAAAAGGAAAACTCCTCCAACCCGTTCCCGTGTGCAGTGCCAGTGTGACGGGGTTGGTGTCGGTGTTGGTGTTGGTGATGGCAAGGATTTGAGGTCGAGAATGCTTCCTTTTAATGTTCCGCTCGACGCGGTCGTATGGCACGCTTGTATCTTAGCATGTTTGGAGTTTCAAAGGAATTGTTTTTTTGGGTCGGTTGCCGGCTCTTTTGTACACCGAACACAGGATGATAATGCTAACCTCGACGAACCCTTAAAACCAGCAGGGCCCATTGTGCCATATTAATCGCAGGAGGTATTGTGCTGCTCTGCCAAGAATTTGTACGGCAACGGCAAGGTGTTCTCCCCCATTTAGTCAGTGCTCCAAGGAGAAGAGTGCATTGTTGTTACACGAAGTTGTGTCGGTGCCAAGAAGAGAGATGAATACACACGACAGTGCGCAGGGGAGCAAACTGTTCCGCGAATTCTATTGTTTTCCCCTCGACGAGGAGTAAAATTTCTTTTGAGGATAATTTTCTGGCTACTGACTGAGTTAAAGGAGACGAGAAATATCGTCATATTACCTTCCAAAGGGACAAGTCACGAAAGGCGTTGCCAGCGCTTGATCGGTGATGAGTTTCACCTTTTCCATCCCAGTGCATATTTCACTTGAATCATCGGAAAACGCGGCAGTGGGACCAATCTTGGCTCCCTCGGGTCAAGGCGATAAAACGTGAACACTTTTCCTGCATCATTGAATCGAGGGCAAAAGTTGGAAACAATTTTTTTTTCCGCATTTGTCCACGTTTTCCACTGGGGGTTGGGCGGGGAATTCCAGCGTGAGTGTGGACATAGAAGGGCGGTGCATTTTCCGCAGCACTCATGTAGATATTTTCGGTATTTTGGTCCATTTAAAGTCAAACATTTCTTCGCAACTATTTTGGTTTTTTTTTTGGTTTTGTTGGAGATGAGGTGAGCTTGCTGTTGCCCGCCGACAATGGTGGACGGAGAGAAAGTTTATGCGCGCACCGGATTATGCGTTATCCTTCAGAATCCTTGCTCAGAATTGTTTAATTTAAAATTGCAAAAGTTACAACCCCAAGGCACCAGCGCCAGAAAAAAAAGTCGCTTGCACTCAACGACCACAACATTCCTGTTGCAAAGTCTCATGACTAGTGTTACATGGTGACGACCTAAAATCAAACATTACCTCTCGCTGCAGCGGGAAATATTTCCGGTTAGTGGGCAAAATTTATCACTTCACAAAACTAATAGCTTTGAGGGTACAGTGATTTTCTCCGCAGGTCTGCCGCAGACTTCAGACCACAGGAAGTACTTTCCCTGCTTCACCATGACATGAAAGGCTTCTAACTAGTGTGGAGCGTTTTCTAAATTGAAAACGAAAACAATTCAAGGCATGGTAGCAGCATAAAGCGGCCGCCAGCCCACTAAATAACATTCCGCTCACACGCATAACTCTCCAGTTTGTCTTGTGGTTTGGGCGGCATCGTTTATTTGCATCGCATCCTCTCTTCAACCTTCACATTCTCTCGCTCTCTAGCCGTGTCATCCCCTTTCGTCCCGCCAACCCGACACCAGCGGCATCTTAACTCCTTGCGACAACGGTCCCACCATCGGGTGGCAGTGTCATTTTTCCCTTGTTTTATGGTCGTAAATTCCGATTTAAAATGTAATTGCGCTAAATGTGAAGTAATGAAGGTACTTAAGTGACATTAGGGCAATATTTATGTTCTCGTTTTCCGGTTGGAGGGGTTGCGTTTGAGCAATGGCGCGCGGCGAACGCAGCAGCCTAGTTGTTGAGTGATTTTTTCATGCTTCAATGCCGTTGTTCGGCTGTTCTTATTTGCAGCAGCAACCACGGTCTAATCCCACATTAGGTGGTATCTTGCGTCAGTGGAGTGTACAAAATTTGTCCGGCTGACAGGTAATTGCTTATCAAAATTGCAAAGTTCGGTTAACGAATGCTCGGACGAGCGACCGAGAGAAGCATTCTTGTGGAGCACAGTTTGTGTGGAAGTTGCTTTGGGATGCAAGTTTATATGCTTCAGGGTGGCCAGTGGCTAGGGCAAGGGTCCTGCAGGGGATTAACAATGAAATTTGATGGTTTTTGCTGTGATATCATATTTATCGTTTTTAACATTAGCTGGGTAATTTATTTACAATCGCAGCTAATTAACTTGTGCTTGTAGAGGGAAGTGCTTTAGGGAAGTGCTTGTAGAACCAAACTGAGAAAGGATGTAGGAGAAGCGAGTTCGAGAGTGGAGATGAAGGGTAGGGACGTCTGAAAAGAATCTGGCACGAGCTAATTGGATTCTCCAAGGTACGATGTTACATCGCCGACTGAACCTTAAACTTAAATTAAGACAAGAATGTGAATGACGAATTGGGCACGAACTTTTATTGAAACTTTGAGAACGACTTAGACAAGGACTTGGAAAAGAGCATGACAAGAACATGCACAAGAAATCGATAAGGATTTGGACGAAAACTTCGAACGATAATCGGAATAGAATTTGAAAAAAGACTTTGACAGGGACATGAACTTGAACAGGGAATGAGACACTTTACTTAGCAAGGAAGAAGACAAGGACTTTAACAGGGAAATGGACAAGAATTTCGAGAAGGGGGTCTACAAAGGCTCAGACTGGGTTTTGAACTGGAACTTGGATAAGGATTTGGAAACGCCGTTGGACAAAAAATTTGGTAAGGACTTATGTAAGAACAGGGACACCCACTTAAACAGAGAATTGGATACTGGTTTTGACAAGCAATTCTGAAAGGAGTAGAGAACGACAGGGAAATGTACAAGAACTAAGATGACGACGCCTGAAAGAGCAAGGACAATGGTTTGAATTTGGAGTTGGACAGGGACTTCGACAAAATGTTTCTCAAAATTTTGAATTGAATTTTAAATTTCGACAAGGACTTGAAATAGAACAATGTTCGCAGCGTCACTTTAACCGGTGAGTCACTGTCAGTATTCAGAGGCAGGTGGCTCAAGTGACTTCGTAAAAAAACTCTTTGCTTTGTAGAGCTTGGTGGTCGCCGCGGCGTAGTGGTAAGTGCGTCGACCGCCACGCAGAAAGTCGATTCCCGGACGGAACACCTCGCATTTATTCACGGCACCACCTCTTTCAAGCTGCTGACAACACTCAACGGAGTCGGCAAAAAACTTAAGGTACTGTACTCGTGAGAGAACAATAGCGCGCACAACACGAGTAGTTGCTGTAGAAGCTAGGCCCTGGTCCCTTGTGGACTGTAGTGCCAACGAATTATTATTATTATTTGTACAGCCTAGTCAAAAACTTAGGGATACAACGCTTAGGGTGGCTAGGCCCTGTAGACAAGAGAGCTCCTGTCTGAACTCAAAATCGGAGCAGTTAAAACAACGCAACCCAGGATGCAGTGTTTTATAAAGCATTCCATTCTCGTGTATATCGTAATTTATATTTCGCTGGCCAGGAGTTCGTGGATAACTAATTTTACATGTGTACGAGTAATTTACTCAATACCTATTTTTTTTATCTTTATGTACAATTCCGTGACAAGGTTCGGGTACTTTCCTATGCCTGGCCAGCTGGGAAGCTAGAAAGCCAGTACGCCAGCCAAACAGCCAACCAATCAGCAGGCGCTCCAGCCAGCTAAGTAGATAGCCAACCAGCCAGCCAGCTAGCCGGCTAACCAACCAGCCAGCTAGCCGGCCAGACAGCCAGATAAACAGTCAGCCAGCCAACCAGTTAGCCAGGCAACCCCCAACCAACCAGTCGGCCAGCCAGCTAGACAGACTGCGAGATAGATAGTCAGTAAGGCAGTCAGTCTGGCAACCACTCAGCAAAGCAGCCAATCATTTCCTATTTAAATTAGCTGAGGCGAAAAAAGCGGTTTCTTAAATATGGGACCGATGCATCAATAATAAATACATTGAGCATAGCTCTAAACTTGAGTTATTCCGCGCGACTGTTCTATCAATATTACTATATGGTGCTCAAGTGTGGGATTATTGTCAGTTTACAGAGGTTGAAAGATTCCTGAGTTATTTACTGAAACGCATTTTTCGATTACCAAAGTCCACCCCAAATTATATGCTGCATCTGGAAACAACAGTGCCACCCCTATTTTTCGATACGCTCAAACTAGACTTTAGCTATATTATAAAAGAACAGGAGATGGAAGAGGAAAGGCTGCCAAGACAAGTGCTCAGGAGAGCTATATCGGCAGGGGAAAATCTCATCATCAAATGTGCGCATTGCAACCGACATTAGCACTGCTGACTTAAGGAACATATTTTCAAAACTGTTAGAGAGAGCAAGCTTTACTTTGTACGAGAAATGCAAAACAGAAGCAGAATCCTCACAACATAGAATGCTCTACAGACAACTGAAATATAATCTTCAAGAGCACTTAATCTTTAAAGTAAGAGGTCAAATAATCAAGTTGAACTACATCCCACATCGTGCTGATCTGCCCATTCTATGTGACCTGTGTAACTTACGAGAAAGGGAGGATGTATACCATTTCATTGTCAGATGTCCTTTTCTAAGTGAGTTTCGTGTCAAATATTTTGGTGTTATCACAATGAATATGAATAATGTTTTGAACACTATTATTACTACTACTACTATTACTACAAGTGCCGACACAACCAAAGAAAGAAGGACTCTTTTCCGCAAAAAAATCAACAACCTCGTCGTACCGATGTTAAGCCTTGTGATTTGACACCGTTGAGGTTCTTTCTTTGGGGATGCCTAAAGGAGTGAGTGTACGTCAAAAAGCCAAGAACAGTGTTAAAGGATAAGATACACATTGCACCTCAATTATGCCTAGAGTCATTGAAAATATGGACCATGGGATACGGGTAGTTCAACAAAGCCGTGGCGAGCGATATTTGACTTTACGCATAAATGTCAATGGTCCTGCGTGTATGCTGTGTCACAATTGCGACACCTAAAAACACTAGCGAGCTATGTAAACATCAAATAGAATTAGAAAATATAGTGAACCATCATCGAGAGGTGATATAAGGAATTTCCACGTCATAACCATTCAATTTTTCGACCAATCACCGCAGATACAAGAGCATGCTTAACTTAAAATTTCCATAATATATTGCACCGCTGAATTGCGGATTCCTTCTCTGCTCAGGGAAATATTAAGCAGTCCAACGGCGGAGGGTTCTCGAAGAAAGGAAAAGAAAACATCACTCCCTTCACACTGTAAGCCTTCTAGAAGCAGCTAGACTTTGCACATCGCACACCAATCCCTGCCGCGTCCGCGCACACTTGAGAGCTTAACTTATATTTCGGCTAGTGCCACTCAAGAAGTAAAGTTTCCCCAGGAGAACACACTCAAATCCTGCGGTGAACAAACGAAAAACTCGGAATAAATTTAAATAAATGTCCAACCAGGGATTTACATTCACATAACAAATAGTCTGACTGGATGGAGGGGGGGGGGGGAGTGGAAAGCCACAAACGAAAAACTAGAAAATAAGAATTTTGTCTTATCCTCCTATTGGTCCATTCAAACCACAGTAGAACCTCAGTAGAAATGTGTTTGTTCACCAATTGAACAAACACATCGACCGCCTCCCCACTTTCCACACATGCGAACGAACAAAAAACTGTTGACAACGAGTCCCTATTAAGCAAAATAAAACTTAAGTACGGATTGAGGACGCACATGCACACCCGCATAGCAGCCCCCAATCCGATGAATGCCCTGCTAAGGAGGGCGCAACAATCTGCAAATGTATGCGGGCTATATACGTGTGCATGGGTACGGAAAGTTTTAAGCAGATAAAGCCGGCAAAAAAAAAGAATCAGCACAAGTCCAGGTTTTCCCCGGCTAAAAGGCACTCGAAATAATATGCAAATTGTGTGCAAAGATGAAGAAAGTGTTTAAGCGTCGAAGGACGCCAAAAACGGGACAAGGAGCACCACGAAGACACTGGTGGTTCCACCTGCCATCAGCGTTATATCCCAACGCTCTCCCCAAGGACCAGGGAATATTCCCTCTCACAACGTCTCAAATCCAAGAGCTCATGCAGCGGCACTTGAATATGAAATCTGTGTGCGTTCGTATGTTTGTGGAGCCTGGTGGGATGAAGGCGGCGGCGGAGAGGAGACGTTCAGTCTCGATAGTGAATCGAAATACAAGTTGTGGTTCTGGGTATCTCGCTCGTAGCGGTAGTTTTCGAATATCATATCCGTTTTAGATATTTGTCTTTTTTTTTCTCCTTGCTCCGTCAAGCACTCTTTACACTCACTTCCTTCTGTGTGTATGGGCGGCCTCAGGTCCTTCACTTCGTCTTAACTATGCGTGATAAAATTTTATGAATATGGGCCCGACGTTGTGTTGTACGAGTAACATGCATACGGACGTGCGTATGCGCGTGTGGTTGTGTGTTCAGCTGAAGGAAACCCTCAAGATTTCCATAAGGACTTTAAATGATTTTATGCGTCAGTTATATAGATCGGTGGGGGTGGTAAATTTTGATTGCGAATTAATGAGAACATAATGTGAGGTGGCAATGGAAATGGGTCTCGGGGCAATCTATTGTCGGTGAGTAAGTCTGCATGTGGCTGCGTGTGTTTGCGTATGTGCTGGAGGCAGATGGGAATTGTCAGTTTTGTAGAAGGATTTTCAGTGTTTCATTAGCTATTAGGGATTTTGGGTGTCTCATGTGCTGAGGAGGTTGTAATCAGGTTCGAATCAAAGAAGACGTGTTGGAAAACGACTTCTTGAGATTTGATTGCGTGCACAGCATTACAAAACGGGCATCGGGATGGCATGGCTGGAAGGGGGGGGGGGGAGTTGAATAAATTTAGTTTGCGGGAATATCGGGTATGTAAACGGTGGAAAATCTGAATGAAGGAGTTGCGAATGGATTTTAGAAGAAGATAATTTTGGTTTTGACTTTCTATGCAGTTTTTTTTTTTTTTTGGATGCCACTTGCATTGTACAATGGCACAATGAATAACTGGTAGCGAAGAGGTACTGCAGCCCATAAGGGACCAGGGCCTAGCTTCTTCAGCAACTACTCGTATTGTCCGAGCTACTCTTCTTTTACGAGTTGAAGAAACCTACAGTTTTTTGCCGACTCCGAGCGGCGAGATTTGAGAAGTTTTTCATAGACAGTCAATTCTCTTTGAGTGTTGTCGGCAACTCAAAAGAAGTGGTGCCATGAATAAATGCGAAGTATGCCATCAGGGAATCGAACCTACTGCTTGTGGGTCGACGCACATACATATGTAAATAATCTTCTTCTTTTGAGGAATCCTAGAGAATCAATTGGATCTTACGTTCAGAAAAATGTGGGTTCGCAAAAGGGCTATGGCGCTTAATTTCGGTAGATATGTTGGTGCCTCTGTTGCCTGCGTAACGTAGAGGCCTAGTCTACATCCATGACTACCTCAAGGTTCTTGCTGCTGCCCCTTGTGACACTGCGTCGGGGATGTCAATATTGTGTGTCTTTCGTTGATGACTTCATTTTGACCGCGTTTACAGTTGAGCTCATTTTAACTGCCTCAATATGACACCTCATTGACAGCTAGCTGTGCTATCCCATTCACGTCAATGTCGTTACTGTAAGCCAGCAACTAAAGAAACTTTTAAATGAACACTACTTGTGTGGTTCAAACCATCATATTCGATACGAGTTCCGATGACGCCTTGAATTAAGCTTCTTTTTCTGACATTAAAAGTTTTCGAAACTTGAAGGAGAAGCGATAATTCCTTATCGCCAACCCACAAACTCTGAAAATCTGAGTCTTGAAGGAGTGTTAAACCTAGATATGGTACTGTTTAGCCCGCACAATGTCACATCCGGCCTTGAAATCGACGAGTTAGTTGTTGCTGTCGATCTTTTTCTTTGACGAAAGAGCTTCTCTCTTGTTGCCATGCAAAATTTTGATCAATCGTCGACTTCAGTGTCCTAAAAAGACAGTTAGGCGTTTGACGTGAAGGATAATAGAACATAGTTTCTGCGTCAGGCTTTTCGTGTTCAAATATAGGAATACTTTGGTCCGAATAAGGCTGATAGGGCACATTATTTTTTTGTACTCCACTCAATGGTTTTATTTGCAAAAAGGAGTTTGTATTACATGTATTGAAAATGTTGTGCGTGATTTATGGGTCGGAAAAGCTGTTGGTTGTTCAGGTAGGTAAGCAAAGATGGCATCTGGGAAAGTGCCTGAACTAAAAGGCCTTATAATTTTAACACTGTTTTTTTTTTTTTTGTCGTAGTAATATTTCGCAGTTGTTCATAAAAATAGCAGTGTTTAAAATTATGCTGTGCCTAGACAACAGAAATCAATGAAACTATATGAAATCATTATTATGTACAGCTTGCCATTAGTACTTTGTAGCAAAGCCTTTGTTTGTTATCACTCCGCTGCATCTTTGTGGCATTGAGTCCACCAGACTCCGACATCTCTCAACTGGTGTAGCTTCCAATGAGTCGCGTACTACCTCCCACAATTCCTTGGCGTTTTTTGGTTTGGCCTCATGGACAGAATTTTTAACATCGCCCCACAAGTTCTCAATGGGGTTTAGGTCAGGGGATTGTGCTGGCCACTCCATAACGGTTATTCTTTTTTCATCAAACCATGATTTTGCCCGTTTTGACGTATGTTTTGGGTCATTATCTCGTTCATATACCCAAACTAGTGGCATTTCATAACATATACATATATGTCACGCATATAAATGACGTATACGCTATGGTGCACATATCCGTATTTGTACGGATATAGTTAAGTAGTTTTAATAGTACCTCTTAGTTTAGTTTAGGTTAGTCTTACTTTAAGCTAGGTTTAGTTTAGTTCAGATTGCCAAGTTTTGTATCTTTTCTTGGAACAACATTGAAATATATGAATATATAGGCCCACCCCCATTATATGAGAAACAGGCCCAAATAATTAGTTTTGCTCCTCCGTGCTTAACATTTTTAACTGTATATATATCGATATTTTCTTCATTTTTTGGTCTTCTTCTATATTCCCGACAACCTTTGGACCCAAATAAGACTATTTTACTTTCATCGCTCCACAGAATATTCCTCCATTTCTCCTTAGGCCAATCTTAGTGAAACTTTGCGAATGCCAATCTTTTTTGCACATGCTTTTTTGTCAAAAGCCGTACTTTTCGCGGGCTTTGAGCTTTTAGTTTAGCCTCTAGGCTTATGTTGTACTTACGCAAGATGTTGATGTGCTCACGCCACAGAATATGCTCGTCAATGGTCATTCGAAGATATTTAAAGTTTTTAACTATCCCAATCGCGTTGCTGCTTCTTATTACTGGACAGCGATCATTATGGGGAAAATCTAGAAATAGTTTCGATAGGCTTTAATGGAGACCGAATGTGCATCACCTTGGTTTTGTATGCGTTTATCACCAAACCATTATCATAAAATATTTTCATGGTTTTTATGTAGGTTAAAGTCATTTCTTGAGCAATGTGATCCCTGATGTATGAATCATGATCAATATCTCTCTTTGATTGGACATCAGTCTTTCTACTATCTCTAATCTTTATTATTTTTCTTCTTATCTTATGCCCAAAAATCCACTTATGCTAGAATGCTACACAAGGGACTCATGGACTACAACCACTCCTATGCAAGGCCAGTACCTGTGCAGACAGAACTGATGATTGCACCCGAATTGGGGGGAGCCAGCAACGAACTGTGTAATTGCAGAATGCAAGTAAAGCACCCCTGGATAGTCTACATAGCACCCGTTATGAGGTGTATCAATGTATGCAGCGAACGCCCTAAACAAGAGGGTACATATTCAACCCGACCAAAGTGTCAGTCGTCTAGGGGGCGTCATCCATAGTCTAAACTCTGTCCGTGAGCGGATAAACTTTCAACTATGGATTATAGTTCCTCCTTGGATCAAGGGACGAAAAATGAACAACAACGACAAAGAAAAAAAAAAGGGCATAAGGGGACATAAGTTACCAAGATGTGAATGTTGTCAGGATGGCAAAAATCAATATACTGCACTGACTCACCCACATAAAACGCATGAATACCAAAGCTCGCGCAAAGGGAGTCTTCGAAACCGACCTTCCTGGTTCGAGAAGGAGAGGAAAATGGAAAATCCGCTAGGTAAAGACCAAGGCTGATGGAATGACTGGAAGCTGGATGACCTAGATTGTTAATGATGGAAGACAACTCTATCTAAGACTCTTTTGATCGCCCGTCTAAAAGGTAAATAAGTAAGTACTCCTAATGTGCGTGGTATTGCTTTTTTTTGCACGAGAAAACTTAAAATTTAATGTCGTCCTGGAACAGTAAAATATAAAAATTCTCTTAACAAATTGTTAAGTATACCTCCAGAGTTGGCAGTAACTTGAGTAAATGTCCAATTTGATATTCAACGCTAGATCTCCCGCATAGGGGCACACTACTTCACAACGGACCCTCTTCCTTTACATACATATTCGTACGAAAATAAAGTGATTTAAGCTTGAATATCAATCCTTTTGAAAAGTGTTTAGTTTTGGCATATTCTGCTGGATAACAGAAAGAAGTCGGATGAAGTGAAATCACTTCTTTGATTGATGGTAGTCCTTTCCAATTCCTTCGAATGACATGAACTGGAAGTTAAAGAGAACACAGTGTGCTTAATACTTTTGAGTGGTCACTTATTCACATCGTTATGCCGGAATAACTAAGGGCGGAAAAGAATGTTTTGAAGTACAATAACTATCATTCTATTGACCGCAGGCTAATTTCCCTAAATCGCGATAGGGAAGGATCTCAAGACATATGTCAAAAATCAGAACGCAGTGCTTGTGACTCTGAAAAGATTTCCACCCCAACTTTTTGTCTTTGAATCAAAAAATATGTTTGCAGTTGTTCCAGCAATCACTGATCAAGAGTTCTGTTCAAAGTTTTTGGATTCGGCGAAGACTGAATATGATAAACACTATTCAGCCGTGAGTTCTTTGTGATACTCTAATACTCTTTTAACACGTTCATTTGTTTCGAAAACTGATACATGTTTTAAACCTGAACATGCTGCTGGAACTAAAATCTATAGTTTTATGGACATGCAGTCATAGTTGAGGAATGCCGGTTCTATGTCGTTCCTGGAACTGTGTCTAACATGATCCACAATATGCTCTTATTTGAATTTAATTTACGAGAAGTTCCTTTGGGGAAGTTTTATCTTGTATTTGTGTGTATTTTCATAGTATTTTCATCTTCCTTTCTTAATATGAATGAAACTGACATGGAAATAGAATCACTAATCTAATAAGCAACACGACTTATTCCGTCTGAACTACTTAGTTCCGGGTACATGAATCTTCTTCAAAAGCAACACGTGAATGGAACTTAAAATATAGTTCTTTTTCCTGGAGCTAGTTCCTTTTCAAAAAGAAGTCGTTCAACGTTCGTTCTGGCAAAGCAACTATTTTGCGCAACTCTATAACATAACTCAGGCAAACTTGCTCTGAGTACCGAAGGACACTTTTCATCCCGCCATACCGAGTCCATAGATTCGAAAATGAAAACTAATTAATGAAAACTGTAGATTGTCCTCTGACTAGGCTGAAACAAGAATGATGCACAATGGGTGAAATGGAGCTCTCAAAACAGCGATAACCTTCCAGTTGTTAATGCACATAAATTTTGACTATTCCACTTTTTGGTACAAATGGCTTGACAAAGTCCCTCATAATTAGTTTCATTACTTATTACCGCAATTTTCTCAATCCCTTCTGCATGAATATCGATTTGATCCAATTCCTGCCATCTCTTCACCTATGTAGGTCAAAAGGGAAAATCACAGGCACTCTGATCAACTTCTGTAAAATGCACTCGCCGCAAAAAATTGCCCAACTTAAAACTTTAAACTGACATTGTTTTTGTTTCGCATTTTTTTTTCGCAATGTTCGAAACTTGAAAAACAATTCGAATATGCATTGGGGAGTTGGAATGTAGGACCGACACTTTTGTTCCGTTTTGTTTCGCCGAATAGTCATCGCAAAAAGACACGACAAAGTTCTGGTTAAACGATTTGTTTTGGAGAATATTTTGTTTTTTTTTTTTGGTCGCCAAACTCCAATGAATGGACACAGATTTTGCGGAGTGAAAGGTTTGTGGGTTAAATTTGTTTTTCTTTTGATAGTTCTTTGCGAAAATTTATGCGAATGTCAGTCAAGTTGTAAGGACAACCCGTAGTTTGAAGCATACGAATTTAAGGAGTTCCCCCAGAAGCTAGAGATGTACAGTGTAATAACAACGATACAAACACAAATGTGATGTTTTTTTATCACTTTTGTGGCATTCAACAGGGAGATAGTAATGAAAGGTGCTTCAAACATGCTTCACATTCTTTTGCAAAAAATTGTCTTCAAAAACTGGGTAAAAAAGCTACTCATATTTGTCCGATCCTTAGTCACTCAACTGTTAAAGGATATATTTTGGAAATAACCACCACTCCTTTCTATGAGTCCTTTCACCGCTTAAGCGGTCAGAGGACCATCACAGCGATTCAATTTAAGTAATTTTGTAGAAAATGAAAATACAACAGGAAGTGGAAGAGTCACAATAATAAGAAGGAAGTGGTGAGTTTTCCCACTGATCCGGTGATTCAACGTGAGGTTTGATTTACAATAGTCTTTTTTGTCAGATCACTCGTGACATCTGTCAAACTACTTTGTCATTTCGGCTCAACATCGCTTGCCACCTGTCTTGCCACGGAAGGTAGCTCTGAAATTTCGTAATTGATGACTTGACCGTACGTCTCTTTTTAACCTTAGCTTAACCTATCTTTATTGAAACTAAATTCTAAGATACTAAATATAAATTGCATTTATATGCTTAACATGTACATATTTTGTATCACCATGATGCACCTTTTTTATTTTTTTTTTAAACCTTACGCACAACCTTAAAAAACTATGTAAGTTGGCCACAAGGCTAACTTTTAATTTTGTTTTTATTGCGTTAAGAGCGGTGCCGAGGGCTGGTTCTGATGCAGTAGAAGACCAGTAGAAATGGCATTCTCCGGCGGACTGTGCCCTGTCTCGGGCGGAGATCGCAATACTGAACCGAAGAAGTCCCTCGTGCCTACGAGCGACGTCCGGTTCGTATTGGAGTCGCCTATCCACTGTTCGGCGTACGGCATGGAACATGGTAGGAAATCCCTCCATATCCTGTATTAGCCCTTTGAAATCATCTAAATAGAGAAATGCTTCAGAGGGTATATAGTCGCTTAGGCGCACCTTTTCATGGTACATAATGTTAGTGTAATAAGCCCCGAAGATGTCGTGCAATGCGCCTTTGAGTCGGTTTAATAATAAAATTATCAATCCTGTTTAGGTTTGCCTCCTTGCACGAGACCTAGTTGAGATAGAATTTCTTGTAATCGGATTCTGGTGTTCGATACAACCGGAGGCAGGCCCGAAGACATTGCCTCTCGAACACCCTCATCTTTTCCATCTGCGAAGGACTAATGTTGAACCACACTGGACAACCCTACGCCATGATTGGCCGCATGAGGGCCATATGGAAGATAACCTTCACCCTGGAATCAAGTTGATTTGAGTGGCACTGCAGCCCATAACGGACCAGGGCCTAGCTTCTACAACAACTACTCGTGTTGTGCATGATATTGGTCTTCACGAGTAGAAGGGACCTACAGTTTTTTGCCGATTCCGAACGGCGAGATTTGAGAAGCTTTCCATTGACAATTAATACTCTTTGAGTGTTGTCAGCAACTCGAAAGAGGTGGTGCCGTGAAAAAATGCTAGGTGTCCCGTCCGGGGATCGAACCCAGACTTTCTGAACCGCAGTCGATGCACTTACCACTGCGCCACGGCGACCACTGGAATCAAGTTACCTACTGTAAAATAGCAAACTTTCCGTAGCAAAGGCTTTCTTAGCTTTTGTCAGAGCTGTAGCTGCATGCGTACCACAGTACATATACTGGTCCAATCAGATTTCAAGATATCTTACTACATTTCTCACAGCTAACGGCTGGCACTGTGTGTCAACTATGCTGAACTTGCGCCAGTTTTTTTTCGTGTCTCTTGAAACCCTTTTGCAATAGATGAAGCATGGTCAGCATAGACGCTCTCAAGGGATAGCTAAGCCACTAAACATAAGAATACGCATATGGTAGCAAAGTACTCCATATGCTGGTTCCTCCTTGTCCATACAACATTTGTAAAAATCATTCTATGCTTGAGTGGCCACCGGTAATTGGTTCCATAACCATTTTTACATATGTCCGATCTTTTCAAGGATAGAAGCAATTAAGGCGATGAAACAATGCAGAAGGGAGGATCCGACCCATTTTGGTTGATCAGCTCACATGTAACTGGAGTTAAACTTCGTTGCTTGTGCTCCTGAAGTTAGAGTAGTTGTGCTTCTTTGACCTAACACCCAGTACAGGCAAACATTGGAAAACAATATCCGATTCAGTACATATCCCGCCAATGATTTGCCAATAGACTACAGAATTGTTGTGCAGTAATACGCTTACCGTTGAGTAAGGAGTACTTTCATCACTAAGATCATGGCAACACTTCAAACTGTGTACACACACAACACAACAAGTGTAACTGTCGCATTCAAAATCGTCTGTTTCATACATCAATAGTTCGCAGATGAACTTTGCACCGCATCTGTGTTGTGCTGTTTGAAATGCAATTGAAATGCTTTTTGGTTTCTCTATTGTTAATTTCTTAGCCAACACCTTTACTCCCTCAGACAATCGTAGAGTTCATTATTTAATTAAATTTTTTTCCACAGCCAAACCCCACCAGCGACTGCGTTCCAACTGCTCCTCCTAGATGTGACTGCAACTCAGTCCACCTGCAACTGAATACAACGTGCCGGATAACTTGACGTTAGAGCGCACTAATGTGTATCAAGGATTCTAAATGATTAATAAATCAAGACGGATGCTGCCGACTGATTTCAGTTCACACCGCTGAAGTGGTAACTTGGAAAATGTCCTCCTGCTCTTTCTCCGCCTCCGCCCCATTCTCCATCAGCAGTGTCAAAACCACTCTCTGCTTCAGACAAGCATAAACTAAAAGCATTTCGCTGTAGCAGAAATTTCTATTCAAGTTTATTAGTTGGACGGGGTGCTCAGCTCAGGTCTCCGCCATCGTGGGCGATATTTCTCGTTAGTTTTCCACGAATCCGCTCACCGTTCTCACTCTTGCTTCAGTAAACTGCTGCCTGTGCTCGCAGTCTGGAATATTCTGCCGGAGCTTGCTCATAAATACGATATGACAGTGAAAATATTCCTCGAAGTTCTTGTTTTATAATTTAATTCATTATAGTGTAGCGATAATGCAGTGGAAGTGTTGTCAGATAAATGGCATTGCGAGAATTCCCTTAAATCCTTTATCGCCCCAGATTGCCAAATCCCGCTGTGTTGTCCCCCTGTGGGGGGAAAAAAACTGAGGAATATGAGAAGGTAAGAGATTCGTGCCCAAAGAAAAGGGATTATCAATTGGGCGGCCATAGTGCAGCCCTTCCGAAGGGATCAACTTTTCAGTTTCTCGCGATGGGGTGGTCGTGCACTGACTATGATGCTTGTTTTGGAGGACATGACAAAGTCATTAAATATGAAAAAGTTATCACGCTGTGATCCCTTTCATTCACTTTTCTCCCGCCACCTCAGTTAGCGCTCCGAATTTGTCTTTGAGTTTAAAACTCATTAGACGCCGAGTAAAACTTATCTCATTAATTTAAAAAAAAAGACAAAAAGGAACCTGAATTGGGATCAACAAAAAATAAATCATTATATCCTGTGCACAGCAAATTATGCAAGATTTAAGTAAGTACCAAATCGAGACTTCCTGTCAACAAGGATGTGAGGGATGGTTTTGCAGTATTGGATATTCTGCAGGGATGGAGGATGAGTCGGAAAGGAAAGAGATGCACCCAAGAAAAAATCGTTTTCTTTGGCTATTTTCTGCTCTGTACATATGTATGTGGCTGGAGTGTACGCAGTTGTGTGGACAAAGCCTTGTTGGCAGCACTTACCACATTAAGGAGCAGTTTTTAAATTGTTGTTCTCACCATCACCGTCGTGTTGCATTTGTGCAACAGTGAAACGTCACTTTGTGGCATTAATAAAACACTAGAGACTTATATCCGTTACGAAACAGAGCAAATAATGCATTCTCTACAAGTTGGCTTTTAGAATCGCCTTACATGGAGATGTTTGCTGTGCGACGAAGGACCAACAATGTTAGCCCTACTTGAGGCATAGTATAATCAAGCTCGTCGTTAAACATACTCCTTGTTGTAGGTTCATAATTTATTCTACAAGGAGAGTCCGATAAGTGCTTGGTCTCACCGCCCGATGGCACCACCATCGCAAAAGAAACAGAAACTAGATGTGGGGCACAATCTTGGAGGCTTTTGTTGAAATTTCAGGCAACTTGGGCTCGTAGTTTCGTTTTGAAAGTGTCGTAAGCTGATTTTTCTGCATTATTATTGAGATATGAAAAAATTAAAAGTGAGAGAAGGTTTTTGGATTGAGATTAAGTGAGAAAATTGACTGAAGTGGCTTAAAGAAGCAGCGCGATGATGAATCAACAACCGTGATCATGAGTCGACGCACGCAAATATATAACCCCTTGGGCCAACAATTCACAAAGCTGTGGGACTGTCGCAGTACTCGTACGCATCACACACAGGTAAAGAGAAATAGCGAAAGTGGGACTGCCAGACTGCACGCGTCGGTATTGTGTTGCGGACATAGTTAGGTAAAGGGATAGGATTCATCGTGAGGTTTGATTTATAATGTAAAATAAAACGAATACTTTTGATGCGATCTTAAAATATGTATAATCGGTTTAAAGAACAGTTTATGGCATTTGCTTTTCGAAAACAATATCATGTAAATGACTACGTTTCAAGTGATCAATTTGGAAGGTTAAATTTTTGGAACACTTTTTGTATTACCAATGTATTTACTTTTTTGAAACCTGGACATTACTAAAAGCGGATGAGGAAGCGATTTATGGTCCTGTTTGCGTTGATGGCAACTGGCGAAGAAGATTTAACAACGAACTCTATGGGCGTCTCCGAATACAACGCTAAAGATGGCTAGGCCATGTAGAGCGTATGGACACCACTGCTCCGGCCCGAAAAGTCTTCGAATCTGAGCCATTGGGACAACGCAACAGAGGACGGCCCAGGATAAGGTGGTGCACACAAGTGGAGAAGGACCTCAAGCAACTTGGAGTGCGCAACTGGCAGCAGCTGGCGAAAGATCGTGCTGGCTGGAGAGGCATGCTGGTTGAGGCCCAAATCCACCCGGAATGTATTTACTTTTCAACGCAATTCCATTCTTTAAAACTGTTTGTGCAAAATCAAAAAATAAAAATTGTAAGTAATTGCCGTACAAATTAATTGGCACACTTAGCACACTTTGCAAATAAATTGCAAGATTTCTTTTTAACCTGCCAGTTTTTTGTTTTTAAATTAATGATTTCATTCAAGTTTCTTTAATTTTCAGAGGGAGTTTTTTTTTGGAAAATTTTGAGTTGCGGTGAAAATATGAGGTATTACATCAAATTCAGTTTAAAGCCAAGAAAAACTTCGGAATCGGAGCAAAAAGTAATTGTGTACATGCATAATCGGGGCTAATCGTACGCAGAAATCGGACAACTTATGAACAGAAGCCATGTGGTCGGCGTGGCCACCGAGTATTAATTGTCTATGGAAAGCTTCTCAAATCTCGCCGTTCGGTGTCGGCAAAACACTGTAGGTCCCCTCTACTCGTGAAGAAAAGTAGCATGCACAACACGAGTAGTTGTTGTAGAAGCTAGGCCCTGGTCCGTTGTGGGCTGTAGTGCCACTCAATTATTATTATTATTATTATTATTATGGACAGAAGACATTACAAAACTTTAAGCATCGCGCAGCGCTGTAAATTAAAATCAAATATTAAAAGTGCCAAGCATACTGGGTCATTTTAAATGCTCATAAATGCAACCAGAGTAAAAAAAGTTAAGGTTAAACCCAAAAACCCGTGGTCGCCGTGGCGCAGTGGTAAGTGCATCGACTGCGGCGCAGAAAGTCAGGGTTCGATTCCCGGACGGGACACCTCGCATTTTTTCACGGCACCACCTCTTTCGAGTTGCTGACAACACTCAAAGAGTATTAATTTTCTATGGAAAGCTTCTCAAATCTCGCCGTTCGGAATCGGCAAAAAACTGTAGGTCCCTTCTACTCGTGAAGAACAATATCATGCACAACACGAGTAGCTGTTGTAGAAGCTAGGCCCTGGTCCGTTATGGGCTGTAGTGCCAATCAATTATTATTATTAAACCCAAAAACCAAACATCCACACAAATCGGTGGTAAAGTTAACAAAGACCTTGTATTGGAAGAGTACTGCACGAAACCAATGACAATACAATCCACTGGTTGCCAGGCTTGAGTCAATGATTTTCCCGGTCAACCAAATGAAACGTTTTGAAAAAAGAAGCAAATTAACCGACTTCTGGGACTTCAGAGTACCGAGACTAAGTTCAACATTTTTCAATTAAATGGCTGAACAAAGATGTGGAGAAAATGTTGGGATGGTTTGGGGCTACATACTGTCTGCTAGGGTCAGCGATCTGTATTTCATTAACCCTGGACCAAAAAGTTTACATATGTACATGAATATCTTGAAAGAAAATTTGAAAAATGTGCTGACTAGAGTCCGAACGAAGACCACTTTTTCGGCCGAAGCCAAACCCGAATATGATGGTATAAGAAAATACTAAGGAATATAAAAATTCGATAAAAATTAAATTGAAAATTTATTGGCTTATGAAAAAAAAACTTAGTCAGCAAAGCAACTCAATAGACTTTGATGATAACAAAAAGTAAACAATGACAAAAGTAAAACGGTGTTTGTCGGCAAGAAAAAAAGGCTTATCAACATTTTCTCCATGTAAATTAGTCCTCCTATAATCATAAATCTGTCCAGCAGCACTGAATAGTTAGTCACTACGTTTGTTGGAGAACCTGATAAATATTTAATTGCTACCTTTTTAAGTAGGTAAAAGGACTCAACGCTCAGTAATAAAAAATGTCGGCGTTCCTTGCAAGCAGCGATTAGATTAAATAAGATTTGAGATGTTCTTCAAAAGGTGGAAGCTCGTTTGAATTGGAAGATTAATTTACTGGCGACATATTGTCAAGCGAACTCCATAGATTTTTTATTTCAGGATAAGGACTTGAAGAAGTTGAAGGAACAACAGGTTCGTTTATTTTCCTATTGTCAGATAATATTGGAAGTTGTACAAATTTTAAAATATCAGTCTTGCCGATTATTACTTCCTCATTTGTTAAATATTTGGTTTTGAATCGCGGATCGATAATCGTTGCTATAGTTAATTCAGGAAATCCTTTTTGTAGATTCACACTTGCGGGCTTTTGTTTTAAATATTTGTCTCTTTGGTATCGTTTTATTTTACTGAAAGTTTTATGTTCAGCAGAGCTATCAATGGTATGATATGATGCAGAATCAGCAGAAATATCAAGTGATGCTGGATAGAAACACTTAAAAACGGTTGTCACGTTGTTCACCAGAATCCACTCTTCCATAGTCGGCACTTGAATTCCGCCACGTTGTGGCATATAGAGAGTGAGCGCAACTTTTGTTTCTTTCTACATGAAAACAGTTCAAATAAATTGCATGCATAACAATGCAGACCAGTTAATAACTTACCAACTTCCAAATGCACATTATGTTGATTTTAAGGCTGATGAACAAATGCAACTTTCAAAATTCATAAATTAAACACAAACAAATATTGCAATATAAAGCAAAAACGGAGTGACTTGCTCATACATATATCCTACAAAGAAAAATACCGTAATTCACAGAAAATTCAACATTCAGCTTTGGCAAAATCTTCGGCCTCATTTTGTCGAAGCGGAATTTTATGCCGAAGGTGATAATTTTAGCCGAACGTGGCCGAAGCCGAAACGGAGTGTTCGGTCGGACTCTAATGCTGACAAGTTTAATTTATAAGGATCGTAAAAAAATTTGAGACGCAGCTGCTTTGGGTGCTTCTCAATGAGGATTTGCCAAATGACATGACCTTAATAGCGTCACGCGTTATTTGTTAAAAAAAAATCGATTGAAAATCAAACTTCAAGATGAATCAATCATTCAATCTCTATCTAATTGATGTATAAGTAATGCAAGTGGCCATAAAAAATGGTAGATATTAGTGTACTTCATAAAAGTTAATTTAAGACTTTAACTACAATTTACTAGGGAAAAAATTAGTGGAAACGTTGGTGTGGGTAAGGGCTCAAAACGGGGTGAAAATAAATATAATATGTCTATAACTCCTTCATCTCTATTGAATATTCTTCTGCTCAAGGATCGACTTTTCTAAAAAATAATATAAGGCCGAAATATTTTTGATGCTGAATTACATTTACCGGACGGGAACTCTGGTGGTGTCGTGCACAAAATGAATGGGCAACTTCGAGATGGAAAACGAGAAATACGGAAGAACTACTGTTTTTCTCTACTTACGTCTACTGCACCCCTAAGATCGGGAGTTGACCAACACTTGAGTGGAGAAATCAAAAAAACAAGGATACAATTTAAGTGAATGAAATCAAAGTTAGAGAGTTAAAGAAAAACCGCCTATTCTTAGTCCATTCGTATCTCCTTCATTCAGCACGTTGCACAAAACAAAACAAGAAAACATTTGTATAGTATCTACATTGCAATCACTTTAAATAACTCGACAGAAGTTTACCTGCAACCTTGCCCCTCTTTTTAGTTTGAAGTGCTGCAACTGTGAAAAGCTACCCCACCGAATTTCGTTGGCCATCATTTTTTTTTTTTTGCACTTCCATCTGAGTGATTTCTGCCTTTAAAAGATCAAAAGGAATCACTTCAGAATATAATGAAGGAAAGGGAAGGTAACTTAACGAAAAAAAAAGCGGTTCAACCGTGGAACAATCAAACGCGCCCAATGAATAACACAAGAGAGCCACGCTTAATATTCCACCTTTTCCCCTGAAATTGCCTTGGGTTTCTGCCTAATTAGCATGAATCGCAGACCGATAAAAGAGAACCAAGAAGTCAGTCAGTGAGAAGGGATTATGAAAGCACATGGCCAAAGGATTGATGGACTGCACGGTCTAAGGCGACAACGCACTGCACAGTGGGCGGAATGGTGGCCTTTCTACAATTGTAATTAAAGCGCCAAAAGTCCCAAAATGAAGGCAAATTAAAACAATCATCTAAAAAGAAAACTTACCTCACATTTCCTGCGGGCAGGGTCCTTAGATAAGGATAAGGCACAATCGTCATCATCGTCTTTCAGCGAAAATGAGGGAAATTAATGAAGGAGTTTGAATGATGTTCGTATAACGGTATGAAAGGTGAACAATAATAAAAATGTCAAATATTAGGCCATATCTGAGCAGAGTGCGGAGAGTGCTTGAGAAGGGACTGTTTTTGATGCTAAATTGATATTTAATGAATTGTCCTTTTCGCAAAACCACACCCGCCGTTGTTTGCCCCCCACCCCCCATGCGAAAGGTTCATTCACAGTCAAATGTGAAACAATAAAAATAAGGACACAGAAGTCTCGGATATCTTCATTTGATATAATTTAGTCCTTTTTGTTTTTTTTGCAGCTTTCAACTGGAAGGAAATACTCTGGAGTGGATTTTGTACAGAACCTTTGTGTTATCTTTCAAGAATATTTTGCTTTCTGTCTTAATTGTAAGGGACACGGCGAAAGAAAAACGCCCCCGGGATGGTGTGGCTCTTGTTCCTGCTGTTGTTCTCTGTCGTCCTTATTTTGTTGTGTTTTTCCTGTTTTTCTTTTTTCTGTGTTTTGCACTCTAATTAAAATGGAACAATCGAACAAACACACGTAGGGTTAGTAGAATGCAGACGGATGATCCGTCTCCTTTCGTCTATCCCACTCCACATTACCGTCCACATACGTGTGTAGCAGACACTGTGAGCGAAGAAAAGGACTCTAAAGCGTAAAGCTTTCACATTTCTTTTATACCAAAGTCAGCTCCGCATCATTTATCACTCATTCGTGTGAGGCATGATAGCGATTGTGTGGGAGTTAAGGGCCGACGGACACTACCTTACATTCCGTCTAATTCATTTCTGTACTACAGAGCTAGTTAGGGTGAACGGTGGAGACGGAGACGCCGGATTGGGCTAAAATCGCGCGCACGAGAACATCATTGAAAGTGGAGAGGACAAGATAAATGATAGGTAGCAAAAAGCAAAGCATCACGAAAGGGAATCACAAACATAGACTGTGTCGTGGCATGGAACAAAAGTATAGGTAGCGCGGCGTAGTGGGGAGAAAGTTGGCAACACACAAACGATGAGCGTTTTGGTATTTGGAACAAATCGTGTCTTCTTTCAAACGTGAAAGTGGGTTGGACAATTTAACATCATTTGTCAGCGCAAAGGGAACCAAGAGCCGAGAGCGGAGCCAACACAGCACTGAAATGGATAAATAGGAGGGGACCACCGCGGCAAAGGACGAATTATTGAGATATCAGTTGTTGGAGAATTGCTTTTGCAAACGTAATGATAAATGTACAATCGCCACCAAACAGACCGAAGGCAAGTATTTGCGAACCCAGTTCACACGGGGGTAGGGAAGTGATTAATCCCGTAGACACGTTCAGAGATTAACTAGTTAGCGAGCCAAATCAATTTCTTGTCCTACTTGCACTCGAAGGTGTAACATTTGCCAGAGACTCATCCGCAGGGATATGCCAGTGCAAGTAAGCGCCTTGAGCACAATAAATCTCATCGATTATTTATTACAATCATCAATAAGTGGCAACTCAAACAAACCGGCTTCAGTTGCGTTAAAGTTGCCCATTCTAGGCACCAAAAGTGGCATTAACTTCATGCTGTGTAAGTGGTTGAGTCGGAGTTGAGGGGAATAACTTTTTTGCTGCCCGTAATTGGATTTTAAATGTGCGAAACCATAAGTGAGAAAATCACCACGTGTGTATGTGTGCACGTGTGAGAGAAGCAATTAAAAGTTGTGTACAACAAATCAAGTCCTAACCTACCGACAGGGACAGGTGTTACTTGAGAGGGGACGAACGTGAACATCTTGACTTGGGTGGGGAGTCAACAATTTAAAAGTAAGTACGTTTTGGGAATAGTCACAGACGAAGTTGAAATTGTAGAAAGGCCGCATGTGGGCCGCAAAGAATGCAAAATATTTGAGAGATTTGACACTCCACAGGAATGTTGGCAGAAACCATTAAGGGACGTTCGCTTATCGTTCGGTTGTTATTCGTAAGTTATCTACTATCGAAGGCCGTGTGTAGGTCGGTGTGTGTGCACCGAAAACACACAAAAGTCACTTAGCCCCGGAGATAACAGTCCGATTGGGACTTAAGAGGCGACAAAGTTCCCATGTCTGGGAAAAGAACAATTGTTTTTCTTTTACTTTCTTTCTTTTTTCTCTCTTCACCGAAAAAAAACACTCACCCACCACTCACCACACCGTCGTGCATACATGTGAAATTCAGAATCCAGGACGTCGTAAGAGCCCTTTAGTGGGGAATATGTAGTGGTTTTTGAGTAGCTTCAGAATGAGAATCTTAATTCTCTCCCATTGTTATCTCATTCTGCCACTGTCGTCAGCGTGGCTGCGGCTGCTAATGCCACCATTCGCGCGGTCCTTGAAAGATCTAATGGAATTTCCAGAAGGACATTTGGATAGGAATTCCATTTCATTTCTAAAGCTGAAGCACAATTTTTGCAGAAGATAGTGCACGGAATTTCAATTGCAAAATAACTTCTGAATGTCTCTTGCGGATAATTTCCTCGCCTGTTCTCGCTTGCCTTTGCCGCCACTTTCTTCGGCAACGGCACGCTCATGAAGGCGTAACTTAAAAATTATTGCGGTTCCGGAAGTTTTGTAATTAACTAAGAACTCGCAGGGGCAACCGAGGGTGAATTCTGCAGACTGCCAGCAGTTGGACCAGGAAAACGGTGTTAATGCAAGGTTTGTTGAAGTTTGTGCGCTTCTTCATTTGCCACTTGAGTTACATGAATGACCTTCGAGGGTTGCAGAGATGCCGTTTCGCGTTCGTCTCTCCCAATCGCAGGCTAAAGGGACGGTATAAATTTCAAATTGGAGATTGCTTTAAATTAAGCTTTTGAGCTGGGGTGCACATGGATACAATTGTAATGCTAGCGGAATGAGATAAAAATATAGAATAACTTCTTTGCAGACAATTAACCCCCACTCTGCGGATGATGGGGTCTGGTGAATGCTTTTAATAGTTTCCTTCGTTTGGGCATTTTCATTTTCATTCTCTTCAAGCAGGTTTTACTGTAGGTATGGACTAGGATGATGTGTACTGTTTTCGCTTTGAAATGCAGACACTTCAGATATTAATTCAAATAGACTGTTTTTTTTTTCTTAAGATAGTGAACTCGAATTTTATAAAACTCTTTAACCTGTTTATCTTAAAAGACGGGCATTTATGAGGAGAAGGAGGTTTTATAAAGGAGAAGGGGAGCAAAGAAATACTTTAATTATAGAAATAAATTCACTCTAGGGCACGAACGACTAGTATGTGAGTGCCTGAAGCCTTTCGTCAACAAACTGATAGGTTCTTATCAGTGTGGTTTCAGGTCAGGGAAGTCCACCATCGACCAAATTTTTACTTTACGGCAGATCTTGGAAAAGACCCAAGAAGTGGAAATCGACACCCACCACCTACTCGTCGATTTCAAGGCCGCATATGGCAGCGTGCATGGAGACGAGCTATACAGTTCCACGTCTAGTTTTGGCTTTCGTACCAAACTCGTCAGATTGTGTAGGCTGACGATGGAAAACTCTCGCTGTTCCGTCAAGGTCGTAAACGAACTCACCTTCAACGTCAAAAAAGGGTTTTAGACAAGCCGACGCACTTTCATATGACTTCTTTAACATCATTCTTGAGAAGATCGTGCGTAACTCTCAAGACAACACCAGAGGCACGATCTTCCAAAAGTCAGTTCAATTGCTAGCTTACGCCGACGACATTGACGTGATTGATCGAACACAGCGATCCGTCAATGAGGCATTTGCTGGCATTGAAATAGAAATGGGTCTGGTGGTTACTGAGGTTAAAACGAAGCACATGCTGTCATCAAAGAAAGACGCACAACATCGACGTCTCGGACAGAGCGCCACACTAAGCAGCAGAAACTTCGAGGTAGCCAAGGACTTCGTCTACTTCGGCTCCGCGGTAAATAGGGACAACAATCCAGCGCAGAATCACATTTACCAATCGTCGCTTCTTTGGGCTCAAGATGCAGCCTTCTCTCGAAGGACTAAGCTTGCTTTATAAAACACCTTGATCATCCCAGTCCTACTCTATGGGGCGGAAACCTAGACGTTACCAAAAGCGGATGAGGAAGCCCTTAGTATTTTCGATAGAAAAGTTTTGCTAGCGACTTTTGGTTCTGTTTGCATTGATGGCATCTAGAGAAGAGAATTCAACGATGAACTGTGCAGCACCTGGTCAAGCACCTTCGGATACAACGCTTAAGAGGTCTAGCCCATGTAGAGTATATGGACACAACTGCTCCGGCCCGAAAAGTCGTCAAATCTGAGACACTGGGACAACGCAACAGAGGACGGCCTAGGCTAAGGTGGCACAAGCAAGTGGAAAAGGACCTCAACCAACTTAGAGTGCGCAACTAACCCGGACTGAAGGGTCACTAGAAGAAGAAGAAAAAGAATACTCCACATTCCCCATCGCATAGTCGAAGTAGATGCTGAAGATCCCGGGTTCGATTCCGAGACGGAACGTCTAAAATTTTTTAAGGCACCGCCTTTTCAGACAACACACAAAGAGTTAATAAAAAGCTTCTCAATTTTCGCCATTCTCAATAGGCAAATAATTGTTTGTCCCCTCCACTTGAGACAGAACACTAGCATGCACCAAAGAAAAGTAGCTGAAGTAGGTCAAGGCCTTGGCTCCTTGTGGGTACCTTAATTTATGAATTCTTCACTGCAGTCGCGTTGCAATAAGGAAATCATTAAGTCAACTTCTAATACAAAATGTTTGATCCAAGTCAGTTACACCCCGATTTAATTTTGCATTGGAACACATTAATTTAAAATTTTTTTTCAAAACAAAAGTCAGACAAATTTTTTTTGCAGAATCGAACGCGCCATAAAAAGAATGACATTCGTCTGTCAATTTTAAAAGTAAAGCTTAAATACACAATTCGATATATTTCTGGTGACAGTTTAAGTTTTATAGGGTTGTAACTTTGCCATAGAGTTGTGAAGAACAGTACAATCAAATCACCCCATCGGTAAGATTCGCAGAATATGATTCTTCTGTGATAAGCTTCAACCACTTCTTCGCTATTTTCAGTAGGCATCTTGACAATAAATGGTGTAATCCGACTTAAGTTCTGGGACTTTTCTTGTAAACACGGTATTTTGGGTAGCCCTGCTGAAAAAAAATCGAATGGTGTTAAATTTCATCATCTTGGTGGTCAATTGACGTCGCAAAAAGGGAAATTAAAGTGACCAGGAAAATTCTCACGAAATGCAACCCAAATTGATAGTTATGTCCAGGTCACAATTTTAAATCACCCGCCAAAAAAAATCGGTTATCGCTTGCCTCTTTTTTGCAGAATTTTATTCTGACCAACTTTTGTAAAATAAGTTCATATCACTAATTTTGGAGGAATTCTCGTTTTGTGCATACAAGCATACTACTTGTCAGAATAATTGTTAATAGCACACATTTAAGTGAATTCCCCAGTCTTTTTATACACGCTCTTTTTCTGGAACCTTTCTATCTTATAAAAATAGGATTAAGTGTACATATAGTTAAAAGGATATTAAAATGCGCTTTTTGAACTAAAATTTAATTGATGTACCTACTCCGAACCCAAAGAAATTGATAAATTCGAATCAACAGCAACACTTGCACTTGCAGGAAGAATTTTTTCAACTAACGATGTACTAGAATAATGCACAGGCTTCACAACATCGCTTCCATTCTTCACATTTCTTCACAATTTTACTGATTCGGTTGATAAAGACGACCATAACCATGTGCCAAAAGTGGTTACGTTTGAATCACCACATTTGTAATAAATTTGAACAAATAGGACTTCTTTTTCGATTGTTAAGAGAACAATTACCGTAAATGTCCCAAATTTCAGCTAACATTGTTTTACTTCAGATCACAGTGAAGCTTTAGAGGTGTCAAATGTCAGTGTTACCAACGTAAAAACACAAAATGAACGCCCCAGTATTTCGTTTCATTTCTGTGTGCATTTCCATTCTATGACCAGATTGCTCACGAACTAAGTTTGAATGGGATTCGAATTTAAAAAATTTAATGAAAATTAAACTGCGTCAGTTCCCGCGAGGCTAGCTCGAGTGTTGGTCAAAAACATCTTCCAATCGACCACAACACTCCAATTGCTTCAAGTCGCTGAGAAAGTTGCCTGGATATAGACTACCACGAAGAGACTTCCCAAGTTCCTGTCGGTCATCCGACTTCAATCTTCCACCCGTGTGCATGTCCATCCTGTATTCCCAATTTGAAGAACTCATCGTTTGCTACGCATAATTCAATTCAAGAATCAGTCATAGATGTCCTTAATGGAAATGTTTGCAGAAAACACGTTCATCTCTCAGATCCAATCCTTTGTCCTTCAATTGCTCCTGGTTTTCCTTTTTGATGACTGCGTTCCATCAGGCGTTCGTTAATGTCGGGTCTACAATCCATTATTAGATGACTAGGTTTTGTTCATTAAAAGCGAACGAAAGGATAAACCGAAAACATAACCAATTAACCATTGTAACGGCTATTCCCATATTTTAGAGTCTCATTGTGTCAGCAAATATTAAGCGCAAATTACCGATTAAATGCTCCCATAATGATCTGGGTATTAATAAACATTTAACGAGCAATTGGATGTAACTGCCTTCCCCAGGCCGACAGGCTGGCCCCAGCCAGTGACCATTTGTTATTCAGACGGCTATATGCGTTATTATGCAATATTTGCCTTTAATTTTTTATTCAGAAAAAGACTGACACGGGGCAATAAATTACCATCTGTGGGCGGTCGTGGGTCGACAAGGGGTGAGACGAGGGGGTGTGGGCGAATGGAAACCTGATGGGCGGTAAGACTGTCGGTGGAACAGAGAGAAACAGCCTCTGCATGGGCGGTTGTAATTCGGTGGAATTCGCAGTTGTAAAAATTTAATGCAGCACTGGATGGATGTTATTTGCCCTCGGTCGATGATTCACAGGATCCATCAACCGCCGCCCCCTCGGTTGAGGGTGATATTTTCGCTTGTTCTCTCCCTCCCACTGTCTCTCTCACACCCCGCACTTGCTGTGCATTGTTGATGCTGAAGTTAGCTGGCGCTGTGGGTGAGTTGCTTAAGGGATAATGTGAACGATAATGATTAAACCCGATGAATTTTTTTTTACGACCCGCGTTTAATTTGTTTTGCTTTCATTTAATAGAATTGGGGGTATGGAGGAGGAGGAGGATGATAATCACTGCAGTCACCCGGTTACAAATTGCTCGCACATAACGTAAGTGTGGACGTTGTACCTGTTGTAAAAATCTGAGAGACGGAGAAAGGATGCCGGGAATCGTGATTAAAACTTAATTTTGTTGCTGTCGCTGCAGTGTCATTGTGTGTGCAGTTTATACTCATTAACCGCTTAAATGTTTTATGTCAGGTGAGGCAGTTTCGGTTTCCCTTTTTTTTTGTTTTTTGCTGCGATTAATGAGATTTTTCATTTGACAATTTTAACTTTACGGAATTCTGCATTGAATGGGTTCTCAGAACATTAAAGTCTCCTGCAAAAATTGGACAGGGGAAAATGTTTCTGTTAATTTTATTCTCAATGCTTAAAACTATTGCAGCACTACACAAATCAGTCGTTAGGTTAAAATGAAAAGTTCAGAACACCCCGTTTTTGCTCCGTCATCATAAATGGACCAGAGAAAAAAACCGTGCAATTGACCTTCTTTCATGCAAAAGACTTATGTTTTCGAGGGAAAAAAAACAAAACATTACGAAACCGTGAAAGCAATTTCTGCATTCAATTGCTGAATTAAGGGTTGTCTACAGACGGCTTACATCCGCAAGTCACCGCCGTCATCGGGTAGCTGTTGCGGTGAGGCAGAAAAATGAATTCATATCCGTGAAACGATTGCCCCATGACCAGTTTACTGGCAACAAATAAATTAACACAATAATGCCGCAATAACGGGAACCTGAATGAATCCTTTGCCGAAAGGGCAAATCCCCCCAAAACGGCCACATCTTTGCGGCAACAAGGAGAGTATATCCAAGAGCGCACAACACAACGTCATTGCATTGATTACATAATATTAAATCACATTACGTTGAATATCCCCGATATGGCAGGCATTCAGGGCTCCTATTTGTTGCGTTCAATCAGTTTGATGGCGCATAAATGCCTTCCTGCGGAATAGCATATGCCAGGGCGTCGAGCAGCTCATGGTGGAGGAGGATTGGCTGCGACTCATTCGGCAAAGCTTTGTAACGATATCGTTTGGCATTGCCCTGGAATCCCCGTTTAACCTCCGTAAATACTTTAATAAATATTAATTTTGTTTGCGTTCTGTTGGTGTTCTTCGGCTTGTTCTGCACGGCAAGCGTCTGAATCTCTCACTCTGAATCACATCAAATCGAAGCGAAGCGAAGGAGGTCGGGTGTAGTTGGTTTCTTCGTTTTCTTCATCATTCGTTGTTCTTTTCATTTTTCGTTGTGGATTTTGTTTTTTTTTTTATTTAATTCGGAATTTGTTGGGAGGATTTCTATCGTTCCTTTTCTTGTGGTGCTTAACCTCGAAACAACATGAGAACAAGAGTTTTGGCTTAATGAAATTTTAGGGCGGAATTTGATTTATACGCACGGAGCTTAGAGCTGACATCGCACGACAATATGTGGGCGGGTGCGTGTTACACACACACACACACGGCCGAAGGATTAGAGATTTCAATAGGAGTCTGAAAAAAAAACGATCGCTTCTTTGTTGTCGCGCCGCAGCTTATGAAGTATGCCTAGGGGGTGAGGTGAGTGCCGTGGTGCCAGGCAAAACATCCCGACGAACGTTCTAACAATGTGATTACATTCTTATTTTTGTCAGTGAGTTATTCGTTTCGATTTGATGTTGGAGTAAACATCGGTTTTGTGACGGTGAGGGGGGATGCCTTGGCATACCTGGATTTACCTATCTTCTGAATCAATTACTAAAGTAAGCTGCAGTAATCCTCTTATGAGTTTTATTTATTATCTTCGTTTGAGGAGGGAATTCAGTCAGTGCGGAATCGGGGACTATGTTCATAGGCATAGGCGTACGTCCTTTCGGAGGTCGTTGAACTTGAAGAACTAGGTGTGTTGTCGTCAATGTGGCGAATTAAATGTGTTCAGTGGTCTAAGATTCAATCACTTAGTTTAAAAAGAAGGCTCTTGAAGAAAGTAATTTTGAAAGTGAATAAGAAACTGAAAAGATTAGAATTTCGGATTTTGAACTAAAAAAGGCAGACTGAAGCCCTAAAAGTGTATTTTTCACCAAAATTGGTATTTGACTATCATGAGTGCTTTTAATTGGCTAGACCATGTAGAACGTATGGACACCACTGCTCCAGCCTGAAAAGTCATCGAATCTCAGCCATTCGGACAACGCAAGAGAGGACCCGCTAGACTAAGGTGGCGCACACAAGTGGAGAAGGACCTCAACCAACCTGGAGTGCGCAACTGGCGGCAGCTGATGAGAGATCGTGTTGGCTGGAGAGGCATGTTGATTGAGGCCCAGGTTCACCCCGGACTGTAGCTCCACAAGAGTGCTTTTAATGAAGCTGAGTGAAGATTTTGGAAAAGTTGTTTTTAAGTAAATGCTATTTTATGCTTTACGCTATTTACTTTACCCTTTGACTAAGAGGATAAAACCGGTATCGGTAACCTTGCTGAGGCTGTAAGCTTCGCCGTTCGTTCCACATTGTGGATTTCCTCTACCGCCACAGTTATTCCAAGATGCCGACTTGAACCTACATCTCTCCCTTTAGGCCTTGACGTCAAAATATGCTCGTATAGCCCTTAAAGTAATGTGGCCCTGCTATCAAGAGGTAGGGATGCTTTGTTGATCGAATTGTTTACAAGTTCATTCATTGCTATTCAGCAGAAGACTGCAGTCCTGATACAAACTCGTTAACAGACTCCAATAGTCTTTTGTTTGACGATAGGTCAAACATTTGTTAGGAGGTAGTGTGCTCCACAGTTTCACCACTTCTTAGATTAGAATTTTCCACAGAAACTAAGTTAAGGTGCTAAATAAATCGCATGTCAGCGCTCCGAAACTTTGATTAAGACACGTGTTCCGCCAGGACAGTGACGCTTAACAAAGAAATTGGGACACATTTTCGTGCTCCAAATGATGGTCAGCAAGCGAAAACGGTCATGGCCGAATGACAGTCAGACGTTTGCTTTGTATTTGTTGTGTTTGGCAGGGAATCATCTAAATCAAACCACGAGTTACGAGAGTTTTAATAGTTTTGTTCAAAAATGAAACCAGAAAAACTGCTCTTGTGAAGCGATTGACATGACAACTAGAAAGCATTGACTTGAAAAAAAAAGAGATTGTGGACAATTGGAGATGGCTCCCACGTACTGAGGGTAAAAATTAATTTGCAAGTTGTGGGAAAATCGTTGGGAGTGACTCAGCAAACAATTTCCTTTCGATTAAAGCAAGGGAATTGAGTGTCATATGAGTTGAAAGCGAGGTATGTAGAAATTCGATTCGGAACTGCTTTTTGAAAGACATCAGAGGGAGGAATTTTGCACCGGATCGTGACTGAAGATGAAAAGTGGATGTACTATGATAACTTCAAGAAGAAAAAATACGATGTAAAGCCTGGGGAACCTTATCGCCTACATCGACGTCTATATTGTGTATATATATTGTTAAGCTCTGCATATTGTGAGATCAGTCGGGTGTGGTATACTACGAGCTGCTTTAACTAGGTGAAACTATTGATGGGAAACATTATAGACTGCAACTAATGCGTTTGAGGCGTGCTTTACCGGAAAAACGGACAGAAACGATCGAAAGACATGTCAAAGGGATTCTACAACATGATAACGCTCCGCCCACTTGGCTATAGCGGTCAAAAACTACCTGCAATACGCTAAAATAGGAGGTCTTACCCACAACTGCCGCATTCTCCAGTACTCGATGCCTCCGTTCGGCCTTTTCGACAAATGCAAAACAGTTAGGCGTGTTGCCGTTTTGGGTCTTTTGAAAAAATTAAAACATTGTTTAGTTATGGGATTGATGCCAGAAAGGAATATTTTTTTTTTGTTTTTTGAGAAGGTATTTGAAAAATTCCAGAGAGTTTTTTTTTGAAAACACCGAATCAATTTGTACTCGCAACATACAAATTGGGTTTACAAATTACTATAAACTTTTTTTTACATCTTTTTACTCATTAGCGTTTGTTCTACATTGTATGTATATATACGTATATAAGAACCTGAAAACAAAATGTTCAAACAGTTTTGAAGTTGATGGCCAAGCCGTAAAAAAATCAATGTGCGTATTTTGAAAATCTAAAAACGTATATTTGGGGGATGTGAATGCGTATACAGTACATCGAAGCATAATTGCATTTTGCGATATAAGGATTTTACTCAATAATTGCCATTCCAACCGGAATTATAATTCTCAGTTGACTAGCTACATTACGTGGAACACAATTAGGTTATTCTCCTGCAATTATTTAAGCATTAGGATTTTATTCTTATTTACAGTTGGAGGATTATCTGGAGTAGTTTTAGCTAATTCATCAATTGACATTATTTAACATGACACATATTATGTAGTAGCTCATTTCCATTATGTATTATCAATAGGAGCTGTATTTGCAATTATAGCTGGATTTGTTTATTGATATCCTTTATTTACAGGATTAACATTAAATAATAAGTGACTAAAAACTGGTAACTTAAAAAAATGTCAGCCGTGAATATACAAAAAAAAAAACGAAACCATCTACGTGTGAGTATGCCTCGCAATCGCGCAGTTTAATTTTTATGTGTTAACTTAGACCAACAACACGCCAGTACGTTACGCATTGCACCAAATCATCCACTACTGGACTTTTTTTTGTTTTGTAAATGTGCCCTGGAATTATATGGCATACAGAATAACTCATACCCACAAAGCGCATACAAAAAAGGGCTCCGTCTCATTTACCTTCATACCTTAGTTACAAGTTTCCACTTTTTCGAAAAATATTCTTCGATCACAGCCATTTCTTGGGCGTTAGTTGGGTTTTCTTTGTCTCAATGAGATAGTGCCGGGTAACCGAGTAAGCAAACTGACTGCATTAAGCGAGTATTAGTGGGAGCGCTTAGAAAGACATCAAATTCACTCAGTCATCGCTGTACTGCGTTTATTTCCTGCCCGCCACTATCGTTCTGTAAATTTCCTTAGCGGTAGCATAAGGAACTTTGAATGCCATTTCTGCCTTCCAATATTTTTAACGATAATGAATTCAGAAGTTACGAAATAGTGTTTGCTTTCCTCCTTGTAGAGTGTACAATACATTGGAGACGTTAAGTGGTACTAATTTGAAGTTCATATCGCCAAAATCTGACAGAGCCATTCTTCTTTTGTTGACATGTTTAAGAAATGCTGGCGCACAAATGGCATAAACAAACAGATTTTCAAAAAGTTTGGAAAAAGCATGTGAATGAAGGCGAGAAGCACTTTATTTGGAGGCGGTTAAAGACATAATAAAGAAAATTGTTGTCTTCATTTTTAATCATCTCTTGTTGATACATTCAAAAAAAAATTATGCTTCACAATAAGTGGAATTACCACTCGCAGCAACTATTCCACCAATCTACCAAGAGTTATCTCCTGATGTGTGTTTACATTCTGCAGAATAAAAATTCAAATTTCAAAATCAAAACACTCATGCCTTGGATGTAAAATGAACACAAACATACATTGGACACTTCATTGCGAACCTAACAAGTCTGTCGCATGCATATACAGCAATTGTCGAACATCAAAGGATGCATCTGCAATCCAATAAAATTTCGAACAACCAGCTTTGTCCAATCTAAGTGTGTACACTTCCAGCAGAATTCTATCGGAAACCACTTCATCCGCTGCCGGCCTTCGTCAAACGGCCACCATCACCAACTGCCATACCCCGGCATTCATGCACAATAATCGCTTTGAAACTTTCCCACCGAGACTATCTCCGAAATCAAAGTTAACCTCAAGGCGTGCCAAAAGGGAATATTCAACCCTTCATCAGGACAGAAAAAGGGGCAATGCCAACTACTGGACGGAAATCAAAGGTTTCGTCCGATACCAAGTGCATTGTAAACTGCAGAAACTTTTTTGATGCTTCCCCATAAAGTTGTCCCTGTTCCAGTCCCCAGTCCCGGTCGCAGTCGTATTTACCCTCACCATGCCGTCAACAAACAAGACACAAAGCACTTTGTCATAATTCTGAAACGATGCCCTTGGGGTGCATTTCGTAGTTTTTGGCTGTGCAAGACGAGGAGGAACTTTTTGCCCGACAAGATAACCCCTCAGGCTAAATAGGCGATCCTTTGGAATTACTGCTCCACTGCTGGCTCGTAGTGTAGTATTTCCTTGGCCCCTCTCAAAGTCAGCATCGACTACGCCTCAAAACAGGTCATGCGATGTGCATACACTGCGTCCGTACATGTTCATGAACCAGATTCGGCTTGTACCAGCATAAACAGTGTCGGCACACAGTCGCCCGGCCGAGTCTGTCGGCCCTTGAATTGTTTTCCTTAAAGCTTCAGAAATTAACTGCATTGCATTCTGATGGGCTCCGGCGGGGCTCTTCCCAACTTAACTCGATACAAATTTAAATAAGAACCTTACAAGGATAATGGGTTTTATCTTAAGCTCTCCGTGCGTCGTCCGTAGCTGCAGTTGCAGCCTATTGCGGCACTTACCTGCATAACGAACATCTTCCCTGTGCGTATGTTAGTGTGTATTTGTGAAGCAAGCATTGCAGGTCAAGCGACCAAGGCACACGGCACACTCCATCGCAAAGGAGCCAACTCCGGCAGTGCAAGAAGATTTCAATTGTTTTTCAATGTACGGGTGTGTGAGCAATGAATATTGGCAATTTTACACAAGCATTGATAGGTGTTCAGGTCTATCCGAGTACACCGGTTAATTTGCTTTCCGTAATCCGTATGCGTGTTGCTTGTTCCCCATTGGGTAAGAGGGGTTTCGGGATTTATTCGATTCGATGTGGTAATAAACTCGGCAAAACGTTTCCTTGGGAGCAGAGATAAATTCTGTGCCTATTGTCAGAGGGTGGTGCTTGATGTCCGGGAAAAACTTCCTGTTTTCCTCTTCTTATGCAATTACCTAAAACACTGGGTTATTGAGGAGAAGAAGTTTGTAAATGCTTTATTTTGGACAAGTGTCGGTTTAAATTTGTTTTCCTTTAGACAGATTGGTTCGGAGATCTAAGCTTAGCTGGTTGTTTGGCTTCGACCCGAAATACGGAAATCACTTATATCAGTTATTTGATTACTTAGCTGCACTTGTAAATAATACCCAATCCCAATTTACTTCGAGTTTGAATTCAAGTTTGGCATTCAGATTGATCAGACGTCTTATTTTAGTACTGTAGCTAAGTGCAGTTCAGTGATGTGAAGCAGCACTGTTTTCTGCAATTCCGCTCCCAATTGACTGTGTTCTCCAAGTAACATAAGTGCAAACTAAAATTTAGCAGTCAGTCGATAATCACGTTACGAATTAGACTTTAAATGACGCACCGACAAAATTATTACGGGGGAAAAATTAAGACCTGAGACTCAGACCTAAAACTCAGAGAACACAAACAGCAGATGCAGAAACCATGAAAATTCGGAGAGTTCCTGTACGTCCTCGGTTGAGAAATTAAAAATTTGGCAGCAATGTCAAAAAAAGCCAAAAAACATTCAAGAAGTTAATCAAGTACAACCGCATCTGTCGTTGAGTTCATCTGAAAAATAAGTAACTTTACTTGTTCAGGACAATGACGAATTTTTACCACATTAGCATCTACAATATCATAATCTTTACAAGAGGTACTCTCATGAAGAAGATTACGTTTTACTTCTAATGAGTGTGAATCGTTATGTTGCAGTATGTGCGTGTTACCGAGTAGACGGGGCCCTACAGTTCTTTGCCGACTCCGAACGGTGAGATTTGAGAAGCTTTTTCGTAGACAATTGATACTCTCTGAGTGTTGTCAGCAACTCGAAAGAAATGGTGCCGTGAAAAAATGCGAGTTCTTCCGCCCGGGAATCGAACCTAGACCTTCGGCGTGTGGGTCGACGCATTTACCAATTACGCCACGGCGGCCAACGTTCCCTAAGTACAATTAATAATTCGTAAGCGATGTTTGTTACTGCAGACTTAAATAAAATTATGATTCCACGCAATTATCAAATTTTTGTAAGTACATATATACATCCAATACATATCGAAGTCTCTAACTCTCCAGCCAGCCTTCCAGTCCTGTTGTCACTGTGCGACGACTGAAACGGATTATGCCGTCAGTCTATAAAATCTATGCAATAAAGATTTTCGAACTATTGCAGACAACACTAGAAGATGCAAGAATATAACCTATTGATATCTGGCAGACGAGCTTAAGAGAGTGTACCGCAGACAAACTTCGGGTCGGCCAAACTCTAAAGATGGAAAACTGGACATCTTAAATATCAATGTGGCAAACCACATGGGATGCCTGCAAAAATATGGAATATGGAAGCATAGGTTAATTCCCTTTATCGAGACGTGGACATCCATATCGACAGAAGACCATAACTACCACACCTCACAGTTTCTGTTTGGACACGGTGGCTATCGGAAGTATGTATATATAATAGTGGTCGCCGCTGTGCCGAGAATCTCCTAATGTGAGTCTTCAACTCTGGGCGTTTTACACACAATAGGCAGACTGTTAATATACCCAGCCCCGAAAGCCCGATCGCTTTCAGGACTGGTTCAATCCAGTCTCTAAATATGACTTGGACCAAGATTTGGCTTATTAAGCTGATGACAGCTGGAGCATTTGATGTGACTGTAACCACCAATAAAATCCCCGATATTTGTTGCTCTATCGTTTTGTAAAGATCAGACATAGATTGCCTAAATCGTAGTTCATCAAAACTAACTCTCACGACACCGCTCTCGTAGAGACTTCGCTCATTGCATGTCCTTCTCAGTCAGAGTACCAACAATATCCAAAATAATGCACAGACTACCTGAACTAATACCCAGAGTGCTCGAAATAATTTTCGTTTAAGATTTTTTTTTTTGTATTTCTTTCAAAGTCTTAAGTACTTCGGTATAAAAGATGTAGGTAACTTTGCGGCCGAAAGTTTCTCAATCCCTACACCGAATCGGAAATGGGAATATAAATCCCCGATTTAAGTTAAATGGATCCGTTGATTTACATTTCGCATGTTTCGGTAGTTTACAATTTTGAAATGTTCCTCAACTTCTTCCATACGGATGATTTTCTCAAATGACGTCCAATCACTTATTACCAAAGGCCGAATGTCTGAGGCATCTTCTCTTAAAATTTCCATAAAATCGCTTCAAAAGTTAAGGAGATATTGAAAGTGTGATACGACGAAGGGTTGCGACGGTATAAAGGTGCCGTTTGTTTAAACAGAGCCTTAAGCATTAAAAAGAAAGAAAATCGTCAAACTATATTTCGCAATAAGAAGTCGATCTTGGCAAAAGATACACCATTAATTAATTGCGATCGTAGTCACGTCCAATACAACCGTTAGCTATTTTCAGACCGCACTCCCAAAAAAACCTCATCCTACAAGACATGACGCAAACAGGACCAAAAATCGCACGCAGAACTTTTCTCTCGAAGAGAACAAGGGCATCCGCTTTTAGTAGCGTTCAAGTTTCTGCGCCGTAAAGCAGGACTGGGATGATCAAGGTATTGTACAAAGTCACTTTGGTTGTTCGGGAGAGGGCTTTATTACTCAATTGCTTCTTAAGCCCAAAGAAACAGCGATTGGCAAGAGTGATTCCGCGCTTGATTTCGGTACTGATGTTGTTGTCCCTATTCACCACGACGCCGAGATAGACGAAGTCCTTGACTACCTCGAAATGTCTACTGCCTATAGTGACGCTCTGTCCGGAACGTCGATGTTCTGCGTCCTTCTTCGAAGACAGCATATACTTAGTTTTGCCCTCGTTTACCACCAGTCCCACTTTAGCCGCTTCCGCTTCGATGCTAGCAAACGCCTCAATGACGGCTCGCTGAGTATCACACTCTATCAGACACTAAACGGTGCCAAAAACATGTTTTGGAATACGAGAGTTTGCCTGAATTAGAATATTCAAAGATCCTTCCAATTTTTTATCTTATACTCGTAGTGCAATAAATTGCCGTTATAATGGAATAAAAATAATAAAATACTTAATTTTACTTTACAACTTTATTTTCACTGGCACACGTCTTATTCCTTTGATGACACAAACGAATGAATGTTCTCTCTTATTCCTATTCGATAGTTCCTTTACATTTTCGCTGTTGTTTTTTTCTGAGAAAAGCGTTTGAATACACAGCATATTACGATTGATATTTGAAATGTGAACAGTTGAATTTCATAGCCTACTACACCATGTTAGCCTGTTTTTTTTTTTTTTTTTTTGATTTATGGAGCATGGACGAAAATATTTCGCCATGTGGACTGTTTATACGTTTTTTAAGGTTTCGTCTTGCTAAACCCGAAGCCTTTATAGTTTCGATATGTCTGGTCGTCAGTCCGCCACGGCCGTCACACTGTTCATATCTCTGTGATACAGATACTCGATTTTCATGAATAAAATCGCTCAATAATTTGTTGGACCGTGCAAGAACTTAAGTTCACAACTGACGCAATTTTTTTTTTTTGAGTTTCGCCATTTTTAAAATGAAATAAAAGCAGTTCGCGTTGTTCTACTGTTGTTCATTTTGTTTTTTTACTTATTTTTGGGTTGTTTTTTTTTTTAATCACAAAGAACTTCGAGATACTTTAAATGCACTTTATAATCAAGGACTGGCAATCTATTTTACAATACTGGCATTAAGGAATCTACTATACCTCTTCCAAAGGATTTACATCATATAAGCTGTGACCTTATTTTATATTGGGAATACTATTGTTTTCTGCTGTGAGGAAGAATTTAAATTTTTTCAACAATTTGTTGCTAGTACAAAACAAACAATTTTTTATTTCTTTTTATATCCCTCCTAATTTCTAAGTTAGAGCGTTTTGAAGTTTAAATAAACATTCATATCAAATAAGCTGTGATCCACTGTACATTTGACATAACGATTGTTGTCAATATATTGCAATTTAATTTTAAGGCATAATTGAGCGTGGCTCCTCTGTAGGTGAATTTTGTTACACATAATCCAACAGACCTATTGAAGTGTTTTGCTTATGACGTAGATTTTTGTGGTCTTATTTAAATCTCGTCTGCACGTTGAAACGGAACCTTTTACAGTCGAATGTAAGTCGCACTTTCTCAGTTTTTTGGTTCGTTCAGAATTTTGGCATATCAGAAATATACAAACGATTTTCTTCAAGTGGAAGTTTTTATTCTATTTGATTCGAATTAGGTGATAAATACTTTTTCGGAATGAGGCAATGCTCTCGCTCAATATTAGGTGAAACATTTTTGAGCCAGCATATCATCTGGTAAACGGTTTGCAGGTTACTTAGCCGATCGAAATCTGTGAGAAGGTTTCATGAGCATATTATCCTTTGCTGAGAATCTATCCGATCAACCTGCTTGTCAATCTCACTATCAACTTACACACAGAAGTCCTTTCGGCTATCATACACACACACACACTGCGAGTGTGAATTCGAAATAAATAAATATTGATTTATAGAGTACCCGTAGACCGCCTTAGTCGTTTAGTTGATTCCTAATTTAAACTAGAAACAACCTACTAATTAAATTCGGTTAACACACATCTCTTTGTATGTATGTCGCAATCACAATTCGTCCTCGTGCGCTATGGCACTTTGTAAAGTACGAGCGTACTCAAGTTCTTAATTGCTTCCCGTCCATTGCACTTCAGTGAAACAAGTGGGCGACGATACCGCCACTGGTGCACGTGGTATTACAAATTGGTGCCCAAGGAGCACCCCGCCCCAGCACACGCTCCCACTCCATTTATTTCTCACCCAATTTGGACTCAGCTATGCAGACGAGATGTTAAGAGCGGAAATGATCCAACATTAAACGATTTTTCACTTATCCCCACCCCCACCCCCCTCAGCCGGCGGCTAACTTGGACACGTTACGCGATGGTTACCCTGCGGTACAATTATTTTGTTATTTCCAAACCTCTTAAAAGCGCCAGAAAGTTTTGCACACTTTTTTCACACCACCCACTTTGCCCCGTCGCGCTTTTGGTCGTCTTAAATAATTTCACTCTATGCTCGTCCCCTCCCGTGTGCTCTCGATTCGGAAGAGAAGGCATTGCGGCGTTACGTTACGTCCCCCTCTGCGCGAGCTGGCTCTCTAGCGCACCCCTCTTTTAAAGGACGACGGTAATTTGCTTCTCCTCTGGGAGTAATTTGTGAAATTTCACTTTCTCATAGTACTGTGCTGACGACTGAAACTTGTGGCCTCCTATCAGCGACCCGCCGCCGCCCCGGACGCTGCCATACACACCACCCAATCCTGGAAGAGTGCTCTTGAGAAATTTAAGCATTTTTTTTTTTGCTGCCATAAGATAAGTAGAACCAAACGTCGGACGGGGATTTCCTCAGCAGTGCGTCCCAACAAAATTATGAAACGCTGGTTTGGGTTAAATGTTGGTTATATAATGAGGTAAACTCATTTGAAGATCCATCCGTTGGTTCGTCTTCGTCTTCGTCTTAGTCGTCAGCATCATCTTTGTCATTGTTAGCTAGCCCGTCGTCCGTTGGCTTTTAAGACGCCAACTGAGCACAGCAGCGTCGCTTTTGTACTTTTATACCGTCCCTCATGGATATATTGAGTTCCAGCGGAATACCGGCGAACGAAAAAGTTTATGTATCAAAAGTATTTTGTGAGTGAAAAGTTTTTGTTGTCCGCGTTTATGCAAATGAAATTGTCTCCGGATGCTTGCTGGCTGGTCATGTCTATCGTTTCGTCACTACCGCTGCCAACATCGTCGATCCACATCCGCTACCTCCACCTCTATCCCCATCGGTGAATGCCGCGGATAAAGTTTTGTAATTTTGGTGCAAAAAATCGCAGGATAATGTTTATGTTTGTGCGAGAATTAAATTCACAAGTTAATATTATTCAGAGTGCCAAAAGCGATTTCCTTCGCTCATTGAATGGCCTCTGCATCTGAGTTCTCGTCGGGTGTAGAGGTGTTAATCTCTTTTGCCATGCAAAGGCGAGGCTACATCTCAAATTTTGAACACTTTTAGTGTTTCGTTGTGTTTTTTCTTTTTCGTTCGTAGAGTGGAAGTAATTACTGGGAAATGGGCTTCTCTTTTTGAAGGTTGCGTTTTTTTACCTTTGAATCCTTGAAAGGAAAAAAAAGGCGGGAATCTTAATTTACATTTACATTTCCAGATCAAGAGATCCTTCTTTAACGCAGAAATTCGAGATCTCCCTTAGAGATCAACTACAGCTAAACAGCTTTCGCCCTATAAGGTAAAAAGAATTAAGACCCTTTTGCTTCGACGATTCGATGAGATGCAAAGTCCCCGTTTGTGACAGCGAGCGCTCCCCCTTAAAGATGCCAAGGCACTAAATGTAATCACATCCGAATGAAACTTCAGTCAGCCTAAAATCCACTCTTAACCCCCCTAAAAGGGGATGTAAAATTTCGGTAAGGTTCTTGTCTTGCGAAAAAATTATATCGCGTCACGCTTACTTAAGTATGCGTTAAGGACAGCTACCAAGAGAGCTACCGGAGAGTGACTTTTTATTATACAAACGACTTCCTTCGGATTCTTCAATCTTTTTCACGCCAACATATGTACTCACACACAGGGAAGGGAAGAAAGCGCATAAGGAAGGGATTTCGAAACAAAATACAATTGGACATAAAAGTTAATCGCCCAACTTCCACCACTTTGTCATCCCACTTTGACCTGTCATCATTCACAACGTTCCGAACGGCTGGCCAAGTGTTTGCTTAGCTCCGACAACGGCGGCCACTTTCACTTTGTTTGCCGCCCAATATAACCCTCATTCCCCTGGGGACGGACTGACCTTCTCGAAAAGGTCTCTGGTGTTGAATCGATTTGTTTCCGCTTATGCTTTTTATTTAAATTCTTTTCCATTTCAATCCTAGCGAGCCTCGGAGAAAAACAAGGGAATTTGTTTGGAATTTGTTTTGCATAAATATTGCCATGCTTGCTGTCTCTGACCCCCTCCCTCCAGACAGGACGTCCGTCTGCCTTGTGTGAGTGTTTGCCTTTCTGCCCCCCCAAATCATCGGGTTTATTTGTCATTTATTTTTTATTATTACTTTTTGTTACTCCTGAACCTGTTATTCAACTATAATCGAGCCGAGATTTTAAGTTACACCATCGAGACGAATTTTACGAGAATAATTCGAAAAGTTACGGAGCCGAAAGGATTCCATGATATTTGCCCAGAAGGTCGGGAGTTATTGGCCGATCCTTCGACTGCTCCCATAGTTGAAATGGAATATGAATTTATAGTGAGGGTATCCTTTTTTACGGGTCATGGGAAAAAGAAAGTGACCTTGTATAATAAATTCATAGAGAAGGGATAGATAAAGGATTGTTGTCTGAAATGAGATGGGTCAGGATACGGCCAGACACATGCATACGCAATTTTGTGAGAGTCTGAAAGGGAATCCTTGATATTAGCCGAGTTGCTTAGATTCACGTGAGTCAGATAAATTTACAGTAGCAAAGCATGCTGCTATTTATCTTCAAAATTGAGGTACAAACTTTTGGCTGACAAAATAAAGCTTTGGAAGAGCTGTTTTTATTTTGGTCACCAGTGGAACGTGCTTTATGATGTATTGTGATAGCAATGCCGCCACCGTGCGAAGAAAACATGGCCACGTTGTCATTACGTGATGGTTTTTCATAGGGTTTTTAAAGCTTGAAAAATGATCCATGAAAACTGTTCATTTTTAATAAATGAGTTTGTTTACCTATATAGTAAACGCTTTAACGTAATCTCCCACCATAAACATCACAAAAATGTATGAAACGACCGAAAAATCCTTAAACACAGGATCAACTACGATGAACATCAACTTCAACACCTCCTTACTAAAGGGTGTGACAACAAGAACGCAAGATTTAAACTTTAAATAAAAAAGCCGATATTTAAAAAAAATCGTGAATTCTTTATTATATCGTAAAGTAGACAGGATGAGGTTAAGTGCGGAATAACACATCGGCCAGATGGCTGCCGCGGCTTTGCTGGCACATACGCGATCTTCTAATGAAATTTTAATAAATGCTGCAATTTGCATAAATGCTGCGGTATTTCATTACTGCAGCGTCCAATTTCCTCTTTTTAGGCTTGAGTCGCCGTCGGCATATTCGCGTAAGCCATCGACTTCAAAAAACCCCAAAGAAAAACGTTCAATGGTGTTAAATCGCCGCAAATCTAGGCGGCCAATTCTGGTCTTCAAAACGCGAAATAACACGACCGGGAAATGACTGATGCAGCAATTGAATCGTTTCCCTGGCTGTATGAGATGTGGCGCCGTCTTGTTGAAACCACATCCCCTCTACATTCATTTCTTGAATTCTAGGCACGAAAAAATTGGTTATCATTTTACGATACCAAACGCCATTGACTTGACTTGACTCATTTTCATAAAAAAGATCCAATGCGACAATTCTGCCTATTGACGAAGCCATCAATATGAAAATGGGCCTCGTCACTAATGATGATTTCAACGGCAAAATCAGCACTTCGTGTTGTCTCTCCAATACCCAATTAACGATCTACCTTCCCTGTGCATGGTCAGCTGACTTCAGTTCCTGAGTCAATTGAACTTTGATCTTTCGTCAAAATTCCCTGCATAGTGGATTTGGAAACACCAATTTGCTGAGCACGGTGACGAATTGAGGTGGATGGAGTTTGAGCGACATCATCACGTACTGCTGCGCTATTTTCGGTCGACATCAGTTACAGACCCAGTTTCAGCAAATTTTTCCATTAATCGTTTTACAGTTGACTCTTTTGGAGCATTATTGTAACCCCCGCCCCCTCCATTGATCGCAATTTGCGAACTGTAACCGCAAAACTTTCACCATTTGGGTAAAACAATTTCACAATGAGAATGGGTTGTTAATTTGTGTAGCGCTTCATTTTCATTAACCTTATACCTTCTACTAACAAACAATATTAATTGTTCAAATGTCAAACAATGACAATTCGAATGGTGCCAAATTTAAATCTTACAATCGGTTAAACGAACATTTCACCACATTTACTTTTTGGTGGCATAGCGTCGACTTACACGCCAAGGACCCAGCTTCGATTCCCGGACGGAACACTTCGACTTTTTTCACGGCACCACCTCTTTTGAGTTGCAACACAACACAAAGAGTATCAATTGTCTATAAAAAGCTTCTCAAATCGGAGTCGGCAAAAACTGTGGTCCCTTCTAATCGTGAGGGAACACTAGCACGCACAATACGAGTAGTTGTTGTAGAAGCTAGACCCTAGTCCCTAGCGGGCTGTAGTGCCTCTCAATTATTAAATGTTGGCCGCGACTACGTCTTTAGGTGGTGTATTTGGGAGGTCCAATTTTAAGGTGATTCGTCGCGACTGGTATAGCACGATAAATGTTGACTACTAAAGGTCAATAAGGGCAATATTGTTCCTGAAGATCTGAGACAAGGTGTGATATATAGCAAAATGAGAAATAAAGAGCTCAGCAAAATTACTTCTCAACAAGTCCATTGTTTCACGTTCTGTATAGCCAACCGAGACCATTTGCTTGAATTTTCAGGAAGCACATCGTCTACTAACATGTCCACGTTTTTGAAAACAATCATAGCTACAGCTACTTTTGTCTCTTCATTACTTACTGGATGGGGTATAACCGGTCGAGTATCATCCATTAATGCAAACTTGGACTCAAATTTGCTTATAACATTGGCGTTTGTTTAGTAAGACAAGTATGCACCGCAAGTTACTCAAGTCGCACAAAAAACATTTCTCACTGAACGCTGGGTTTCATTATACAGCTGAACAATTCGGAGATGCTCTTGTGATGTGAGTGTTTCAATGCCGACTTGGTAACCGATACTGAACAAAATTGAAGAAGCAGTTTGAAAACAGTGATGCGTAATGTATCAAAAAAGTCGTCTAACCTCATGGTGAATCACTCAACATCTACACGGTCACACATGGTAGACTAATAGAGGTGAAAAAAGCGAGCCGGTTCTCTTGTTCATTCAGCATTGACTTTTTTTTATTTTTTCAATAAATTTTTTATAATGCAAATATTAACCTAAGTCATTTATAGTTTGGCCTATGGCCGTCTACCAGGTTGACAAAACATGTACATAAGTTTTACATTAAAAATCTCCATTTATGATATGATTTCTATAACAAAATGCTGCTACTGAGTAGTCGTATAAAGTCTTTCATCCCCTTTCTCCATTTAATATGCTAATTACTTCATCTTCGTCTAAATCATGTTTTCCGAAAATTGATAATCGAAATTCTTTTAGAATCGGACAAGCACCAAGAATGTGTAAGATGTCCTATCTCTTCTTCATATTGCATAGGACACAGAGTATTGGTAAATCTGGTCTATGGGGTATAAAGTATTTTTTTTTTGTCAACTACGTGACTGTCAAGGAAGTATGTTTTTTCATTTAGAAAATGGTTTAGTTTTCTGTAATAGTTTCTAAACAGTGTCGGTTCAGCTTCTTCGACATACTGGTCATATGTTTCCAAAATTTTCCAAAACCGAGTTAAATTTTTCACTTAAAAGTGTTGAAACATGCATTGTATACATTCAGACATATAATGTTTTCTGAACGCACACCTGCTACTTAACGAAATTTTCTCATCTCAGTAGTCTATCACACATTGTTTTTCGTTTCTTCTTCAATAACGTTCACTTGTTCTTCAATTGTCTAGCAGAAAGCATGTGAAAAGCTGTAATAAATAATCTTTTATTGGAAGTCAATTCTTTTAATTTAACTGCAACGTGGGATAGCATTTTCATCAAAAAGATGAGGATGCTTATTCACCTGCATTCGTTCATCTTTAGTATTTTTAGGATATAGCTGAAGCGCATTTTGAGCATGTACAAGAACAAAGTTCCCGTTTCAAAATGTAGCATGTATGTAGTTCGGATAATTTTTTGGTAACCGGAATATATTCTTCAAAAAGTAGCGAAGGAATTTTTCTACGGCATCGTAGCCTTTGTAAACCCATACCTGAGCTCCGTAGAGCATTATCGACGCTACGGTTGAGTGAAACCAAGTTTATTTGTTTATTTGCATCTGTATACTACCTCAATCTCCTTTCCAAATGTGAAAGGCGACCTCCTGCATTTCTGAATACCGTCATTTTTGATTTACCAAGATTTTTAGTGAGATTCCAACTTTTACTTTACAAAAAGCATTAATCCTGTTTATCATTAATTGCATACTTTGAATAGTGTCGCACAGAAAGACGATATCATCAACATACATCAGCGCAGGAATTGATACATCATTGAATCTTATTCCACCTTTGACATCATCTGTTATATCATTGATGTATAGTATAAAAAGCAGGGGTGCCAGCACGTAACTTGAAGCAATCGAGTTGAGTCGATACAATCGAACATGATTTTGATTCAATCGAGTATCCTCGATTGTATCGTCAAACTCGATGGCATAAAAATTAGAATATGACGTTTGAAACAAATTTTTTTAGTCGATAGAAAAAAGCTATCGTCATCAAGAAAAAATTAAAGGCAAATGTATGTATGTTTGAGTTATTATATTGAATCTACATTTTTAGACTTGGAGTTACCTGAAATATAAAGTTAAGAACAAACTCAGGAAGAATAAGGTCCACTTTGACACCGTTTTCTGTGTCGTGCATAATAGCACATTTCTTGATACATTCGCTTGGTAACTCCCACTGGCCAATACACTTAAAGTTGCACAAAGCTGGAGAACTGGTGGAACCGATGTGCTTCTAACGCTGTCTGGGAGATTTAAGTAGCTTAGTATCATCACGAAACATTCCTTATTCACTCTAAACTGCTGTACAAAACTAAACAACAAATGATTTTGTTTATGATGGTATTCTTTTCCATTGTATAAATATATGAATACTTTTATTCAGACAATTGTAATTGTTTGCTATTTTCATCTTAGCTTTCCGAAACAAAAAATATCATTCTTAATGCAATTTTGCTTTAATGAACCAAGTTTATTTTGAAAATAACGAATTTGACATTTCACTTTATAGTTCACAATGAAATGCTTAAGTAGAAGTCACAACGAAACTCGTTTCAAGTTACATGCTGCCAGAAAATATTTGTTTCGAGTTGAATGGCGATGAACAATGTTCGATTGTTTCAAGTTACGTGCTGTCACCCCAGTGCTCTAAGAATACAGTCTTGTTTAACACCCATTGAAATTTCATAATCTTCAGAAATTATGTCTCCATTCCATACATGTGCAATATTATTCTCATACAAGGCTCTCAGGATTCAAACAATTTAACTTGATACACCGATTAGTATTGACTCAAACACTGCTCGAAAATCAACAAAGAAGGCGTACAACATTTTTTTATGCTCTTATATTTTTCAGCAATGTTTGGCGTTGAAGCAGCATCTGGTCGATTGTAGAAAGTATGTTAAGACATTAAGTTTCCATTTAAGTCTGTCAAAGGTTGTTGCTTTTATTCTTGGAAACGAACTGATGGGGATTCGCTCTGTCCCATGAAAAATCCAACACGAAATGCAATCAAATATCAAAGCGAAGCTTACAAATAACGAATGTACTCAAACCAACACTTTCCGAAAATGTAATCAATGTAAATCCCATTTTCAACATTCCACAGGGTACGCCGGAGCTGATCTGCATTCCACGCCAATTCCGGAACCGCAATCTCGTTTGAAGTTATAAATTCCCCCTCTGTGGCTTGGCACACCTCCGTTTCACGTGTTCACGTCAAATAACCATAGCCGTCTAATCCTTTTGCCAATTAAGTTTGACACACGCCCTGCTGCACACCTAACCAGGCTTTGGCGCTCATAACTCAAGGTGAACTAATTTCCATTAGTCTGAGGATAAACTTTGCAGCACACTTAACTTCCCGCATGATTACCATAACCTAAAGTATTTCTTTTTGTGACTTCCTCTCAGTAAGAGCTGCGCACATTCTAAAACGAGACGAGCGACTTCCCCAGTGACTATCATCTACCCCCCTTCTGTACATGAAATCTAATCCCAGACAAATTCTGCCAACGACCGTACACATACGCGCCCAGGATTGTATGCATTATCCTAAATTATTACGTGAAATATGTTCACACGACAGTCTCGAGTAGCGAAGAAAGACGGTCGACGCCAGCGAGGCCTGTAAACTGAACCCTTCTACCATAAAACGCCTTGTAAATTGTCAGCAGCATCCCACAACTACCACCCTTAGAGCCCATCCTTTATGGATGCTGTGCGTTGTGCTCGTACTATGCCAGCTCCAGCATACATTTGAGTTTTATTTTTTCATACACCCCGTTCTCGTAACCTAATTGGTTTTGACGCTTTGTCAAACTACCCGAAAAGCAGAGCATTACCACTATTCCACGCGGCATGGCTGGTGCTTCAATGTTGCGTTCCAGGATAGCTTGCAATTTGATGAAACAAAGCGACGGCAACGACAGCAGCGACAACGTCACGTTCCAAATGAAACTCTGGTTGGCTGGTGTGGAAGAGGAAAGCACCGAGGCATTAGAAACCTCTCTCCAGCGATAATTAAAGTCCTGGAATAAAACTCCCTTCTTATTATGTGCTGAGATTGTTTAAAATTAATTATATGTCATACAATGGGTTGCTCGAGGAAGGGGTGACCATCCGTCGTCCTCAGCAAGCAGCGTTCCAGCCACGACTATGGCGATCACCTTTTGTGTGTGCAGTTGTGGGACTGCCGAGGGGAATTGCCTGCTGCCCGGAATTCACCCCCTGTCAGTGAACGGAAGAGTTCAACGTTTAACAGACAATAAAGCGAATTGAAGTTGACGAAACTTGAAGGGATTTGTTGACGTTTCACGGGAAGCCTGCTGGCACGCAGTTGGGTAACGTAAACACCTTGGCTCCTGTGTGTAATGCCCTTAATTGCGTAAAAGGATGTCTTTGTAATTTGGGGCTGTGCTGTGAGTTCGAGGGTGTCGTCACATCGCCACCAGCACTGCCTTAAATTAATTAATAAAATATAATTCAAGTGAACAGTCGACAGCGGATGGCGGTCGGATAGAGACTTTCGGATGATGGCGAGTACTTTCATTTTTGTCAGCCTAGTCTATGGTGCCTTCAAAATGTAGCTCAATGCTGGTTCAGGAAGATTGGTATGCCAGCTTCAATTCTGTGGAATGTTATTGAAAGCGACAGCCAACGGGAGCGAACGATGTTGGCCGATCAACTTTCGAACATTTTCACATTGTGTAGGATGGAGTTGGGACGCGAGGTTTTATGACGCCTTGGAATAGAGTTGATGTCAATTTTGGAAATCAAGAACACTTTTAAACAGGGTAGCAGGTTTAAGACAGACTTCAGTCTGCAGCCCACTTTAAGAATTTTTTTCAAACAAAATGTTTACAATTTTGTGTGTCTAGTAGTAGTACCCTTAAGTGAGCGGAATTAAGTCACAGCACGGGTTGAAGGTACAGAGGAAGAGATACCAGTGCACATTGATACCTGTGGAGTGTAATGAGGGGGAAAAGTTGAGCTGGGAAGAGCAGGAAGAGAGTGGTGCGGCTAAAGAACGTGTGTCTAAACTTAACTGTACGTCTGAAGGTGGGCCTAAGGGTGAACTGGAGGGCATTCCAAGCGAAGCAAGTATTGCGGGTAAATTCTTGCAAGTGATGTTGCAAAGCCTTATATCCGTATATTGTTGCCAGATCAGAGGGTTGAAATATTTCTTGCATCGCCTTAAGAAACCTACACATTTCGCTGCGTTTTTGGCAATCTCGAATATGTGATCGTTGAGTTGATGCACATACCGAGGATGGAAAGTCGTTCGGTTTCAGCAACCCTAGAGCCAATCATGGAAAATGACTGGTTACTTTGGGTATGCTTAAGTGACAGTAGACAGCACTGGGTCTTGGAAGCGTTAAATTCCACTCTGTTCTTCTTAATAATAATAATAATTGAGTTGCAGTAACAGCCCAGAAGGGACCAGGGCCTAGCTTCTATAACAACTACTCGTGTTGTGCATGCTGCTGTTCTCTCACGAGCAGAAGAGACCTACAGTTTTTTACTGACTCAGAACGACGAGCTTTTGAAAAACTCTTCACAGACAATTGATACTCTTTAAGTGTTGTCAGCAACTCGAAAGAGGTGGTGCTGTGAAAAAATGCGAGGCGTCTTATCCGGGAACCGAACCTAGACTTTCTGCGTGGCGGTTGACGCACTTACCACAACTCCACGGCGACCAAGTTTTTAGTGGGTAAAATCTTCGGGTTTATATGTACAAGGTTGTCAAATATCTCCCTTCCGCTTTTTTGCTCTTCATTCAATGCTTCATGAAAAGTGTTACATTGATCGGATTTAGTTCCAATATGCGGCAACTTCATAATACCCCCCTCGTAGAAGCCCTCCTCCTTATTTGCGAAGAACACGGACAGCCACTTTTCGCAAGCCTCTTTTGAGTTCAACTTCACACCACCAAGGGCGTTCGCCATGGACAGGAACAGGTGGTAATCACTTGGCGCTATGTCCGGGCTATATGTTGGATGCGATAAAACCTCTTTTTCATACGAGCTCCCGTACCTTCTGACGAGTCATCAACGAAGTGTGTCCTGGTGGAACACTACACCCTTTCTGTTGGCCAGTTCTGGACGCTTCTGGTCGATCGCCTGCTTAAAGCGGTTCAATTGTTCGCAGCAGATGGTAGAATTATGCGTCTGGCCATATGGGAGCAGCTCATAGTGGATGATTCCCACCAAACACACAGCAAAACCTTTCTGGCTGTCAATCCCGGCTTGGCCGCTGTTTGGGACGATTCACCGGCCTTCAACCACGACCGTTTTCATTTGATATTGTCGTATGTGATCCATTTTTGTCGCCAGTCACCATCGGCTTCAAAAATGGGTCGAGTTCGTTCCGTTTAAGCAGCATATCGCAGACGTTGATTCGGTCATGACTTGCGTCAAATCATGCGGCAACCAAGCATCAAGCTTTTTTTTGTATCCCGCCTTCTGCAGATGGTTTAAAATGGTTTGGTGACTAACTCCCATCTCCGGGGTGATGTCACCAGATGCCAAATGCTCAATGATTTCCGACTGGCTTATCCATGGTGTCATTTTCACCGGTTCTGAATCGTCGAAACCATTCCTCCGCTGTTGTGATAGAGTACCATCCCTCAAAACACCATTAATCTTACTGAACGTTTCTATAGCGGATTTACCTTTAACGTCTTAAGGTATGAAAAATGTCTTCTTTCTCGAATTTTTACAAAGATGTACTCAAAACTATGATTTTGAGGCTTACGTTCATCTATTATTATCTTAAGCAAACATTTTAAAATCGAATACAACTTTTAGATGATGAACGAAACCCTCTCTGCATTTATAAAATTCATACGAGTAAGTCGTCAAACTGCTTTAAATGTATTCGACTGATCTCCACTCTCAAAATTCGACACACAATCGCGGCCACTAACGCTGTGGCAATCCTTCATGAAATTGCCTCAACCATACTCAGTCCAAATCAATGATTGAGGAAATAAGAAACTTTCCCATAAAAAATTATTTAAGACTTTACCCACTCCGAGAGATCTGCAGAATTTCTGAGAACTCATTAAGACAACGAACTGCACCAAGCTCCTGGTCGATTTTTTTCCTCATCCGTACGTCTTCTTCAAATCCTCGTCTTTCACCCAACTCCAGACAAACTCGAACGTTAATTGTGTTTTTAAATGAAGTCGTCTACTTGAATATACACATCTTTTTATTATTATTATTTATTTAAGATTTTACTGCGCTACGCTTGCACGAGTCCTTGATGCTTTCCTGCGAACACTACTCGTATCTGCGACGACTCACTGCTGCAGCCCATCACTTCCAATTTCAACATTTTTTCCTCGAAAATTATCCTTCGTAATTGAAAATAAACATTTGAGCAGCTATAACATTTCTCTTGGTCCTGAGGTAAAGATAAATTGTAGGAGGGACAGAAAAAATGAACTAAAGCATCTTCACTGGCAAGGCAGTCGCACGACGATGAGTTCACGAGGCAAAGTGAAGGCATCATTCTTGTTGAAATGCGTTTTTAAGGCCCCCACCGTAAGCTATTAAAGAGTCCTTAAGGAAGATTCAATTTGCCATGGAGCACGTTCAAAAAGCACGTCAAGACTACCAAGATTTATTCGCACATACGCATATACAAGTCCGCCTACGGGACAAAGTGCTTAAATTACAATTTCTTAGCGACTACGCTAATAAACCATTTCGCCAAAGGACTCCATTTCATGATGCAGTTATCTCCTATGTCGACCCAGAAACATCCGGAATATTTTAATTGAAGATTAAATTTTCAACCGACACTCGGTTGGCAGGGCTGTTGCCACCCTCTGGCCAGTCGGAGTTAGCACGGAAGGCTCAGCGCAAATGGCTCACTTGACAAAGTGCAGGAATTCTCATTTCGATAACATCGTTTGAACCTGTTTTAATGCCGGCAATAGCGGAAACGTATGCCGGGGCGACACATTCGTCCTGGTGCTGGCCCGTCCTGTTCGCCCGACACCGCACAGTCAGAATGTGTGTTGTGCACATCTGGTTGGGGTTGATTTCGAAACTATTTTCGCAGGAATAATAACTCGTCGGTGTACGTTTAAATGTGCCGCCCCCAGAGAATGTGACACCAGGGTGAATGAAGTTCTCAAAAAGGAAACGTTTGCATGCCTTGGCCTGCATGCGACGCCTGTGTAGGTGGGTGGCTGTGTATCTTAGTCGGCATTAGTCTGAAATAAGTTTTTAATGAGATAATTAGATTCAGAAGTTCTGATAAATTTCACAAGTTTTTAAATTGGATTTGAAATTAATGAGTCTCTAGAATGAGCGTCTTCTGCGAACCCTTCGGAGTATGAGTGTGCATGTGACTTGGGTTTTTAGTTTCACGAGACCACAAAACGTGGTTTTGCGGGGAATTTCATTTACAAACAAGGCATTGTTGACGCTCCAGGAGATGTGGTGAGATGTAATTAGAAGCGATGTGCACGTCACTGCTTCCCCCATTACGAATTTTGAAAATACATCCATCCACAGAGGAAAGGCTTATCGTAACATGGTGTAAGACTGCAGATTTGAGAATCGAGCCCTTAAGTCATAAAATGGCAAAATTCTAATCCCTATGGTAAGAGGCCAAGTAGCACGTAGAAACCATCTCAAACGGACTAACTTCTGTGTTATTGCTGCAGGCAAACAAAATGTCTTTGCAATCAAATATTTCCGAGAGCAAACACTTTTAACTGGAAATGGGATAAGCCAAGTCAAGTACCAAACTGAATAACCCTCGAAATTCCAACTGTCCGCAGCAAGCAAAAACTTTATCCCGTACTTATCTTTGGAATCCCTGAACGCTCAGAGCACAGCAATTCACTTGGTTGTTTGGGAAATTCATAATGCACCCGCTTACTGGGATTTCCTAGAGAAAGCGCAAGAAGGAAATTCAATTTTTGCTAAAATCTTTCTGCGTCGAACAAAATGGAGAAACTGCAGCTACGATGGAGCAAGAATGTTTCATTCCAGACTGAACGCAAAATATGCATCACGGCAAATTTAATAGAGCGCTGAATGTGATTTTCGGAATTACGAATTTTCATTCATTTCTTGGAATATATTACCTCAATGTTCATGCGTGCATTTAGAATAAATAACTCAACCCTCATAAAGTATTAAAAGTAAATTGAGTGGAGCTGCAGTCCACACGGGACCAGAACTTAAGTTCCTTGAACGGCAACAATTTACGAAGCCTCAGAGAATTAGGTTTTTCCATGTGTTGTCAAACGCAAAACCTGTCTCAAACTACCTATTTTTACTATTTTTTTTAAAACTTAGAAAAGAAGCATTCAGGGTGAAAATTGGAAATGATGTCCAACACTCATTGTCAAGTTGTATTTCCGACTCCCGGATTTACTGCGTTTTATTTTTACTAAAAATAGATAAACTCTGTTCAACCTTCAACCTCGTCAACAGTGGCGAAGTGGGCAAGTGCGTCAACTCACGTGCCAAGGTCCCAGCTTCCATTCCCGGACGGAAACCCTGGACTTTTTTCATGGCACCACCTCTTTTTAGTTGCTCAACACTCAAAGAGTATCAATTGTCTATGAAAAACTTGTCAATTTTGGCCGTTCGAAATCGGGAATAAACTTTGGGTCTATTTTCTTATTTAATCAACCTAACACAAGACGGTTGACTGCGAATCCTTCATTCAGGTCATAAGCTCAGATTGTGGTTTGGTTCAACCATCCAAGCTGGTTCCTAAATTGTTTGCATTGAAAGGTTACAAAGTCTTGTAAAACGTTGTTCACACTCGTCAGTTCTTACGTTTCTTTATTTCACAGCCGATCGCCTATTCCTCTGCCTTTATTAGCGCTACAGTCCGGGGCTGACCTGGGCCTCAACCAACATGCCTCTCCAGCTAGCACTATCTTTCGCTAGCTGCCTCCAGCTGCACACTTCAAGTTGGCTGAGGACCTTCTCCACTTGTGTGCGCATTTCAGCCTAGACTGTTTTCTGTTGCGTTGTCCCAATGAGTCGAATTCAAATACTTTTCTGGCCGAAGCAGTGGTGTCCATATGCGCTACATGGCCTATCTTCAGCGTTGTATTCGCAGAGGCTTTACCAGACACATGCCGCGGTACATCATATTATTATTATTTTTTATATATATTTTCCTCCAAACGACATCAACGCAAACAAGACGCACGCTGAACTGATCAAGCTGTTGTCCAAAGCCAGATTAGTCCTTTGAGAGAGGACTATATTGCTATATTACCTCTTTACCAAAAAGAAGCAGCGATTGGCAAAAGTGTTCTTGTCCCTATTTATCGTAGAGGCCAGTTAGAGGAAGTCCTTGACAAGTCCTTGTTGTAGGCGTAAGCCAGCAGTTGAACGGTTTTTTCGAAGATCGTGCCTCTGGTGTTGACTTGTGAATTGCTCAGGATTATCTCCAGAATGATGTTAAATAAGTCACATGACAGTGCATCGCCTTATCTTAAGCCCTTTTTGACATTGAAGGTCGTTACCAACCTTGACGGATCAGCGAGAAATCTCCATTGTAATACCTTACAATCTATCGAGTTTTGTATGAATGCCAAAACTGGACATGGCACTGTATAGCTCATCTCTATGCTGTTGCTCACTGTCATATTTAGGCTTAAAATCGACGAAAGGTTTTTTCCAGGATCTGCCGTAGTGTGAAGATTTTGTTGATTGTGGACTTCCCTGGGCTGAAACCACACTGATAAGAACCTATCAGGTTGTTGACGAGCGGTTTCAGGCATTCACACAAAATGGCAGAAGGGATTTTGAGGAGACTGATCCCTCCACAGTTGGCGCAGTCGAACTGGTCTCCACGAGGCAACGTCGTTGATCGCACTCAACATGGCGAATTGCCATCACTATCCTCGCCTGTGCACAAATAAAGTTGACAAGCGCCCCTGGATAGTCATTACAACACCCGTTGTGTGGTGAACCAATCTTTGCAGCGAATACCTCTGTCCGTGTACTAATGTCAATCAAATAATGGATTGCGAAGCGTTGGAACCACCCATGAATCGTCATCAAATTTGTCTCTTTTCGAAAAGCACTTACTTACATAAATCCTAGTAAAGCAACAATTTGCTTCCTACAAACAGTAATTGAATTTTTCTGATGACGCGGTATTCACAAATTGCTAGAGAGATTTTAGAACAGTTTAAATAAAACACATCCCATAAGCCTTCCCAATTGAACTTCTTTTCTGCTTGTTACACTTGCATACCTGGTAAGTTCGCAGATAACCAAACCACAGAATTCACTTGAAATTTTGAATTTATTTTGAGTGAACTAAAATCTAAAGAATTTTTGGAAATAGGCTAAAACTTATAATTTCCAAACTTATTTTTCGAGAATTATGTTTTTAAATTGTATTAGAACTGAACATGTTCCACATCCAAATCCATCCATCGTGACTATCAACCCTAAAGGCAAATAATTAAATGTTAGGGAGTTTGAAGAAGGCAGTTGTCAAAATCTTACTCCTTATCGCTATTATTTGGGGCAGATACTTCTGCAGTTTTAGAAACGCTTAATCTTGTTGCTTCATGAAAACTACTCTCAATGACATGCTTGGTATCGGTAACTGATATTTGGGCTTTATTTTCTTGAGACATTATGGGAGGGATGATTTTTGACTGCAAATTAACAAGTCGCAATTTTTTTTTATCGAAAAGCAAATGAAATATTGAATAATTTACTAATTGATTTACACTGCGTGTGTTGCTTTTTTGTACAGCAAAAAATATTCGAGAAAGTGAATAGTATTCAATAGGAAGAGAAATTATGCTTTTATTATTTTTATTATTATTGGCGGTAAAAAGCAAAATACTTGTCACCTACCTCCTGAGATCCTGCTTAAAATGAATGCCACAGGAATGCGCTTTGATATTAGTGGACTGAAAGATCCCATCGACAGGGGCAAATTAGGCACAAGAAAATCGGTATCGACTAGTTGGTCGAGAAGTGGGAGAATTCCGTAAACAGTGAAGGGGCATTTTTGGTCTTTTAAAAATATAAGGTGAATTTTTTATGTTGGTACTCTCGTCTCGTACATAGGCTTACAGTCAGCTATATAACAAATTTATTTTGTTTGTGAGAGGCATAAAACTTAGACGTGTTTGAAGACATCCTGCTCTCAAAAAAAATGGAAATGGAAAATGGAACTATTATAAGTGCTCAAAAATACATGAAATGTTGACAATGGCATAGGGTGAGTGAACTCTGAGCCAAAAAACGTTTACAAGTGGTAGAAGCTTCTCAAAGAAGATCGAGAAGGTGTGAATGGTGACGCTCGTCCTGGATATTCCATCACATCAACAACCTACGAAAATTTTGCAAAAGTGAAGAAAATTGTTATGGAGAATCTTCGAATCGCTATAAGAGAAGTTGCTAAAGATATCGATTCATCGCTTAGCTCATGCCATGTAACCTTTTCGGCAATTTTTTGGTATGAAGTATGTGGCAGCTAAGTTTGTTCCAACATTTCTGAATTTCGTAAAAATCATGTCTCAACAGCTGTTTTCCACACATTTGACCCCTACGACTTTTACTTGTTACCAAGATTAAAGAAACGCACGAATGGACGGCGTTTTGCGACGATTGAGAAGATACAAACCGAATCGTTGAGAGAGCTTAAGTGCATACCAAAAATTGCATATCCGAGCTGCTTTGAGGATTGGGAAATACAATAAAAAAAACAAAATTGGGTCAAAATAAAAATTTAAAAATAAATGTGATGTGATCAATTTTGGAAGTCAGTATATATGCCTTCGCTGTTTATGGCATTCTCCCACTATTCGCCCAACTGGTCGATGCCAATTTGCTGGTACCTAATTTGCCTCTGTCGATGGGGTCTTTTCAGTTCACTAACATCAAAGCCCATTCCTGTGGCATTAACCAGGACTTCAGAAGGTAGGTGACAAATATTTTGCTTTTTACCACCAATAGTAATAAAAATAATAATAGTGCAATTTCTGTCTTTTGAATACTTTTCACTTTCTCGAATATTTTTTGCTGTACAAAAAAGCAGCACACGCAGTATAAATCTATTTGTAAATAATCCATTATTTCATTTGCTTTTCGATAAAAAAAATTGCGACATATTCAATTTAGTTAACTTGCAGCGGAAAATCCCTCCCTCTCTCCAATAATGTCTCAAGAAAATAAAGCCCAAATATCAGTCACTGATACCAAGCATGTCAATGAGAATACTTTTCATCAAGCAAAACCCTCTAAGACTGAAGAAGAATCCGAACCAAATAATAGGGATAAGGAGTAAGATTTTGACAGCTTCCTTCTTCAAACTCACTGACTTTCAACTATTTGCATTTAGGGTTGATAGTCACGATAGATGGATATGGATGTGGGACATGTTCAGTTCTAATACAGTTTAAAAACATAATTCTGCAATTTAACCTTCAGAAAATGAATTTTGAAATTGTTTAATTTATTTTTCCAAAGTCTTGGCTTATTCGGCAGAAATTCTTTAGATTTTAGTTCACTCAAAATAAATTCAAAATTTCAAGTGCATTTTGTGGTTTCCAATTTCTCCATCAATTTGTGAATACCGCGCCTTTCATTTTTTTCAATTGTGTTTCGCAAACAATTGATATTCCAAGAAAACAAATCTGGTAAAGGAGTGGCATGGGTTCTTCCAAAGCTTCGCGATCCGATGTTGCATTATGTGACGGAGCACTGTTGTCGAAAAAAAAGTGTTGCCACATATAATTTTCTGACTAGTAATACTTTTAAAATTAATAATTTGTTGCTGTTTACGTTGAGTATTCACCGCTTTTCCCAGCCTTAACAACTCATAATAGAGAACACCAATCTGGTCCCGCTAAAAAGAGATGATATTTATATCTCCCAAAATAAATTGAGTCTGTAACAATTGAGGTTTTGTGCGTGAGATTCTCGCATTATATCCACTTTAATTACTGCAAGAAATGGACACTTCCGATGTTCCTCTTGCTTGTCATTTACGACTATAAACCACCCCTAATTAGACAGTCAACTTCCTCGTCTTTCTTTTTTTAGAGAATTCGACAGTATTTGCTATAATATTCCCAACTGAAAATCTTAAAATTTGATGGATATACGCACCCTATGCATAAAATGTTGCGTATACGCCACAGTTGGTGTCATTCGTTTAAATGTTAAGTATACACCACCAAGTATAAGTACACATCGCAAAGAAAAGCTTTTACTGACGGTATTGAAAATCTGATCGCCGTGGCGTAGTGGTAAGTGCGTCAACCGCCACGCAGTGAGTCTAGGTTCGATTCCCGGACGGGACACCTCTCATTTTTTCCGCGGCATCACCTCTTTCGAGTTGCTGACAACACTCAAAGAGTATCAATTGTCTATGAAAAGCTTTTCAATCTTGCCGTTCGGAGTCAGCAAAAAACTGTAGGCCCCTTCTACTCGCGAGAGAACAGTAGCACGCACAACACGAGTAGTCGTTGTAGAAGCTAGGCTCTGGATTGTTGTGGACTGTAATGCCGCTCAATTATTATTAGAAATCTCGAGCAACATTGAGGGGATTGGCACTTTTGAACGGCTTCAGAGGGTCAGACATTGAATAAAAGGCGACCCCTAGTGTCACATCTAATCGCGAGCCGTAGCGAAAATCTAAAGGCTATTATTCCACAGCATACGGTTACATCTTGCTGTGTTGCTGTGCACATTGCTACAACCTTCATTTAGGTTGGTGATGCTCTTGCGAAAGGAGGGACTAATAGTGGCCCATCGTGGACGATAAAATGGTCAAAACACCTCCAACTGATATGCGGAGGAAGATTGATATGACAATGCGAGGGTTAGCAAATAATCGGTGACACTCCCTAAGGACATACATTCACAGATTATGTAGCCCCGGCACAAAAGTGGAAAGATCAGCAGTATCATTGGACTCGATTAAAAGACTCTTCGGTTGTACTGTCAATGGTTCATACTGATTTTAAAGAAAAGAAAATCGGTCTCGAAACTTGTGGCTGCGGAGAAGAATAAAATAAATGTGCTCACTATTAATACCACTATCTATTGATGATGAGACTAAGAACCTTGGACGCGGTCTTTGCGTACGAACTGTAAAGCATTTCAAAACAAAACTTTTAAGCTCCATTTACAGGGGTTCAAAAAAATTAAAATGTCTGGGCTATCCTAGAGTTAAACTTTGGGAGAAAGGAAACTCATTACGCCCGTGCATTGGAATAAACCTGAGGTAGGCCTGTCTTCAAATAACCCATCTAACACAGCGCGGTTAACAAACAAAACACAGTCTGTATTACAGACAGGGTTATCCCGGAAATACAATAATTTCTTCGTATGACAAAGTGAATGAAAATTTATCTGAAGAAATTTCACATTTAAAAATGAGTAAACGTCATTGGTCAGTAGTGTAGATTGCAAGCTACGTTCGACCTTAAGCAACGAAACGAAGGAAAGCATTATGTGTCACAGCCCGATGGAGACACTATCGCAACAAATGGACTATCAAGAAATAAATTCTCTTAGACGTATGGATGCGACTATGTCCGGCGGTCTTAGAGAAGTAGAATAAGAGAAACATCAGTATTTGATTTGTATTTTGTGTTTTAAATCTCCCATCGAAATCAAAGAGCTCTTGAATGCTGTACACGGTCCCCCTTCCCCTCTAATGAAGTCAAAAATTGGTTTGTAAAGTGTATGCCCAAGTGTTCCGAAAACGACAACCACAGAGGATAACATGACAAATATTCACGATCTCTTTTAGGCAGACAACCAATTGAAGCTTAAATAGTGGGGTATTCAAAAGACCTCGTTAGTCATATCCTTTATGAAACATTGGGTATGAGAAAGCTGACTTAGCATTGCCGCGTTTGGTCTCTCCAGACAATATTCAGCGCAATCCGACGTGGTGGGCATTTATGTAAAATGAATCTATTAAAACACACTAGAGACGAAGGAACAGTCGAAAGTGTGGACTTCACCCGCAAATGTGTTCCGAAGTAGTAGATGACTGTCTGACCGTTAATGGCAGAAGGTTGATACACCAAACGTTTTCTGGGATTCGCAAGGTGTGTTCTTTATAGACTACCTTAAGAAGAGCAAAATGGTCACAGGTCTCCCTCATGGCGGCCAATTTAACGTTGAATTGGAAAGAAAGAGGGCGTCTTTCTACATAACAACACACCGGGTAACAACTTCGCCGTCACCATGTCCAAATCGATGACATCATCCTACGTACTGCTGCCCTATCCACTGTATTCTGCAGAATTAGCCCCGAGGAAACTACGAGGCGTTTATCGCCACTATGGAAACTTTCTTTACGGACAACATATTCTTCGGATGAGTTAAAGAAGTTGGAACATCTCTGGGTCAAGCGCATCCATCCACAAGGAGTATGTTGAAAATTGTAGTAAATTTTAACTTTTCCAGCGTTTTCGTTTTTTGTTTATTCGACCGGAAACTGGGTCAATATTTATTTTTTTTACTTATAAAAGGGAGTACCTAAATAGAGGCAAGCATGATCCAGCCAAGTATCTTCCCAAGAACACTTTTATTTGATCATTTTGCAATTTTTCAAAATAAATTACAACCCCAATTTGCTATTTTCGTAGAACATAAATTATTGTTCACAGCGTATGTGTGTATTTGCGCAATTATAAACTTCAAGGAATTGATTTGGGCGTGTGTAAGGCCCAATTCCTTCTCAATTTATTCGAAGTCACTGATTGAGTGCCATTTCAGGGGATTCTGTAGAAATTCATTCCATCACCTAACTAATGACACCCTCTTCCCTGTGACCACAAAAAAGAGGCAAACATTTGCGAACAAGTCTACGTGAGAAAGTTAAAACAAAACCAAAAACCAGAACAGTGTTCACTGGCGAAAACATCTTAATTCTCATCTAGAGCCAAAACAAGATACGAAAACTTCAGCCACTCATTACGGTCGTGTCGTCTGCTTCTTTGAGCGACCTCCCACCCCCCGCCTGTAAATGGTTCGCATGGGCCATCGAAATGAGCGAAAAAGAATGGAACACCAACAGCAACGGCAATACATAAAATGCAAAGTTTTCCCCCAAAGTCATGAACACCTGATGTTAATACCTGCCGAGAAGTCCTTTGTCACTGGTTCACTGGTTGGCAAAATGTTAATTAATGTTCGGCTCCGAAGAGGCAATTGCGCAATCCTGATGAGAAATTCGTTGGCTTTATCTTCAGCATATCTCTCGAGTGCATCTGTGGTCTTTGCGGAAAATTTTGGTAGGGGGTTAGTTTTGTGGCGGTGCGAGTGGGGGCACGAGGCTGCGTGCCTGCTTGTGTGTGTGTAGCAGAGAGTTATCATATTTATGGATTTCGGTTTAAACCAGGGAATTCCTTCCATGCGCCTCGAGGTAATCGTTTGTGATGGAAAATTAATGAGCTTCTCTGTGGTGACTACAAAATAGCATCGGCGTGGAATCGTAGATTGCGATAGTTACCGCGAGTTGGGCTTATAAATAAGCAACGTGATTGCTTTCTATGTATTGTTAGAATTTGTGATTTCTTGACGGGGTTAGGGTGTGTACTTTGAATGTGAGTGAGAAATGAGTTAGATTTGGGGAAACTCATTAGTTGGGGGAATGTTTTTCAAAAACAAAAAGCTTGCCTTTCAGCCGTTAATAATAATTAATAATTGAGTGGCACTACAGCCCATAACGGACCAGGGCCTAGCTTCTACAACAACTACTCGTCTTGTGCAAGCTACTGTTCTTCACGAGTAGAAGGGACCTACAGTTTATTGCGGACTCCGAACGGCGAGATTTGAGAAGCGTTCCATAGACAATTAATACTCTTTGAGTGTTGTCAGCAACTCGAAAGAGGTGGTGCCGTGAAAAAATGCTAGGTGTCCCGTCCGGGAACCCAGACTTTCTGCGCCGCGGTTGATGCACTTACCGCTACGCCATGGCGACCACCTTTCAGCCGTTCAGGTTCTAAAATATCTTTAAGTACCACAGAAAGTGCAAGCAATTACGTTGAGGTTTCTAACCTGAATCATTTTTAAGCTCAAGTGTTTGGGATTTCATTGACAACGAGGCATGAAGTAGAAACATATACCAAATCCTTGCTGAGATGAGGCGTGCCAACTACGTCACATCGTGCGTTTTATTTTAAGTTATGAGAATAACCATCGAGTACTGCAAATCAAACCCTTCATCTTTTGAATACCTTAACGTCCTCTAAGTCTCGAATTTCTGACTCAAGGACATGAAGGCTCGTTTCTGTGTGTGTACGGCCAAAGGCACAAGACTCCAATATTCCTTTAAATCAAGTATTGAGAAATTGTGCGATTCAGAGAAGCGGAGAACCAAGTCGAGGTAAGCAATACTTCAGACAAGGACGAAAATAGCAACCCTCCGGGTCATTTTACAAAACGGCCCGGTATTGCAAACGAAATTAATCCGTGACATACCCTCAGCATCCCTGAGAGACCAATCGGGGCTGCAGTCCGCCCCCCACTACTCATTTGCATATATACCAATTGCCTCTGGCTAGAGCTCACCGTCAGCTAAAGCCACTTTAATTAACATACACAATTGACTCCTAACAAGCCTCCCGAAGTAGCAATTCCAAAGTCAGTCACTCCCAAGCTCCTTGAAACTCCAATACATGAACTCTGCGTTAAGCGTTTTCCGATAAACCCACGCCCTCAGGCCAATACCCTCTTGTGCTGTGTACATGCACTGAATCCTGGCTCCCGCCCGAACAGTCAAATCATTCATTCAGAATCGAAGTTACACATCGCAGCAAAAATGAACCGACTAAGGTGACTTTTTGCTGCAAACCCTACGCTCCGGGATCATGTAGAGCACACTGCATCGTCACATTTGTCGTTCGCTCGATTCAGAACTGCGGTCCTTATAGTTCTTCAATTAATCACACACGCACACACACAGGTTTGCGAAAATTACCTGCACTCCACGACATATCACCTGAATAAGCATGTAAAGCTATCGAATCGGGAAGCACCCACGAACCCGACCGCACCGCAACCCCACTGCGCTACCAATTACCCGGCGCACTTAAACTTTCATATCCGTACACTGCCACTAATATCCTGAGAGACGAAGGCAGCCCGTCGCGCAACTGGATTGAAGTAGCAAATTCATTCCTCTTGACAGTTGCAGATAAATTGCACAAACGCCGGTTGTGGGGTGAATGCGCAAGTTGTGATAATATCAGAAATGGTATCACCTTTTTTCGCCAGCACTGTGTTCAGGTGCAGTGGATAGTTTCCGTGAGCATCAACGGTGAGGGCAAATAAAAAAAAGAACCAAAAGTCATTAATTCCGCCAGGGACTGCTCGCACCGTGCGAGCAATGTCTGTATGAGTGTGCAAAACACATGAGCGGCAAACAATCTCTCAGGCAATTGAAGAAGATCTTCTATTCAATTTTTCCTTCGGCTCCTGCTTCGCCCCTACTCTCGCACACATGGACGGTCTGTGTGTACAATTTTTCACACAATAGTTGTGGGTCGTGATCGTCCGTTTTGAAGACCAAAGCAAGTGCTCTACCTTTGCATTATACGATTGGTTACCCTACCGGTGGCGAGAAACTGGCTGGGGATGATAGTGATAGTGCACAGTTCTTCTTTTTGTTCATGATACACAATGGCTAAGTAATATATCATTTCCAGACACTCGTCATTCGTTACGTTTTCCATTGGGGATATCATTGCCTTCACCTGCAGCTGCCAACACTGTGACCTGCAGGCAAGGGACCCATTGAAATCTGCGCTAAGTTTGAAGTCGTGTCGTGTCGCTCCTTAGTTTTTTTTTAGTTTAAAATGAATTTTTTTATTTTTTATCTGATAGAATTTTAAAACTAGGTACAAAACGCTTAACCTAGGTACGACTAAAATGAAATCTTATAAATACTTACTGGCTCTATACGGGCGCTCTAAGCTAAACTAACGATATATTTATTTTTGCCTTTCGGCGTCATTGCTAATTATTTTTCTTTCAATTAATAAAAAGTATTATTTATAAAGTATTATAAACTAAGAAATTTTTTTTAAAAACTTAGCTATCTAGGGAATTTTTCGACAAAAATATCTTAATTAATTAATCTATCTTAATATATCCTATTCTAACTTAAATATACTTACGATCTCTCTCTTTTTTTTTTTTTTTTGTTTTTTTTTTTTTTTTTTCTGTTTTTGTTTTATTTTATTTTATGTACAGTTTTTATTTTATCTTAATTACTAATTTAACCTAACTTATACTAAATGTGAGTTGGCCATGGGGGACCAACCCTAACCTACCAGGCTGACGACAGCTGGGGTTCCTGGTGTGGCTCTAACCACCAGTAGTCGCTCCTGATGTGATAAAAAAGGTAGGGCCAAAGTTTTTGTCAAATCAAGACGGTCTCTCTCTCTTATCAGTTGTAGAACCAAAGTTTACGGATGCCGTTTGAAGGTTAAAACGTCTTTAAAGTAATTCCTTCATTCTGATATCTTAATCAGTGTGTCTAGAGGACAAAGAAACGTTGGGATTATATTTGTGTTCTAAACGGGACATGTGGTATTTATGAAGTGTTTCAAGACAATGAGTGTTTTCTTTCTTCGTTTTTCCCTTGACAGTGCATACTTTGACAAAGTGAGGGCCAGTAGAGGCGTTTTGCAGGTCTTTACGTTCCACAAGTTCTACAGGAATCGAAACAAATGATAACCTGAAAGAATAAGGTCTGGGCTATGTGGTGAACATTTTCTAGTCAAACTATTTTACCTTCTTTCGGGTTATCAAGGGTGTGTCTTCTCTACCTGTGTCGTGATGGAATACAACACCGATTTAATCCTTCCACTCATCTCATTAACTGTTGCCAGTGGTGAAAAGAAGTAGTAATTTGACTGCGTCTAACGAGCATATAGTGAAAAATTCGCATTCAGTTGCCATAATACACACGACAGCGCCGTTCTTGATGACAATCCTAACTTTGTCACAATTTTCGCAGATTCACCTTATCGTCATCCAAACTTCGGTTTTGCATCCAATGGTGGTCCAACGAAAACGCACGATATTATTTTAGTATTTCTGGTGGCATAGCTTTATCCAATGGTCTATATTTTTAATGACTCTGAGATATATCTGAGGTTCAATGTCATTAATGTGCCGAATTATATCATTCTGTAGCTCTTGAACTGTTCCTGACTTATTGGCTTATACCGAATAAAGAATTCCAACGGCGTCAAATTACATTAGCATGGAAGCCTATTAACGTCAGCATGATGTGAGGTAAAACAGATATTGAATTTCCCGCCCAAAATGAACAACAGCAATTTTTTCCGAAAAACGATCTGGGAAGCATGTACAATTGATTTCACATTTCTTACAGACTCAGTCTTCTGATGATTGTGGACACATTTGATCGATTACACTGATCAAAAAAATCACAAAGGACACAAGGAGAAAAACTTGAAATTAAGGTGGACTCAAAATGAATATCGCGCATTATTGTTGGACTTTCCTTTACTTTCCTTCAAATAGTTGATAAGTGTTCGCTGATGAATAAGTAGTGCCCCACCAGCGCTTATCCTGCTTATGTGCGGATCATTGCCTATTTTTTTTTCATGACTTTATCGCCTAATTCGGTGGTTTGATTCAGAGCTTATGTCAGAATTTAGTACCAGTCGAAAAAGATGAGATTCGATATCGGGTGACTCATCACTTCACTGCTAAGTCCTACGAAAAAGACTCTTCAATATGTCTATGTCGGACAGAAATGCCAACATCATGTGGTTGCATTGCTCACCCATTTAAGAGGTAGCTGAAGCTGTCCAAGCGCCGTGACTAAGCCCATTGTCAGAAGAAGCGGACCAAAACTATTTTGTTCGTCCTATTCTATACGTATGGAGCTGAAACCTGAACGAAAGGCGAAGAGTAGATTATTCTTATAAAAGGCAAATTTTCTTTTTAGTATATGAATATCGCCGTGGAGATAAAATGAAGGGAGTCATGGCCAGCCGTTGTTACTTGGGTCTACATTGAAGAACTAAGCTTTCAACATCTTCTAACCAGCCACAGTTCTGCTGTATGGAGCAGATTCATGAACAATATCAAACGAGGATAAAGAGATTCTTGGTCGCTTCGAAAGGGGACACCTTCGAATTATATTCGCTTTCGATTGTGAAGAAGACGTTCGGAGGGGGGATGGAGCAACGAAATTGGCTCAGTCAGACAAATTTCCTTTTAAAGCGGACGAGGAAGCCATTAGTCTTTTCGAGAGAAAAGTTCTGCGTACGATTTTTGGTCCTGTTTGCGTTGATGGCATCTGGAGAAGAAGATCTAACTCCGAACTCTATGGGCTGTACAGCGATGGCCTAGGCTATTTGGCGCACACAAGTGGAGAAAGATTTCCACCAACTTGGAGTGTGCAACTTGCGGCAGCTGGCAAAAGATCGTGCTAGCTGGAGAGGCATGTTGGTTGAGGCCCAGGTCTACCCCGGACTGTAGCGCCACAAGAAGAAAAAGAAGATAATCCTCAAGTGCAGCTTGGGACAGCGTTACATTCACAAAAACCGACTGGTTGGTGTGCCTTATGGGTTGGTCCGTAACTCTTTAAAACAATGTTGGCCAGAAGGTTACAGTCTGCGACTATTTCGTCAGTCAATCGAACAACCATAATGTGCAGGAGACGTGCTTTCAGCAAAACGGTGCAAAATGTCACACAGCTCGTGCCACAATTGATTTATTTGAAGAAACGTTTGGTAACCCAATAACTTTTCGTGGTTGACTTGTGAATTGTCCTCAAAGGTCATGCGATTTAACGCATTTCGACTTTTTTCTGTGGTGTTATGTGAAGTCGCTAGTCTACGCTTGTTTGACCAGTTGGAGGACAACATTTGTCGTAAAAATAGAGTAGATTTCTTGTCAATTTAAAAAAGCATTTTGCCTAGTGTAGAGGTGTGTAAATATGAATTGGCAAAGCTATGAATGTTTGGACGACTCTTCAGTCGAAGTTTTTTTTATCAAGAAAGTTTTACAGAAAACGAAACAAATTGTACCCAGAAAGTGCATGGTCCGAGCTATAAAGTGGATGCATTAAAACTTCCCAAGTATGGTCTGTCAACTTGTTCCATGTCAGTAAAGATGTGTATAGCCTACCATTGTCATGGTGGAACACAACTCCCTTTCTTTTGGCCAATTGAAGCTTCTTTGAATGATTCCAGACTACCATTCGATTGATATTTAATATCGCCTGACATCTTCCGTGCCAGTCTTACTTTATCAGTTTTAAAATTTGAACCACCTTTTTAACCATAGGTCGACCAGTGCGAGGTGCACTTTTTGCATCTGAATTTCTGGAACAGAATCGAACAAACCACTTCTTAGTCTGACTCTCACTCACAGTGCGTGATGTGCAATTTCTTCGGCCAGGTTTTAGAGCCTTTTTGCCTTTTTTATAGGCAAAATCTTGACGTAGAGTATTTTTTTTTTCAGCTATTTCACTCTCATCAAATCACTATAACTCTTAACACGAGCAACAAATCGCACAGTTGTCCTTGCCAAAAATGCAACCTGACACGTCAACTTTCAAGGCTGTGTTCGATTTACACAATCAGATTAGTGTTTGAAAATATAAAGATATCAACACTATCTACTGGCTGGCAACTAAGTAATAGCTGATTTCCCTCACAGACGGATTTAGTTGAATAGTTCGCTGACGTAATCGAAATGTCAAACACATTTTGTTATTTGATAGTTTGTACTTCAACTGTCAATTAGTGAAAAAAAATGTTTGATCGATTGTGTAGTTTGTGTTTGACGTCTGTTGAAAAATGGAAAATCAAAACGAACATTTTCGTCATATTTTGCCTTTTTCTGAGAATGAAAAAAGTCATCGCAAGCTCACAAGAAGTTGTGTGCTGTTTATGGTGACGAAGCTGAAGAGCCGTGTCAAAATTGATTTGCCAAATTTTGTTCTGGTAATTTTTCATTCAAAGATGTTAAACTCTCTGGTCTTCCGGTTGAATATGATGAAATCCAAATTTAACCAATAATCGACTTGGATCGTCACAGTACAACACGACAGACTGCAGAGAAGCTTCATGTGTCACATACACGCATTAAAAATCGCTTAAAACACCTTTGCTTTGTACGAAAACTGGATGTATGGGTTCCTCATGAACTGAAAGAAAGTCATTTAACACAACCCATTAACATCTGCGATTTGTAAGGGGAAACGTAATGATCCATTCTTAACACAATTGATCACTGGTGATAAAAAATGGTTTGTTTACAACTATTTCAATCGCAAAAGATCGTGAAGCAAGCCCGCTGAACCAGCGGAATGAACATCATAAGCTGATATTCATCAAAAGAAGGTTATTTTATCAGTTTGGTGGAATAAAAAAGGAATTGTAAAAAAAACTTCAAAAAATGATGGTGATGTCAAATCGTACCTGGATCAGTCTTTTTGCTGATAAAAACCAGAAGTTTTATGAACGGGGATATATGATGGTGCCTGAAAGACGGCAAAAGGTCATTGCTCAAATGGGCAATACATTACAGAATAAATTTATTTCGTTTTATAAAAAAAAATTACTTTAAAAAATTGCTTAATTGCCAACCCTATGGTTCACGACTAAATCTCATTTTTATTTAAAATTGTTGCATTTGCTTCACCGATCTTGAACAAATCACAAATAATCACTCAATTGGTCTTGGGACATGTAGGGGGCGCCACTAACAAAAAAAACTAACTTTAAATGAATAATTTTGTCAGTGTCCGGGTATGTCCCGGGTCTTATTGAGTGATCTGTTAAGTTGACCAGTTGTCCTTTAAGCTATTAATATATCAAAATGTTAAACCACTCGCCAATGTCATTCAGTTGCTACCTAGAAAGTCATTTCGAAATACCACACAAATTACTCAAACAGACATCGTCCTCAATCAAATTAGGGATTATTGCATCAAAGCCCAAATCTATTTATACACTCTTTAATTGCACATGCTTCTCCCTCTTTCACCCCAGCAAGCGTTACTTCAAATGTCTGTCATCACGAAATTCTATAAACTTCATCCTTACTTGTTGCCCAGGTTGTCTTTCACACCACAGTAAACTGCAGCATACATGCTGATTTATCAAGAAAAGTTTTTCGCTTAAGGGATATCCGTCTTGTTTCCTCCTTTTTTTTTGCAGTTCGACCATCCTCCGGCATTATGCATTCCCTTTTCTTTTCCCTCGTGCCATCCTTCTCGATGAGTGTGTTGTTGCCGCGGCACATCAATGTCCTCGTGGACTTTGACTAACGACTTATGAATTAGTTTAATCGCATGACTAAATAGGGTTCGGTGGTGCAGGTGTAGAATGGAGTGATAGACACTTATGTGCACAGACACTGGCCATTGAGGAAAATCGCATTGACGAGGTGACGTTCGGTTGGCATGTTCACATGCAAAGTCAAGGGGCGAATGTATCCGTCTGTGTAATTAATTAATTTTTCATTATAGCCGATAATGTGAGCAGTATCCAGTGGGGTTATGGCTGACAGGCAGTTAACCCCCGGGGGGTTGCAATTTAATTGATTTAGTTGCACACATGGGATGGCGGCCCATCGGTCAGCTCCGAACGGTGGCAGATGAACGTCAACGATAGTAATCGATAGAAATCGTATAATCTATTCACTCAATTACCCCTTTCGCATTAGGCGGCCGAAGTCGAGTTGTCAGAGAAACCCACACGCATCTGTTGGTTCGCCGGCTGAATCAGATCTCTGAGCCTATAATATATGGCCATGGATTAATATTTGACATCTTGATGATGTTTAGGGATAATTTCAAATTGTTTGACAGAACACAATCTTGGCGTAAAATATTTGGCCATTCACTGACTGTCGTGTGATTATGAGATGCTGAGTTAATTGCATGAGATTTTCATTGGATTACATTTTGAAGTCACCAGCATATCAAGGAGCACAATCATACTCGTACAAGCGGAACATTTTCAGAAGTGTCCTTGAGCGGAAATCCTAATCGAACACAGGAAAGCTATCATCTCACCCTCGTCGGTAGTAATATTAATGACACCATTCGACGAACGCGAATTGGATGGATAAACCTTAAAAACAGAATGTCGGTGTTGTGGCTTCACCGAATTTGCGATTGTGTTGGTTAATTGTGTACGATAAGTTGTTAGCGATTTCATTTGTTTTCCCTTTGAATGGGGGACACAACACGAGACAGCTAAATTTGTGCGGTTGCTCGCTCTCGTACTTATCTGCTTCGTGCGATATTGTTGGAAAGTAATTTGTCCTGTCATTGTGAGGGACATCCTTTTAACTTCAGCTTTGCTATCAGGTTTAATCAATTTCTCATCGTTTGTCGTTAATTGAATGTCGTTTAAGAATTGCTGCTGTTTCCTTCTGTCCGCTTCCTTTGCTGGTTTGTCCACACTAAGTGGTGGAATTTCTATTGTTCACAGCTATTAAGGAGACGTTGTCTGGTTAACAGAGAAAGAGTACAACTTTCAGTTCAAAGGCATTGTTTGAACTGTTCAAGAATGTCTTTTGTGAACTTACTTCAACAACAACGAAAGAAAAAAAAAGAAATGTTGTCTTGCTCAATCGTATTGACTCGTTAAACAGCGCAGAGACAAGTGTTTTCTCTAAGTACTAATTAAGGTTCATTTGAAGCACTCACTTGGGAGTGAGTTAATTAAAGACATTTGTCTGGGAACTGTTGCAAGACATACCCACGCGTGACGTTGAGACTGAAAAAATTAAAGTTTACCCAAAGAACGTTTAGGAAATTGCTGATTGATAGCTAAACGAAGTCTAGAGAAGTAGAAAATTAATTTAAATTTAAAAAAAATTGTTGACAAGCTCCGACGTATCGCAGATTTCTAACCTAACCAAGTTCCAATTCATGAATTCATCATGAAGTTTGATATATAAACCAAAATAAAGCACATTGATCTGAAACTTAAACTAAAATATGTATAAGGTGTCCCAACAAGAACGCAAGATTTAAATTTTAAATAAAGCGCAGATATTTAAAAAAAAATCGTGAACTCTTTATTATATTGTGAAGTAGACAGGATGGGATTATGTATGGAATAACACATCGGACAGATGGCAGCCGCGGCTTAGCTGGCATATTCGCGATCTTTTAATGAAATTTTCATAAATGCTGCGATTTGCATAAATGCTGCGGTATTTCATTAAGGCTTGAGTCGCCGTCGGCATATTCGCATAAGCCATCGACTTCAAAAAAAACCCCAAAGAAAAACGTTCAATGGTGTTTGATGCAGCAATTGAATTGTTTCTCTGGCTGTATGAGATGTGGCGCCGTCTTGTTGAAACCACATCCCCTCCACATTCATTTCTTCAATTATAGGCACGAAAGAATTGGTTATCGTTTCACGATACCGATCACCATTGACTGTTTGCGCTTGACCTGACTCATTTTCATCCAAAAAAGGTCCAATGATTCCTCCAGCCCAAAATCCACACCACACAGTGACACGTTGAGGATGCATTAGCTTCTCGTAAATAACTCGAGGATTTTTCTCGCCCCAAATGCAACAATTCTGCCTATTGATGAAGCCATCAAGATGGAAATGGTCTTCGTCACTTAAAATGATTTTATCGCAAAATCAGCATTTTCATGTTGTCTCTCCAATACCCAATTAACGAACTCCCTTCGCTGTGCATGGGCATCTGGCTTCAGTTCCTGACTCAATTGAACTTTGTATGCACGAAGATGCAAATCTTTCGTCAGAATTCGCTGCATAGTGGACTTTGAAACACCAATTTGATAAGCTCGGTGTCGAATTGAGGTGGATGGAGTTTGAGCGACATTGTCACGTACTGCTGCGATATTTTCGGTCGATCGACCTGGTCGAAGGCGCGTTGTTGTCTTTACATCAGTTAAAGACCCAGTTTCAGCGAATCATGGCGCCATAACAACCACGGTAACATCCTAATTTTCCTCAAGTTAGTTTGCGTACACTATCAGCTACAGCTTCTTAGTTTTCTGCACTACGTGGTCTAACCCGTTGACTGTCATCCACTGATGATGACATTGTCAAAAGCGGACGAGATTGCTCTTGGCTGTTTTGAGAGGGAAATCCTTTGGGTGATCACAAAGGATCAGAAGAAGATTACACAATGAAGTGTATGAGCTTTTGACATAGCCAGCAATGCTCTGTGACAAAAAGTCTTAAAATGCACACCCGAGAAACCGTATTATTGACGAAGATGGCGACTGAGCTGGTACACCCAAGTGCAACCCAGGTGAACTTCAACAAAATATGGGGTATGGAACTAGTTACCTTATGATGCTTGTTGGCTAAGGCCCAGGTTCACTTTATAATTCCCCCTAAGTGGTTAAACATCCGTCACATAATGTTTCCTCCGACGTGTTAGAAAATCAAGCACTTTCCGAATAGCTTGCATTGGTAAAATAATGTCTTCAACCTGTATGTTATTCCCTTCAAGGCGGTGTTAGGATCCGTTCTGAGACCATTGAGATTCCATAAACTCCACAAGAAAACAAGATCATCCCCACATGTTCAGATTAATGCAACACCATAAATTGAGTCCCCACGAACGGCCCCCAAATGTGTTAATGCTAATCGAACCGCACGAAACGACAGTGTCCTGGCATCTATTTCCGTATCCATTAGCGATGAGGCCTAAATCAAAAACTATGCAAACCACACAATGCTATTTCTATTCAAATTCCTCGCACAACCTTCATCAATCAAATCTCATTTCCTGAACTAGCACAAAACACAATCCCAAAAGCACCAGATAAAGGTTCGCAGCCCCCAAAATGAGACTGTACGGCAATTGTGTCCCCATTTAACATCGCAAATAATGTGATAATTTTACACTAGCAACCAAGAAACTTTGTTTTGCTTACTTTCCCCTGTAAATCACTTAAACTACCGCACTTCCTCACCTCCATACAGACTACCCAACAGTTCGACCCAAGTGTATGCCGGGTCCATGGGTCCAAGGTTAAGCGAACATCATTAAACCATCCAATTCTATCACTTCTCACCCAACATACCGCCATCCCTTCTGGTTTGTGCTAAAGAATTGATTTCGAACACTACTATCATTGTCAATTAAGTGGTCCAAGGATCCAAGGACCAGCCACCACAGGCAGTCTGGCGGGTAGACAGGCGGAGAACTTTTCCTGAGAGGGTGTGGATATGGCAGGCACAACGGATGTACGCATCCTGGGACGTGCTTTGTCACCCACATTAGCCAAATGGCCCATCATTTCCAGTCACGTTTTTCAAATTGGCCCCAACGCCAGGAATCATCGATTCACCTGGTTCTGGTTCGCTTCTAGTCGGTCGTCGGTCGTCGGCGTCGGTCGGTCGAAAATAAGATCTCCGGCCCTTACGGTGGGCGGCTTACAAAGCCTATTTCGGTATTTTGACTTTTACCCGAAATGTTTTTGCTCATGGTGGATGGTGGGGGGAATGGTGGCTATTTCTATATTCCACGTCGCTGACGGTGGTCGTGCACCCTTTCCTGTCATAAAAGGATTGCTGAACAAATTCCAGCGATTTGTTTGAATGAGTGAATCCGCCAAATGAAATGTTATGACATCATTCTGAATTCCTGGCATGAATATTGTTTTCTATTTTTCGTTTCTGTTTCCCGGAAACGGTGAGCAGAATAGGGATTAAATTGGAATGGTGTCAGGATCTTATTTAACTGTTATCTACAGTGGGTACAGGATTTCGTGGTATGAGCCGGCCTCCACATGAATGTTTTAGCCAGTTCAGATTGCTACAGCATTTCCAAATGTAATTGCGAGTACGGACGCTGAGCTATTTGAGGTTGATTGCGGTTGAGTCTCGTACACGAGAATTTCATTTAACTGGGTCTGTGTTGATGGCAAGATTATCCTCACAAAGGTACTCATATCGCTTGGGATGTGCTGAAATAGAAAATGTTTCCTTTTGGGCTTTATCTCTTCGACAACGTTTCCGAAATACATTAGTCATAAACCGGTCTTGTTCTAACACCTCTATGTGTGTGCCGAGAATATGTTAATCCTTCCAATGTAAGTGGTGACGGACAAGAAATCAGTCCTTCTGACTTATATGAAGTTACGACAGCATTCGACAGCTGATGATGATTTGGTAAGGTGCATGCACCAACTTATCTGTTAAATTTGAAAGTGGGTCTGTAACTGATGAAAAGACAACAACGCTCCTTCGACCAGGTCGATCGACCGAAAATATCGCAGCAGTACGTGATGATGAGCTCAGCAAATTTGGTGTTTCCAAATCCACTATGTAGGGAATTTTGATGAAAGAGTTGCATCTTCATGCATACAAACTTCAATTGACTCAGGAACTGAAGCCAGCTGACCAAGAACATCGAAGGGAGTTCGTTAATTGGGTATTGGAGAGACAACATGAAAATGCTGACTTTGGCGATAAAATCATCGTTAGCGACGAGGGCCATGTCCATCTTGATGACTTCGTCAGTAGGAAGAATTGTCACATTTGGGGAGAGGAAAATCCTCGAGTGATTCACGAGAAGCAAATGCATCCTCAACGTGTCACGGTGTGGTGTGGATTTTGAGCCGGAGGAATCATTGGACCTTTTTTGGATGAAAATGAGTCAGGTCAAGCGCAAACGGTCAATGGTGTTCGGTATCGTGAAACGATAACCAATTCTTTCGTGCCTAGAATTGAAGAAATTAATGTGGAGAGGATGTGGCTTCAACAAGACGGCGCGACATCTCATACAGCCAGAGAAACAATTTAATTGCTGCATCAGCCATTTCCCGGTGGTGTTTTCTCGCCTCCTAGATCGTGCAATTTAACACAATTGGACTTTTTCTTTGGAGTTTTTTTGAAGTCGATGGTTTATGCGAATAAGCCGATGATGACTCAAGCATTAAAAGAGGAAATTGGACGCTGCATTAATGAAATACCGCAGCATTTATGCAAATCGCAACATTTATGAAAATTTCACCAAAAGATCGCGTATGTGCCAGCATACGATGTGTTATTTCACACATAACCTCGCCCTGTCTACTTTACGATATAATAAAGAATTCACGAGTTTTTTTTAAATTTAAATCTTGCGTTCTTGTTGGGACACCCTTTATAAAAGTATGGCCGATAGAAGGATGGTTGGAATCTTTGTTCGATCGTAACGAAAGTAGAGCCTCTTGATGATAAATCGGATATCGTATAACATATTTCCGCCATTTTGAGTCTGACGGCTGGCACCCTACGACAACATCGAGATTGATCGAGTCCGCTATTGACCAAATATTCACAGTACGGCAGCTCTTGGAAAAGACCCAGGAGTTTCACAGAGTTGACTCTTATGCCACGTAGGACGTTATTTACAGAGGGGAGCTATTCACAACATTGTTTAGTCATGGCATCCCTATAAGGCTCACTCGTCTTTGCAGAATGACGACGGAGAATGCTCGCTGCTCTGTCAGGGTTGCTAACGATTTTACCAATACCATTGATGTTGAAAGAACAAGACCAAACTCTCATGCGATTTTTTAGATCATTCTCGAAAAGAATGTGTGGAACTAATACGTCAATCCCAGAAGGAAGATATTCCATAAATTTGTGCAGCTGCTCACATATCCCAATGACGTTGAAATTGTAACGCTTGGCCATCGAGAAAAAAACGGCTTAGATGAATCTCGCGAGCAATGAGCGTTAGACAAGGTATCCGCTATCTATGAAGAATGCCCACAAACACAGACATCTTGCACAAAACGGGCCTAAAGATAGCTATAACTTCGAAGTAGTGAACTATTTTTTTCTATTTAGGCTTCGAAGTTATCCCACGCAACGACATCATCGGGGAGATAAAATATCCTACACTTGCCAATCCCTTTATTTTTGGGTTTCTAAGGCAATTGAAGAATAAATCCCTCTCTCAAAGAATCAGGATATCCCTATACAAGACCTTGATAGTTCGAGTCTTATAGGGAGGACGAGGAGATTCTTGGTCGCTTTGATAGGAAAGTCCCACGAATTATTTTTGGTTCCACATCTACTGATAGAGTTTGAAGGCGCAACGAAAGGTATGGGATCTACATTATGTCGCTGGTCTATCTGGTTCGAGTCTTTGCTCTCAGTTGGCTAGATCCTGCTTAGAAAATAGACATCAATATTCCTGCCGGGAAAGTCTTCGACTCCAACCCTCGAACGAAAACGCGGTAAAGGAGAACATCGCCTTCGGTAGCGCATGCAGCTTAAAATGGACCACAGTCAGGCAAACGTGCGTAGGCCACAAGATCGGGCTAGATAAGAGGCATGTTGGCCAATGCCCAGGTCCATCCCGGACTGTAGCGCAGGCCAAAAAAAATCGAAGAAAATGTGTGAACTGAGCTATGAGCATTTCGGGGGAATATGGCTTTGATTCTGATAGGCAATTGATTGGGATGGTAAATGAGGCAGACACTAATCAAGTCTTGCGGCACCATTCATTTAAGACGCAAAAAGGAAGTCAAAAATAAACAGTTAAGAAAATTTCTGCTAAAATACACGCCAGCTAATGACTGCCTTCACGCCTACTAATGCCTCAAGGACCTTCAACTCATGTTATCCCATTTCGGCCAATCGAGTGAAGCGTTTCACCGCAAAACAGCCTGCTTAGGAACGCCGCACGTAGCAGATTAATTCCATCACGCCCCACTCGGAGTGCGTCATTTGGCGCGAAGGGATGATAGCAAAATTAAATCTGATTTTTTTCATTTTTTTTTCACCCCTCAACGCACCCTAGGATGTTGCGCCTTCTAAGGCAGCTCAAAGACCTTCAGCTTGTGTTTCTTCCTCATTATATTTCAAAATTAATTATACCGCTGAACTTGTTGCGCTCAATTTTTAATGATTAAAACACCACCGCCACACCATTTCATCATCCGCGTAAACTGCTCTTCATCATTTAATTTCCATTAGAACCGAACAGAGTGAAAAAAAACCCCAACACTGATCACAAAGGGAGGAAAAAGAAAGATGCAAAGATGACTGCGAAAATCTTCATATTGGAGGCAAATAATTACCGCCCTCAGCACACTCGGATCCATCAGAAGTGGGTTACCATGTGCCGGAGACTTTTAGAAAAGTAACATTAAGACAGTAGTGTGGGGCCTTTAATTAAATTCTCCCATGTAATTCGAAAAGTGCACATGAAATTAGAAAAGTTTCTCAACAGTCCCTTGAAAGTTTATCTCCAGTATTTTCTCAGTTAAATTCCCTGAAACAAATTCAATTAGTCCGGGGAACTATGTGAAGGGCGGTTAAGTGGGAACTGAATGACTGAAATTATTCGCCTGAGTTTGGAGATGAACATTTGAATGCGTCACGAATCGAAATAAACCATGACCATGTGTGTGGGAGATTCCCAAGTCTTACTGTCGGAAGATTAGGATGCACCACAGGTATGGCGTCAGCTGCGTGTGAGAGGTTGAATAAAACAAAAACGTTGCTATGGAATGAAGATGCTTGTATTCGTATTTATAATTTAGGATCTGATTCTGAAAATTTGTGACAGACGACATTGCTACCTGACGTAGCACACAGTTCAGCCATTGTGCTCAAACAGAACGTGGGAAAATAACAGCTCGCATTGGGTGTTTGAGAAATGCTTTATGAGCTCGAGTTTGAATATGTAGGGCGGCCATTTTTAAGTTTTTTTAAAATAAAATTAACAAAACTCTTCTTTTCTATATAATATAGCAAAAAAAAATATTTTCTATGAAATACAACGGCGTTCAAGTGACTGCCCCGGTTGGTTTTGCATTATTTCATTACAACACCCCCATTCTCAAAAAATCGCGCGGATTGCTTCGATGATATTAACCTCAAGTGCTTTAACCGGATTATTGGCATACCATTGCTCTTCCATGTTTTTTAACAAAAGGACCAAATTGCCATTATAAGCTGCTAATTGACAAGACGGCTAACAGCAGGATTTGGAAATTTGACGCGAAAAAAATTGATTGTGGCGTGTACTGTGGGGGGGAGGGTGAGGTAAAAAAGTCGGTAGTGTGGTTCTGTAATGTTTTTATTCATTTTTTAAAAAAAAATTCTAATGTTGCACTCTCCAAACCACCAAAAAAAAAGCGTAGTTTTCCAATTCCCAAACAAGGAAATTTTAGTTTGAGGGTAATTACAATAATAATTGAGTGGCACTACAGCCCACAAGGGACCAGATCCTATCTTCTTAAACCAGAACTCATGCTGTGCATGGTACTCACGAGTAGAAGGGACCTGCAGTTTTTTACTCCGAACGGCGTGATTGAGAAGCTTTTCATACACAATTGATACTCTTTGAGTGTTGTCAGCAACTCGAAAGAGGTTACATCATTCACGCCCCACTCGGAGTGCGTTAAGAAATGCGAGGTGTCCCGGCCGGGAAGCTAATCTAAACCTTCTGCGGGTGGGTCGACGCAATTATCCACCACCCCACGGCGACCACCAGTTTGAGGGTAATTGCCTAAATGAAAATCTGCTGCTTTAGAAAATACGAATTTTCGCTTAAAACCGTGTTCCAACACAAGCTGCTTAAAGGACCAAACTGCGGAGTGGATTACTCCGAGACCATTGTGCAGAATTCTCCTCAGTCTGGTGTGTGAATTGATGTTCCTGAATGGGGTTTCAAAAAAGTTTGTCGTAAGTATTTTTAAGTTAGAATAGGATATATTAAGGTAGATTAAGATATTTTTGTAGAAAATTTCATAGATAGCTAAGTTTTTTAAACACGTTTTCTTAGTTTTACAAAATAAATAATAGTTTTTATAAAAAAAAATAACTAGCAATGACGCCGAAAGGCAAAAACAAAACAAATATATCAATAGTTTAGCTTAGAGCGCCCGCATAGAGCCAGTAAGTAGTTATAAGATTTCATTTCTGTCGTACCTAGGTTAAGCGTTTTATACCTAGTTTTAAAATACCATTAGATAAATAATAAAAAATGCCTTTTAAACTAAAATAAAATGGGGTTTCATAGTCTTGGCCACAGAGTGCCTGATTTCGGCAAAATCCTATTTTCAAAACCGCACTGTTTGAGCCACATAGCATTAGCTTTGGCACTGTTTTGGCAATAGGACATTCACGGACACTGACCTTTGTCACAAAGGTTCGAGTGGTAGTAGCTGTCAGTGTCAAAATAAAGTAAGATTTTTTGGGGTACAAATTAATTCGGACTGAGCCGTGCATCGCGTGAAAACTGACCAAAAACAACCGAAAGACATAACAAGGTGATTTATAACGCTCAGCTAATCCAAACCTTGCTCCTTCTCACTACTGGCTTTTTCGACGGATGGAAAAATAATTTGTGTGGTCAACGGTTCAGGTCTTTTGAAGAAATCTTAGAATGGATCAATGCTAAGATCGATGCCAAAGAGGACTCATTTTACAGAGATTGTATTTCGAATACAAATTGCCAGGGAGATGTTGAAAGGTAGTCGCTTCCGACGGACAATACATTGAATTATGTATTTTTTTCGTTTTTTTTTTTCGATAAAAAAAAATTTTGAGAAACATAAAAAATGAAATAAACAAAAAATTTAACATAATACATGAGTACAAATTACTTCCAATAGATGACCCATCTTGTATTTATATGAAATATGCGAATTACGACCTCTAAAAATTTCATTCAGCCACAAGCTAAAGCCGGTAATAAGTTCGAACCAACGAACCGTCATCGTGTCATCGATACGACGCTAAGCATGGGTATGGTATATGCTGTTATCAAGTAGGGACACATAATATCGACGTCTCAGACAGAGAGTCACAATTGACAGCAAAATTTTAAGGTATTCAAGAACTTGGTGGTACCAAAATGTTAACCACTCCAGCCAGTCCCTGTTCTTTGAACTTAAGATGCAATTGGGCTATAGAGGCCTGTCTAGAAGGGAAAGCTGGCTTTTAACAACAAATTGATCGTTCCTCAAAGATAAGAAAATCCTTGATAATTTTAGACCAAAAGGTCTTCGTGCGATTTTTAGTCCTCTTTGCGTCAATGAAATCTAGATAAGAGGACACAACGACGAACTCTATGGGCTAATCGGTTACTATGCTAAGGGCCGCTGGGCTTTTAAGAGCTGATGGAAAATAGAACTCCCAAGAGACCGCAAGAGCACTTAAGACATATAAGATGGCACGTAAGACAGGAGGAACATCAGTCAACTGGACGTGCGCAATTAGGAATAGCTGGCGAGACAATGTGTCACTTTGAAAATTGTGTCGGTTGAGGCTCAAGTCCACTCAGAACTGTTACGCCAACCAAAGAAGAAGAACAACTCGATTGTTTTTTTTATTTGTGTGATAGTACGAATCGACGAATCCGCAACCGTTTTCTGTGAAAGTGGTTAAATCATTCATTGTCGCTATCATCCGTCCAGTTGTAGAGATTCGAATTTAATTCGATAGTAGGTGTATTTTTTTGCAATCTTAAATTTCAATTCGCGTGCAATACACCCCAAAAGCAAATACCGCAACCACTTAAGTTACGCGGCTTTTAAAATTAAAGCCAATAAAAGCAATACTACCAATCTATTCTGTGGGCTATCGATAACCTATTATGTTGCATTTAAAATGGCAGCAGCGAGTGAGTGTTTTTATGCACTTATAATTTAAGCGTATACTGAAAAAACACCCTTGATATCTTCATTAATGGGAAACTCTGACATCTACCTGGAAAACCCGACCAAACACAACCCTTTTTTCATTCCTGGTATTTTGTGAAGTTTAATTTCATCTGAAGCTTTTCGCTCATTTATTTCAGTGTTCAATTTCATAAAAATTTCATTCTCTTCTTTCCACTCAAAATCCTCAGTACCGTCGGCTTTTTTAAAGCCGTTAAAAATAATTCCAGACTCTCGGTAAAAACGCGTTGAGCTTGGGAAAAGTGAAGCCAAGGAAATACTTCGAACTATGTTTCAAAATATTTGAATTATTTTGGTTTGACGCGCCCGTGAATTTTTGTTATTGCAAATCAATTTCATGAATTCTTAACAAAGCGGTGCACACTTTCATTTCTTTTTCAAGCTCTTAGTACTAAGCTTCATCTATGTCTAATGCCGCCAATATCGCAAAAGAAATTTATTAACTACGCCGTGAAGTAGTGGGTAGGTGCGTCGACTTACACGCCGAAGATCTAGGTTCGATTCCCGCACGGAACACTTCGTACTTTTCACGGCACCACCTCTTTCGGAATGGTGACAACACTCAAAGAGTACTAATTGGCTTCTTAAATCTCGCCGTTTGGAGCCGACAAAAATCACGGTTGTCTTAGAAGCTAGGCCCTGGTCCCTTGTGGGCTGCAATGCCACTCAATTATTACTAGACTTCTATTTATGAAATTCCAGACATATAAGACCCATAGTCTTATATTGATTGCGAGTGAAAACGCTCTTCACAAAAGAGGAGTAGCGCTCGGTGATTCGATTCGCAAAGCGATATCACGGCGCTCTTGGATGGTATGTGAGGTGATGCTTCTTTTCGATGGCGACTGTCAAAAATTTGCTTAACGACCTAAAATGTGGTCGCATGTGCCAGGAAAGAAGCCAGCAACTGCGAATAACGTGACAAAAGTGCATGAACAGACCGCCGATTGACGATGTGCGATATATCTGAAGCAATAGATACATACTTCCAAAAAACCGCGTGGGTTATATCCTGCATGAACTACTGGATATGAGAAAGCTGATGAGTACCAAGTTTGCTCACTCCAGACAACAAACGTGAGCGTAAGACCAATTTAAAGCAGTGTTTGACGCAGTTTCAACGAATCCGAAAGAGTTTCTGTATCGTTTCGTGACTGTCCACGACAGTGGTACACACCACAGACCAATGAACACTGGAAGCAGTTGTAGATGAGTAAAAGGCGAAGACTGCCCTATTGGGTAATTTGCACCGTTTTTGTGGGATTCACAAGGTGAAGTCTACAACGACTGTCTGGAGGAGAGCAAAGTGACAGACGCTGAAAAAAAAACTCTTTCGCCATGACAACACACTTATTAACGTCACCACCATTACCATTGACAAAGTGGACGAATAAGGCTACGAACCTAGTCAATGGTATTCCTCAGATTCCATCCCGTACTGAAAAAAGGCAGTTTGGTAGAAATTATAGTCAAATGAGAAGTTTATTGTTGTCACGAATGCCTTCTTTTAGACCCCTGATCAAAAAAGTTGTTATCTATTGAGACCTATCTTATTTATTCTTTTTACGAATGAATAATGAATATATTTAATAAGTGAACGATTATGGTAAAGCACAGAGCCCTGCAAGTGGCTGTGTTGGTACATGTGTACATATATGATTTCCCGTAGTTCCGAGCTTCCTTGCTTTCATGTCTTTCTGTTGCAAATATGAACAATTTTAGAAGCCTAATCCGAGAATGGATTAAAGAATTTATTCACAATGTCCGGTAGGTCCATCCCTGTGTTGATCACGTTTTCCTGTACAGTTTCATCGACCGAGAGTTTCCTTTTACCAAGAAGCACATTAATAAAATTCCACGTTTGCTTTAGTAAATTGATGGTATTTATTGGACGTATTCCTGTAATTTTTATATTCCTTCTGATAGGAGACACTCCGCGAGTTACACTTTCACCTTCAATAGAGCTCCTCTCTTCTTTTGCACATCCAGATTATATCCGTTGTATTCCAAGCCCTATATTTCCGCGTTATTCATGTCTTGTAGGAAATTATTGTCAAACTTTTCAGAATCTCTTCATCCAATAAGTCTTGCCAGTGGGTTATTTTTATAAGTTCGTTCACTTTTTTTTGAGTCATTTGTTTTATATTGTCTCCATCAGGTACTGGGGCTTTTCGTTGCGTACATAGCAGCTTAATGGCCTGTCAACTATTTTAGTGGTGTAAGACCATTCTAAAATAGGGGCTGCAATTCCTAACACTATGTTACTACGGAATACGAACAACGACTCAAATATCATAGTTTCCACACAAACTAATCACATTTCCCACTATGAGCCCATAACTTCCAGGCCAGCAGTTCTGCAAAATTAGTGAATGGCACTGCATACCTCATAAGCTTACTTCACATTCAAGCCTCACAATCATTGCGTCGCCAGGGCATCCCCGGTCTAATGCAAGAGCATTCGCGATTTTCCCTAATTTACACCATCCGAGGACGAAGGAACTGCGAAACTCGCAGTCAAACAATGCCCACGTGCAATCGCATTTTGATGAGCTGCACATGCAGCGAGGGCACATGCCGCCGCGCCGTATCGTAGTGCATCCACGACGTTGCAATCACACCAGTCCACTCGTACGTTGATCTGAAAAGCCGAATAGGGGTGCCAGTGTCGGCGATGGCATAAGCAGTGGCCCGTGCGGTGGATTCGTAGAAATGAAGCCACCCGAATTGGATGGTTTACCTTAACAACAACGAATAACAACGCTCTTGAGTTGACCGTGCTGCTCAAGAGACTTAAGTCGCACGTTACAATTAGCAAGTCGGCTCCTTTTCCACTGCTTATCTCTGCTTCAGTTGTTTCGGGCTGCAAAGCCGTTGAACAACAACAATCGACTTCCAGCAGCCCCCGCAGTCTGGACGGGTTTGCAAAAAAAAAAAAACCCTGCGACGACCCTCGACGAACGCAAAGTGATTGCTGGGAAGCAATTACTTCTCATAACATGTGTATGGATAAGGAGTTGTGGCTTGGGTGCAAAATCCATTCATCATCCTACGCCTGAAACTGGTGCAGATACGGGAGCATTATTCACTTCCATTGCGAGGCGCTGGTACAGCAGCGCCAGCTAATAATTAGAAAAGAGCTGCAAATGGTGTGATGTTGATTCTGCGTGTTCTGAAAGCGGCTGGCGGCAAGCGGTAGATAGTTCGTTGTGGGCGGTGCTACCTAAACAATAAACTGGCATGCACCACGTTAATTAATTCTCGCTATTACGTTGCTGCTGCTGTTTGTTTTAAAGTGGCCTAAGCACTCAGAATGAATGTTGAAAATTGTTTACGAAACGGAAGTGCAGGCATGTAATCCATTTACACACGCTGCACCGCATTTCTCGCACACACTCGTCTGCGGGCGTTCTTGTGAGATGGTGGTGGTTGGTGCTATCGAAACGATTGTTCCATTCATATGCAGGTGGACATCGTAGGTGGGCAAATAGTGTTTGCTTTGCTCTATTGGAGCAAGACTTCAGAGTTCAAAAACTTCCAATATCCACTAATGGCTAACCATTTGGGGTTGTAAGCTGATGCTTGCATACATTTTGTGTACGACTGTACGAATGACTATGCAAAACTAATTACTCAGTGTTATGGATCATAGAAGTTATAATTGAATTTTGCTGTTGATCGCTTCCATTGACACAGGGATATTTGTAAACTGCTTAAAAACTTATTTCAAGAACTTGTGTTTAAGGGCGTGAATAATTTTTGAAAAACTTACCGATGATCATAAGCTCTGAGGCCGGAGTGTAAAGGCTAGAAATACAAACCAAACATATTGCAACAATCTTGATTTCAGACAAAAATATCTTAGCTAGTGGAAGTTCTTAAAATTTCAGGCGCAAGAGGGTTATCTCCTTACTAGGTCACAACGCTTCAGCTTATTAAATCCGCCTAAAAACACGTTTGGTCAATTAAAATCCGAGATGGACTACTACTGTGGGTAGAACGTGTGTTTTAACTTCACACACCTCAAAGAAGTCTCCTTCGGGTACAATACACGTATGCCAACGTTTCTTCTAATTTTCAAAACAAGCAGCATATCCCGATTCCTCTCTACCATTCTGTCTTCTTCGCCAGTTGATGTTAGTTGTCATTCTAGCTGTCCGTCAGCTTTAACTCTCTTTCTAACCCGCTTTTATCATTTTGTGGCACTCATAAATTTTTGCTTCCGAAAGAGCACCGCAGACTTTCTACAACAATTTTAACGTCTTTTGAGCAAATATGTTTGAATAGTTTCTGACATCACAATTAATGAAAAATTCACTTTTAGCCATTTAGTAGTGAATGAGAGATTTGACCATTTCTTTTTATTTGAAATTGTTGTAGTCGTGTGTATGAGTAATGCAACATTTCAATAATTTGTTGAATTTGTTCAGTGTTTTCGCCACTGTAAGGTCCTCCGAAAAATTACAGCTGTTCGAAATCTAAACAATTTCAATGTTTCATGTGGAAACGTGTTCTTTCCATTACCGCACGACATCTACGGGGTACGGACTACATTTAATTTGTTTAAATGGACATTGGAATCGATTTCCAATTTTGTTTGTAAGCAAATTTAATTTTTTCAATGATTGACTGAACTTTCTGTTCAAGAATCAAACCTGGATTGCGCCTCTATGCACTTACTGGCTATTCATCGGTGGTTATATCCAAAAAAAAAGGTTTCCAATACGATTCTTGTCTAGAGAACAATCAATTTTGCACAAATAAAATTTATGAAAATAAATTAAGGGCACATACCTTAGTTTCATGTGCATAATTTTTTAAAACTTTCTTGTCAAAATTACGGCTTCTGTAGGAAGAGAGGACTGTAGGTCTCGTCTCGGCTCGTCAGAGAAAAATAGCACGCCACGTCGTCGACCGCCACGCAGAAGGTCTAGGTTTGATTCCCGGACGGGACACTCGTACAATATCTGTACAACAACGAAACTCCGAAACAGAGTTGTATGGATGTACATTACAAGAATTCGCATATTTCTTTCTATTTCTTTTCATACACTGGCCTTCATAGATAAAATATGTTATATTCTACAAAAGAACCGATTACACCGATTGCAGTATTCGAAATGCAGTTCCTGTTTACGAACTCAGTCTCTTGTATGTATAAAGACGGCTGACAATTTCACGAATTTCGGTCAATTCCTGAATGTTTGACACTATTATGGGCAAAAATTCACCATGTTCCGTCCATAACAAATTCACCACAATTCATAAATAAACGTGAACTTGTAGGGTACAGGGCAAATCAAAAGTTAAAAGACTTGTTCAGTTGTCCATTTCCTTCCATTTTGATTTCTGGTCTTAACTCAGTATTTGTCGGTCGTTGGTCGTTTTAAGAGAGTGCTTTTTTGTCTTATTTGCGTTGATGGCGTCTGGAGGAGAAGATTCAGCCACAAACTGTACAGTCTATACAGTGGCATGCACCTATTTAAGCGTCTCCAGATACGAAAGCGAATGGACAACACAACTCCGTCACGAAGAGTCTTCGATTCTTAACCAGTGGGACAACGTGGTGGAGTAGGTCCTCGAACGAAATGGCGTACACAAGTGTAGAGGGACCTCGACCACTTGTGGTTTAAGGGCCAGGTCCAACCCGGGCTGTATGTCCATACAAAGAAGAATAAGAAGGTGAGTGCATTGATCTACCAAAGAGGCCCTTTTACACGTGAGAGATCTGTAGCAAGCATAGCACTGTTGGGGAGAGAAACTGGACCCTACCGGATTGCTTGTAGGATGTTTAATGCCACATAGTTTATTTATAAAGAACACAATTCTGAGAAAAAGGTTGCAAGGACAACATTATCGGAAATATTTATGAAACGCATGTGGACATTAAAATAAATACACTAGAAGAACGAATTAGTTCATAAAATAATGTTGGACTCCACTAAGTACTCTCTGGACTGAAATTAAATTCTCCTTCTTCTCTTAATGCCACTACAGTCCGCGGTAGAAGTGGACCTCCACCATCATGCCTCTCCCACTAGCACGATCTCTTGCTACCTGCCTGCCTTCCTATACTCATCAAATTGACTTATCCCGGTAACGTGTCCCTCAAAGACATCCCACATGCACTTTGTGAATCAAAAATCTATAAATGTACATATACTGTGAAGTAATGTCCCTCCTTAGAAAATAAGTTGCAAGCATATTACTTTGTCGGAATTTGAATTATGAAATTCACTTCAATAAATTCCTTATAGTCGAGTCTGAAGTAAGAAAAAGTGCCACAGTTGCAAAGCACCACACCGGAAAGATATTTTCATCATCGTCAAGAGATACACAAAACTGTATTCGTACGCATTTGAAATGGAAACGAAATATTTCAAGCGTACACCCCGATATCCTGGAAGGACCGAAGTGAAAGCAAAAAAAATAAAAAATAAAACCTGCTAATGCTGAAGTTAACGAAAACGTGCTGCAAGTGTTCAATAACCACCCCCATTCCAAGGCAAAGTCGTTGCCTAATGTAAAAGGGGTAGAAGGGCTCAGGGGGGGGGGGGTGAGAACGACGTCACTGAAGGTGGTTGCCAGGGATGGCAAAGTGATGTACCAGAATGAAAATTTATGGATTGCCATTGCTATAGGTCACATGATCCCGAAATCGTTCCTAATGGAAGGTATGAAATATTCATTAGTCTGACTTGAAAATGTATTGCAGTGTTGCGGGGGATGTAAACGTGTCCACGCAGACACACTCATTCACATGCAAAACAGCCCACAGCGTCTGTGCTCCATGCCTCCTGCTTTTGTAATTGAAAACCCTTTGAACTATCATTCGTAGCACACTTATATTTTCACAGTAAACAATTTTGTGCATTTCAATTGAGTGTCGCCGACCGGACGAGAAGCAACAAATCTGTACCAACTCGGTCTAGGGAAGAATCATCCCCACAATTTGAACAATGGCCGTATTGAACTGCTGTTTAAAGAAAAGCCTTGCTCCTCTTTCATTCCTAACGATCGCAGATGGCCCAAGTCGGATGCTGAAATTCTTGCAGACAATATTACGCTTGTCTGCTCGACAAGCAACCAGGCATTCCATAGAGCAAAATGAAGACCAGTATACGAAGTGACAGTACGAGAGGCAGACATCCAAGTCAGACAGTTCAGCGGTTGCCAAGGCAATTAGACAGATGCAGCAGTGCTACACGCAAAGGATGATCAGAACAACACAGCGGACAGCACAGACGTCTTTCGTAGCGATGTGTCTACACACCGAGCAGCATCATTATTTTCATCATCACCAGTGCCGCAGGGGCGCACAGCAACTGGGCGCTCTCCGGTGCGATGGCCACGCTTATGTGTGCTCAGCCACAGGAAGTTTTCTTCGTCATTAGGCAAGGTACATTGTTGTTTATGGTTTAATATTCCCTAGATTTCAGCCCGGGATGGATGCTACCCAGCGGTGTGAATGTTCGCTCACTGAACTTCAACTCAGGCTGACGAGGCCCAGGAGCATCAGCAAAGCTAGTTAAATCAAGTACAGTGTGGGCGACAAGGATGGCGACACGAAACGTCATTCGAAAATCATCCGTTCTTTGGAATGATATGCAAATGTTCACCTTACTGTTATCGGTTTGGTGTAGGTGACTGAGTAAAACTCCAAGTAATCCACACAAACGTACATACGTTTTCACGGTCAAATACCTACAACAAAAGGGTAGCATCCAGCGTTTGGATGCTTCCCATTTTGGTTGGCCTGCAGGAACGATTGCCCGGACATTTGTTTCGTCTGTATGAATATTTTTTGCACAGACTGCCTGTGCATATGATGATACCGTGCACACTCATCTCGCCCTTTTGATGGGCAACTGTGCATGGGAATAATAATCGGTCACTAAAGAAGCCTGGACAAAGGCACAAAACGAAACAAAAGCACATAGAATGTTTCAAAACTTTGGGCAGGTACTCATCGCTAAAAACCACAATCACTTGGAATGCATTCGTTTGCTGAATGCGGTTCCTGGCTGCTCCACTTTTCGGTCTAGTAATGGCCTTTGAAAATGACCTGGATGCCTCGTTGGTGGACTGAACTGGCGGACATAGCATAACTATATACGATGTGCCAGGAAGCTGAGGAACAACTGCAGGATAGTTGGCTCGTAACTAAACGCAAACACTGAAAACACAAAACACTGCCGAATGGGCCAAAGGCACTTGTTTCATTATTCTTTCGGGGGTTTCGCCCATCTTCCGTCGTCCGTCGTTGGGTGTGTGCCCCGCAACAGGGCAACAATAACAAAAGTTAAATGTGAGTAAGAAATAATAATGGAAAATTATATTTCAGAGCAATCTCTTGACCAACACCTCGGAGTGGATGGAAATGTGCAAATGTGAGCGCTGCAGGACGTTGGTCTCATTAGACTCTCAAATATCGCACTGTTTGCGGTTCAATGGGAATTGTTTTAATTACAGGCGGCACTTTCATGGAATATTGTAACTAACCTGTGAAGGATTCTCATATACCAAAGGAGTCTGAGAGAACTGCAGAACTCAAGAAGAGGTTTGAAAGATGTGAAAGTCTTCAAAGTACGTTGTTCATCACACGTTTCTGTTCAAAAAGAAGAAAAACTCTCATTTAGCAACTTCCGAGTTAACAGATCACCAGAGAAGTTTTCACCTCAGGAAGTCATTTTAACATAAATCAATTTAGTTTATGTGGCAAAACCCGCCATTCCTCTGAGAAAGTTTAAATTGAAATTGACATCTCCTTTAAACCACTAAGCCGTCAAAGCTCCCCATATGCTCTTAGCGTTCATACCTTGTGTCGCACATGTGTACATACCCGTGAAATCCCTTCTAATTGAAATATGCTGGCACCATCCATAAAGGATAATCGTGTTCCGCATATTTGCCGCTCTCCTGTTCGCTCTTCGCCCTGCTGTACGCGTCAAAAATTTAATCATCCTCTATTCGCAGCAGCATACTAAAAAAAAAAAACCAACATGAGATACACATTCCATCGTCACACTTCTTTTTTGTATTTCAGGAATCATTTTCATCTTTGGCGGTGGTGTGCAATTCATTTAACTCAACATCCATCAACATCTGCGTATCAAATCGATTCCGCCCACTGCACACCCTCTACTCCAACTTCACCGGTGGGTGCTGTTTGGAATCTGCGAACAATCTTTTAACCATTCAACAGCACGTCTCCATCGGTGGCAGCTTCTATGGCTCATCTCATTCCGCGACTCACGCTGTGGTGTGAATAGAAGGAAAAAAGAAAAAGCACACACAAACACACAACGCTTCACCTTACTCAAGGAGATACATTGAAACGATGACACAGATGACATATGATGCTAACGTCAAAAATGTAGTCTATCGTCTTCCTTATTTCCATTCCACCCCATAAATTCGTGATTCTCTGACGACGACGACGACGACGAGGTGGAGGATGACGGCGACAACAACGACGACAGGAGTGGTGACGCTGACGAGAACTTGGATAGACGGGCACGGCACCTTTTTAAATGCACCAAAGCGAAATTGGTGATGTTCTTAAGGAGATATCCGGCCTACTTGGAGGCTGGCTCCTTCCGCGTCGTCACCGTCAACACTCGTTCGTCCTATGTATTATACCGGAAAAATTAATGTTCCATACTTATTTGCATGTGCAAAAATGCGTTATATTCTCATGCTCGTACATCCACCCTCTGGTGGTGGTCCCGTCAGGCCGTCGTCTTTTCAATCTGAACGTTCGGAGCTTGGTGCAAGTACTAACAAGATTTGCTTCATCATCCTTTTCCTATGCGAGGGTGTAGCTTAACATGCGGAAGCAGGAGAGTCAAGGCAACTTCAAGACGGAGAAGTATGAGTCACCGTATTCCAGTGAAAAAAATGATGAAATAAAAAACAAACAAATTATGCAAATCGATTTACGCATAAGAAATTCCCTTCGCAGAGTAACGCTGCTCTACAGGAAGGGACACAGAAGATGCGTCCTCGTTGTGGTAACGTTGTAAATACTTTTTTCCACTGAACCACATTAGGCTCGTTAGCATGTTGATCGCTCATTCGTTTCTTTTCTTCTTCATGTCATTGTGCTAAGGAGTGTACTTAGTCAATAGACACATGAGAAGCTTTAAGGCTTCAGAAATTGTTTGTCACAGAAAAACGATGGGTCAGTCCATAGGGTAAGGAAAACAAGGTGCGTTGGGTGGTTTTTCAAAACTGTTTTTATGGCGTGTAAGTTTCTGACATATTTTTATTTTCAAGATTTCTTTGTAATTTATTTTTTGTGGTCAAGTGAGTTCAAGAGAGGTAGAGAGAGAGCATTGAAGACGATCCCCGCTCCGGCGTCCCAGCTGCTGCTTGTACGGGAGAAAGCATCAAAGAAGTCGAAAAAATTGCTCTTGAGGATGCCCAAATAAGGGTGAAAATGATGGCAGAGATCACAAAACTTTCAATTGGTAACATCCACATCATTCTTCATAACCATCTTAACCTTTCAAAGATCAGTGCAAGGTGGGTGCCACGAATGCTCACAGCGCCTCAGAAAAAAGTGAGAATCGCTTGCTGTAGAGAGCTTTTGGAGATGTGTAGTGAGAACGCGGACGGTGTTATGGATCGAATTGTTACTGGGGACGAAACATGGGTCCACCACTATGACTCTGAAAGCAAACAAGAGTCCATGCAGTGGCATAAAAAAAGAACAGACCACCGAAGAAGATCAAAGTCACTCCGTCCACCGGGCTCAAAGGGAATCTTGCTCATTGATTACAAAAAAAAAGGTGAAACCATCAACGCCACATCCTACGCTTCCACTTTGCATCATTTGCGGAAGGAAATTAAAATGAAAACGGGGTAAACTCGCAGCGGGTGTGTTGCTTCTTCATGACAATGCTCCTGTTCACACGACGCGAGTTTCCAAGGCAGATGCTCGAGATTGTGGTTTCGAAGAAATCCAACACCCACCTTATAGTCCAGACCTTGCCCCTAGTGATTATTTCCCGTTTCCGGATTTGCAAAAATGTCTTCGTGGAAAAAGATTTTCGGATGATGAAAAACTCAAGTCGGCAATAAATAAGTATTTTGCAGAGAACAAGAAAAAAAATTTTTTTTGAGGGTTTAAAAAAGCTTATCTCAAGATGTAACAAATGCATTGATGTTAGGATGGGTTATATTGACAAATAAAAACAATATAAATTGAATTCACATTTTCATTCATATCGGTACCGAGAGTATGTTGAACGCCCCTCGTAGAAAGTCAAATGATAACTGTCAAATTTTCATGACAGTCTGATTATTAAGCAACAAGTTACAGCGCTTCAAGTGACGCCAATTTTGCGATGTTTTTGAAAATAAAAAAAAAGGATTTCTTGTGTTGATTAAACATTGCTTTTTGATGGGCTATTTGTCGGTGGTAGACTTTAAACGTGGCCCTACAGACACCAATGATGCTGAACGCCCTGGAAGGCCAATTGAGGTGGTTACACCTAAAAACGTTCAAGAAATCGTTTTGGAAAACCGCGAAATTGCTTGAGAAAGTTGACACCTTAAGGATATCAGAAGGCAGTGTGTACACTATTTTGCATGAACACAGAACATGTAGTAGAAATTGACGATGTCCAGTACTGATGGAGGAGCACTGTCCACACCGTGTCTGATCTCTACCAGAAAAGTTTTCTTTTCAATTTGGTATAAATGGTGAGTTAGGGAAAACTTTGTGTTGCTTCTAAGAATGGGCAAGTCGTGTAACTACTGAAGAAATTCAGCCCAAACATCTAAGAAAACTCGCCAGAACTGATAAATCGCACAGGAAGATTTGTTTTTTTTTTTCTAAAGACCGATGCAGACCGAGGAATGACTAACATCTCCTTCGGTGAAGCATTGACATTGACGACAGATTGAACTGACGAACAAAACGAGCCGCCAATGAGGCGTTTGCTGGCATTGAAGCGAAAGCGTCTAAAATGGGTTTGGAGATAAATGTTTGCAAGACAAAGTACATGCTGTCATCGAGGAAGGACACACAACACAACACCTGGACGTTACCAAAAGCGGATGAGAAAGGCCTTAGTCTTTTCTAGAGAAAAGTTTTGCGTGTGATTTTTTGTCTGGTTAGCGTTGATGGCATCTGGAGGAGAAGATTTTACAACGAACTCTATGGCCTGTACAGCGACATGCGCCTCGTCAAGCGTGTTCGGATACAACGCTTAAGATGGCTAGGCCATGTAAAGCGTATGGACAACACTGCTCCGACCCGAAAGGTTTTCGAATCTGAGGCATTGGGACAACACAACAGAGGACGGTCTAGGCTAAGGTGGCGAACACAAGTGGAGAAGGACCTCAGCCAACTTGGTGTGCGCAACTGGAGGCGCAACCTCCACCAAAATAGAAAATAGATGGTTCTTGCTTTTCTTTAATTTCGTCTCATGCATAGACTAAGTTATAAGTAAGATATACAACAGCAAATTTGCCAACAACAACCTTTCTTTTTCTTTGAATCCATTTCATGGATTGATGGATTCCATCAAATATCCTTTTCGTTGGACCCAAGATGACATCTTGTAATTATCTACTCGACAAATTGTCAATTGCTGCTGATGCCAAGTGTTCATATATCACGAGAACCCCTTACAGTATATTCGATAGTCCTCGATGAATCTAAAAGAAACTTAATTTCATCTAATGGCCACCCTAATAATTCCGCTTTATTTACAATAAATCATCCCCTGCATCCCATGTATGATTAAGGACATTAACGTGACACTTATGTGCTTTATCGTTTGTTACCATCCACAATAGAGAACGAGGGTAAAAAAAGACCGAGGCGAAAATGGCGAAACAAAGGGCACTTGAGCCCAGCTGTCACCCGGGACACCCTTTCAATCATTGCTCCCCACTACGGCTCACAGCATTCATGGCACATGCGATGCCACCATCACCCATCCAGAGAACGTGAAAGCCAGCCGTATTTGCTTCTCCTTTATTGTACTCATTTCCAATGAATGAATTTTCATCAACTAAAACAATTAAATGCTGAAGCAGATTATATTCCCCTACTCCTAGGCGTTTTTTTTTTTTTTTTTGTGTGCCTGCCATTGTCATTTGTCCCCTCCAATGTGTCTCGTCTGCAGCAGTATTTAGAAGGTGCTTTAGATTTTATTATCTTCCAAGTCCTAATGATACACACTGACGCATAACACAAACGCCTTGTAATCATGTCCCTCGCCCACCTAAGCCCACATGTACGCACTCCCGGTTGGCTGTTGTCGGCGTCATCCTAAAATCACATTGACAGGGAAGCCAAAACAATTATGGCCATCTATCTTTTCAGGCCCTCGTCCTCGTGAGAAAAACAGAGCGGGGACATTGTGCGTTCTTCGCCTCGTTCATACATTGAGACCCCCCCCCTCCCCCACAACCCCAGCCAACATTATCTTCCGGCGAGTGTATCTAATGTGATATTTATTATGGATATTTGTCCAAGTCCCAGGATCAGAACAATCGACTGGTGTTTATGTATGTGTGGGGCAGGGCACTTAAGTGGAAGCATCCACGATGACGATGGCGATGACGAAGACACTGAACACCACCAAAACCAGAGTCGGGATCAGGACCAAGGGGCAAGGTTATCTATATATGTATGTGTATGTGTAGAAGAGTGCGGGCGTTAGTAAAATGAAATTATTTTATGCCGGTCATTCGCTTCTTAGGAATACTTATATAGAAGCAGAGCTTATGACTTCCCGGTGATAACAATGTTTATGGACTGAGGAAATTTTCGGGGGAGCAGTAATTTGCCATGAGCAAATAGTATTCACGCCCACCATCATGTCCGGCAAATGTGATGTCAGATTGTTTGGGGATTTATTTTCAATTTTGCGCCCATAACTTGACGTCGAGGAATTATCGGGGGACACCTCCAACTTGAAATTTTCAAACAAGACATGAGGCCGACGTCGTAAACCGAAGAACGGTCACAACAAATGACACCACTGTTGGCATAATTTAGTTATAAAAAAACCCCTCAAATCGTGTTACAAATTTCACAAGCCTGCCATACAATTTGGCATATTGTTAGCGTGGAATCTTCAACTTTATGCACACTCAGTCATATCCGAGGCACGACAGAGAATATGAAACTTGTTTAATCGTTCAGCCTTGATGGGCATATGTACATATATCTTCAAAAAAAATTATTGCGATATTTATTCGACCTTTTTGATTAAATTTGGCTAAAGTCACAATAGGAGAAAGAGTAATTTATTCTAAATCGCGTCGTACCAGTGCGGCTTCCGGCCCGGCAAATCAACTATAGACCAAATCTTCACACTGAGGCAAATCCTGGAGAAGACCAGCGAGTTTCAAATTCATACGCACCATCCGCATACGACAGCATTCATCGCAACGAACTTTTTGAGGCGAGGGCCGAATTCGGGATCCCGGGAAAATTGATCCGGTTATGTCGCACCACGCTAATAAATACGCGATGCACGGTGCAGTTCGGCTCGAGGACATCTGAGCCGTTTGAAACCTGCACCGGATTTCGGCGCTGTCGTGTGACTTCTTCAATTTGGTACTGGAGAAGATAGTGCGGCGGGCCAAGGTAAACACGGAAGGCACTATCTTCCACAAAACAGTCCAGCTGTTGGGATATACGGACGACATCGATATCGTCGTGCCGTAGCGAAGACTTTTGCGGCAATTGAAGAAGAGGCGAAGAGAGCTAGTCTTAAGATCAACGAGAGGAAAACAAAGTATATGCTGTCGACTAAGAAACGTTCCGTCACACAACACCTATGACAAAATGTAATAATCGACAACTATAGTTTTGAGGTAGTAAAGGAGTTTGTCTAACTCGGGGCAAACGTTAACTCCACAAATGACATCACAGTGGAGATCCGACGTAGAACCACCCTTGGCAATCGATGCTACTTCGGTTTGTCGAAACAACTGGGGTCAAAACTCCTGACTCGAAGGACATGGCAAAGTCATGCTCTACAAGGACCTTATACTGCCAGTCCTGCTTTATGGAGCTGAAAGCTGGGCGATAAGCAAGTCTGCAGAGCTGATTCTTGGTGCATTCGAAAGAAAAATTCTACGTCGGTTATATGGTCCCGTCTGCGAGGAAGGTGAATGGAGGAGAAGACATAACCGCGAACTCTACGAGCTGTACCAGGATGTGGATGTGGTCCGGAAGGCACAAATCCGTCGACTACACTAGCTCGGCCACATCGAACGCATGAACAGCAACGCTCCAGCGAAGAGGGTCTTCGAATCTGAGCCTCCTGGTTCGAGAAGAAGAGGACGACCGAACCTCCGGTATAGAGACCAAGTCATCACGGACGTAAGTCTTGATGACTGGAAGCAGCGTGCCCAGGACCGTCAGCGATGGAAGGCAGCAATTGTTCAGGCTCTGACCCTTCATGGGTCGCCAGCCTGGTAACTAACTAACTAACTGCAGAGGCACACCAGATGTATGAGTCCTTTCACCACTTCTCTGGCCCATCGCGGTCAATCAACAGCTTCCAATTCTGGGTAAGGTTGGCTGTCAATCCTATGCGAACGAACGATTTATGCGAACGATGTCCACCACTGACAAAATCTTCACACTACACCAGACCCTGAAAAACAGATGTAAGTCACCACCTATTCCTCGATTTCAAGACCGTGCATGGAGCGACTTGTACTACACAATGTCTATCATTAGATAAATAATAAAAAATGCCTTTTAAACTAAACTAAACAACACAATGTCTAGTTTCAGCATTCTATCCAAACTCGTCAGCCTGTGCGAAATGTCGATCTGCTGCTCCGGGAGGTCGGTAACGAAGTCACTGAGATCTTCAATATAAATAAAAGGTTTTAGACATGGCGACGCGCTGTTATATGACGTCTTACACATTGTCCTTGAGAAGATGGCGCAGGGCTCACTAGCCCACACATGAGGCACGTTCTTTCAAAAATCAATACAACATATCCATACGATGTTGACGTGATTGGTCGAACACAGCGAGCCGTCAATGAAGTGTTTGCTGGTTTCAAAGCGGAAGCAGACATAATGAATGTCACAGTGTACGAGAGCAAATCGAAGTATCACCGAGAAAGGACGCGCAACGTCAAAATCTCGACCAAAACCTCACATTAGGCAGATATCATTTCAGGGTATTGAAGGATACGAATAACATTTATAACAACAGTACCGAGATTAGATGCAGAGTAACTTTTGACAGCCGCTGTTCCTTTGGAATCAAGTTATGCGTGCAATCTTTGGCTCTGTTTGAGTTGATGTTTTTTAAAGACTAATATTTCACCACGGATTCAACGCCTAAAATGGCTAAGCCATGTAGTACGCATGGGTAACAGTGTACTCGCACAGCAGAGTCTTCAACTCCGAACCAGTGGGACAACGCGACGACCGACACAAACTCGATGGCACACACAAATTCGGCAGAACTTTAAGCAATTTCCAGTCGGGAATTGAAGGCAGCTGGTTAAAGATCGGATCTCCCACTGGCTGTAGATCTGTATGAAGAAGAAGCAGATGCGATCGATGTTGCCACTGTCTAGCGAATTCATCTCTTTGCTTAGAAATGTTATCCTGCATTCCATCCACCAACTTGTGACCTGGACCAAAGACAAGACGCTAATCCTACCCATACTTTTATACGGAGCCGAGTGCTCAACTTTAAGCAAAACGGCCTAGCAGATTCTTGGTTCATTTGAAAGAAAAATTCTGCGACAAATATATGGTCCTGTCAGTGAAGAGGGCGAATGAAGGAGAAGACACTGCCGCTAACTCCATATGCTGTACCAAAATGTGGACTACAGTGACGACTACAGTGGCGACTACAGTGGCTCGGTCACATCGAGCGAATGGACAACAACGCTCCAGCTAAGAGGGTCTTTAAATCCTAGCCTCCGGGTTCGAGATGGAGAGGTGTGCCGAACCTCCGGTACAGTGACCAACTGATTGCGGGCGGTAGAGAGCTTGGCCTCGATAACTGGAAGCAGTGTGCCCGGGACCGTCAAGAATGGAAGGCAGCTATAGCTCAGGCTCAGACCCTTCATGAGTTTCAGACCTGATAAACGAACTCAACTCAACATAGTTCTGCGCTTCTGATTTCGATCGACTTTTTAGAACACTGGCGAAATGCCTCATCATTTTCCCTGTTTCACGTTTTTTTAGCGAAAAATACACTTCCCAAAATTCACCCGCAAAACACGCTTCACTCGAAATGACCATCAGTTTCCCCTTTAGTCTAGTTAAAGTTTATTCTTTAAAACTGACATACATTTCTACCAATTTAAGAAACAAATCCATACTTTTCACAATCACTCTGTGACAGGCTCATACTCATACTTCCATCAGTGCCAATTGACATAACATAACATAAACGTTTCCGGAATACCATTCACGCCGGCGAGATTTTTAGATACCCACTAGCAAACATCAGCCAGTCACATCTGACGCACCAAACTGATGCCTCGCGAACAACCGCCAAGATTGACTTGCGAAAGTTAACTGATTCGCGTGTTCGTGAGCTCACCTCATGCCCCCCGCTGTCAACTAATGAAAATTTCATGTTCATGTTCAGTCGGCGATTATCAAACCGCCCAACCCGCATTGTATGACAGCAGCGCGCTTTCTTCTCCTCGAAGTCATCCAGGTGATGGATGATAAATCAAGCAGCAAGCCGAAAAGTAATAGTCTTGTAATCAAGACATTTACGAGTCAATTATACCAACAGCCAAATGTGCTCGCACTCTACTTCTGCTGACATCCCTACCCCATGTGCCAACCCCCAACCAAAGATGACAACTCCTGACAATAACACACGAAAATATTAAACACACATAACGTACGAGTATACGCGAATTCGAGAAATAAACGCAATAAATACGAATCTTAAATCGGCCTGAAACCGAGCTTTGAATAAATAATTTTCCCGAAGCTATCGCCTGTCACGTAGGGAAATGCTTGTTTCTTCTTTTGTTTTGCGTTTTTTTTTTGTCCACGCTTTCTTTGGGACGGTTGCACAACTTGAAATCGGAATTGGATTAATTTTGGTGATTTGTTGCATTGCTGCGATGATACATGTGTCTGACAGGGAACCGTAAAAAACAATATTTGAGTCAAAAAAGATATATCGTCGTTTGGTATGTGGATTTAATTAGGTTTCGCTGGAGGGGGGTTGCTGCTCACGTTAATTAGCATATTTTACTTCTCAATTCAGCATTCAGCAACTTTGCCGGAACTCCGATTATAGTGTGGAGAATTGTGTTTGGTGTTTAGTCTTCAATTTTTAAGACCCCACTTATGATTCATTGCATGTGTCAAGGTTAAATTTCTAACTTACATCCCAACACCTGCCATAGCCAGGGTTAATGAACCTTGGAAATTTTAGAGGTAGAAAAGTGAAGAATTCTGATTGTTTTCGTGTAATTTTCAAAACTTTCTAGCAACATATTGAACTGAAAAATGTCGAGAAATGTTATGAGAATGTCAAAAAGCAGCAGGTGTGTGTATGCGGTGGGTGGTCGTGGACGCATACTTCCTGCGAAATGTGGTGGTGTTGACTTTTTTACAGACAACCAATTTTTAGAATTGACAGATTATTTTTCTCGAAATTCAGTATTTTACTTTTTTGGACCAATGCTTTAAACATAAGTGAATTGGAAAATCAAAATATATACTTAATTGAAATGTCCAAAACCCCGAAAAGCTAAGATTTCCGAAATGCTCAAAATCTCTAAAATTTTGAAATGCCGAAAATTTCGAACAGAACAAAATCCGGAAATTATGTAAATTAGTACTTCGGGAAAATTAAAACTGGTGCAACATTTTACTATCCGAAAACAGTGACAGTGAAATTGTTGCAAGAAAGCAGTAATTTACATTAATTTTCTTCTTTTCTAAAATTTGTCTTTTGGGGAATTGAGAATTTTGGGATCTAAGTCATTCAAAAATTGTGTCATTTTGTACAAGATCCGGTATTATCCGTACATTATAATAATAATAATTGAGTGGCACTACAGCCCATAACGGACCAGGGCCTAGCTTCTACAACAACTACTCGTGTTGTGCATGCTATTGTTCTTCACGAGTAGAAGGGACCTACAGTTTTTTGCCGATTCCGAACGGCGAGATTTGAGAAGCTTTATCCGTACATATCAAGACAATAATCTAAAGTGAAAAGTCAACGTAATTTAACAACATGAGAGCCAAATTTGGGCACATGTCCGTTATGAATAATATTTACAAAAAATAGGTTTTTTTCATTTAAACTCAAAAAAAAATGTTGTCAAAAGAGAATAAGTGCACTACTTTTAAGCTTGCATCTTGTAATCTTGGTTGTACGTATACAAGGGTAGGGGTTTCAAGTGCAGGAGGTGAGCGGATGAGTGATAAAAGTAAAAGGCCAACGATCTGTTGGTGTTTCGACTTTATTAAGGGCCCGACTGTTCATTCTCTGTTGTATTTATATGTTTATGTTTAGTAATAAAAGCCATGCTGTTAGCTAAATTGGTGACATTTCCGGTGAATCGTATGATCAGATTGCCAGAAGAGGACGATAGAGCGAGCAACGACATACAGTCTGGTTAACAAGTATGGTATTTAATAAAAGATTTTATTTTCGACTGTGGTCGCCGTGGCGTAGTGGTAAGTGCGTCGACCACCGCGCAGAAAGTCTGGGTTCGATTCCCGGACGGGACAACTAGCACTTTTTTCACGGCACCACCTCTTTCGAGTTGCTGACAACACTCAAAGAGCATTATTTGTCTATGAAAAAGTTTCTCAAGTACCGCCGTTCGGAGTCGGCAACAACCTGTAGGTTCCTTCTACTCGTGAAGAACAGTAGCACGCACAACATGAGTAATTGTTGTAGAAGCTAGGCCCTGGTCCGTTGTGGGCTGTAGTGCCACTCAATTATTATTATTATTATTTTCGACTACATAAGCTAAACTTCGTCTTTTTTGACACTGTGTGTCTGTGAATCGATGTCGAAGCTAGAACTGCTTGATCTTGTTTGCAATTTATAATACAAATATTCACTTGCAACTACCACCACATTAACCCATGAAAGTACATATGGTTGGGTTAAAACGATAATTTTCTTCAATTGGTCAAATTCTTTGACAACACAGAATTTCTATTAGGAGCTTTTCCGTACGGGTGGGAGAGTAAATCCGAGGCATGTTGCTGTCTCTGAACTCATTTTCTTGATTTTATGTTTTGCGTGCGATTTTTGGTCCTGTTTTCGTTGATCGCATCTGGAGGAGAAGATTCAACCACGAACTGTATGGGCTGTACAGCGACATGCGCCTAGTCAAGCGTCTTCGGATACAACGCTTACGATGACTAGGCCATGTAAAGCGTATGGACACCACTGCTCCGGCCGGAAAAGTATTCGAATATGAGCCATTGGGACAACGCAACAGAAAACGGCCTAGGCTAAGGTGGCGCACACAAGTGGAGAAGGACCTCACCAACTGGAAGTGCACAACTGGCGGCGAAAAATCGTGGTGGCTGGAGAGGCATGTTGGTTGAAGCCCAGGTTCACCCCGAACTGTAGCGCCACAAGAAGAAGAAGGAGATGGCACAGCCACAAAACCTACAGGAAGACCTTCATGTGCGTACATCTTGGCCTAGCCATCATTCATCATGAGGCTTTTTCTCATTAACCCATGTGGTATTCAAACGACAGAGCAGTCCAGTCTTCTTGAAATTGACATAAACAACTGGCTTCAAGTGCCTGGCCTTAGTTTTTGAGCTTATCAAAGTAAAAATTGTGCAATTTGACTCCTCGCTTGTATTTCATATCCGTATCTTTATATATATTTATTGTGGTCGCCGTGGCATAGTGGTAAGTGTGTCGACTCACACGCCAAGCTCCCAAGTTCAGAGTGTAGTGTCGCAGCGGAAGGGAAAAAGACAATTTCATAATATGTGCATTTCGATTATAAGCAATATGGATTTTATTCTTATAAATATTATTAGTAGGCAAACAATAGACTCATGGAAATAAATGAAACGTGTGGAGTAAGAAGACATCCGTGGCACCTTCTGATTTTTTCTACATATAATCGTGGCAATCCAAAACATAAATTAATTCCCATCAGCATCACACGCCTGTGATGAAAGATTTGCACGAATGTTGTTGAATCTTTGTTGGTGGAACTCTTAACTTCAAAAATAACTTGACCCGTTCTAATTCTAAGCGCTTTAATTGCTTTTCGCCTGGTAATCGATTAAAATCAATCACTGGAAACCCCTACTGCGAGCAGCGAGTTCCCCTTAAATACAATTCTGTCTAGAGTGACATTGAAGGTTGTAGTCCTTGTAGAAACTTAATAGATAGGGAAAATCCATACTACATTATTCTCTATCTTCTCTAGTTTCAGTTAGGATTTTAAGGGTGAATGTTGGTTGTGGTAAGGCGCTAGGTGTCAATGTAGTGGGATATCCACGTGACAAAAAACATGAAAACATGTTCAATATAGCCACGACGAGTGTCTTATTTATCTAACGCTCATTTCCATTATGTATTTATGAACATTTTCTCTTTCAAAATGACGTCTCCGTCGTTGTTTTTTTCTATGCGCAAAAAGATGACCAGTCTTGTAAGACAACGCGTCTTAAATTATCCCATGAGCAGGAGTGTGCCCTGTGCAGGGATTACTGAGCGTGTGTGTTCGCATTTTCCTTCTCTCTCTAGATTTTTTTAAAACCAACTCTTTGTTCTTCTGCAACATCTATCGCACGGGTAACACCTAGCAGATAAGGATTTCTACCGTTTCCGACCATCAGAACGCAAAAATGTACCTGCGATCGGAAGCTGGGCAATCATTTAGAGCGAAGAGAAAGCAAAAACGAAACTGATGATTTCTTTTTCTGTATCTATTTCTGTCCCAAACAACATAGAAAAAATAGCCCTTGTGTGAAAGCAACTTTACAGAGTTATATTATTTTATGTAGTAAGGAGGAAAAAAATAATTTATTCTCAGGCAGCCGTGCACTTTAATAATAATTATTGAAAAGAACTACAGCCCACGTGTGACCAGGACCTAGCTTCTACAACAGCTACTCGTGTTGTGCATGTTGCTATTCTCTGACGAGCAAGAAACCTACAGTTTTTTGCCTACTCCAAACGGCGAAATTTTAAAAAAACTTTTCAAACACAATTGATACTCTTTGAGTGTTGTCAGCAACTCGAACTTGATGCAGGTCAGCGTGGAAAAATACGAAGTGTCCCGTCCGGGAATCGAACCTAGACTTTCTGCGTGGCGGTCGACGCACTTACCATTACGCCACGGCAACCGTGCACTTTATTGACTTAAAAAAGACCCCACATAATTTTAGAATTAGACGCTTCATCTGCTGAAACAACGTTTCGCACTGATGACCTGTTGTCGGTGTCTTCTGCTGACAAGGCGTCTGTTGGTCGGAGCTGGCGCATGATGTTCCTCGAATTTCGACTGCAGGTGTACGTGAACATTTGATTCTGATGGCAACGTACATTGCATCGTGCTGCTCTTTCACTTTATACTGGTGTCAACATATTCCGTGCTAGCTTAGATATATATTTACATGGGTCTTCATATTTCAACTTCTATTAAGGCGAGTCGCAAAAAGGCCCTAAAAACAACAATTCGAAGTCCAATTTATTGTCTCAATCTATTTTGAAGCTAAGTGGACTGCTTAGTTTCTGATACACTTTTCCGACACCAACAACTTGGTGTAAAAGAGTTTACTCGAGTGGCACTACCGCGATCGTAGACAGGAAGGTTCTCTAGACTCCTATATGCCAACCTTACCACTCTATTGAGTCAGGCTCAGGTTGGATATCTAGTGCTCTTATTATTGCGTCATGTGATATGTTGACAAGATGTTCTCCTTCAGGGCACTTTCAATAGTTTTTGTCCGTGAAGTGAATGAGTTGTCAGTCACATCGATTAGTGAAGAACTATAGTGGCAGAGTCCCAACTCTAATCCATGTATAAGCAATAGGGAAGTCACGGGTTTGAGTTTGTCCCAGTATACGTGAAGCTTGAGTAGAACTATAAATTTGTCACACATCAACATCAGTCATACCAGCAATAGTCAACAACTGCTTGTTTCGAAGTACTTTCATTCATGCACCAACTTAAGTAATGTCCAGCGAACACGTATATCTCCTAACAATAAGCCAAATTAATCCAAAGGCTAATTTCAAATTCTATACACTTAATTTCTTTTTCGATCATCAGGCCGCCCGATTCAGTAATCAGACAATTTTGTTTCTGCCAACCAGCGTACCATGCTGCGAGCAGCACTCGATAAGGCTAACACCCTGGTCGAACGTACCACTCCCACCATGGATTAGAGTGTAAGCGATTGCAATGTCCCACCACTCCAAAAGCGTTCGTTCGAAATTTCTTCATCTCACAGCTGGCGCGGTGAGAGAGTAGATTTGTTTTGATTTCGGACCCGAGTTAGTGGGCTGACCGCGGCAGTGGCGATAAGAAATGAAACGAAACGTTCGCGGCACGCGATGGTTCCAAGCGAAGACCTCAACATTCGACTCGTAGTGTTGTGAGATAGTCTAGATACGCTCTCCGAAGTTATGTGCAAAATTATCGTAGGGCTGCGAATTTTTGTCGGGCTTCTTGTCATTGTGACTGTGGCAGTTAGTGCGGCTAGCGTAGCGTCCTCCTATGACTCCACGTCTTCTGAATACCTCGATTCCGGTGGGTTTGCATTTTGTTGTGAATATCAAGGGTTTGTAATCATGTATCTTCTGCAGATGAATTTGACGAATTCGCCTTGGACCTGACGGATCCAACGGATGAGAAGCCTGTTGAAGGACCCGGCTCAGATGATCCCGAGACGATGCCGCAACTCTTTCAAGGCGATATTGCGATGGACCCAGTAACATACGTTAGTCTGAGGCTAGGAGTGAATCCACTAAAGCACCCCAAGCGACTGTGGCCTAATCGAACGATACCATTTGAGATCAGCGTGGACTATAGCAGTGAGGAGCGATCGGCTATAGAAAGCGCCCTGAGAATTTTAAATTCACTGACCTGCATCAAGTTCACGCCATATGATGGAGACGATGACGACTATCTATACATCACTCCTCCCGTGGAAGGTCCGAAGGGCTGTTGGTCATACGTCGGGCGACGCGGTGGAGAACAAGTCGTCAGCTTGCAGAGGCCCGATGAAACCAGTTTACACTGCTTCAGCAGTGAAGGACGCATCATGCACGAACTCATGCACGCCATCGGGATATACCACGAGCAGTCCCGGGCCGACCGCGACCAGTACGTGAAAATTCATTGGGACAACATCATGCCAAAGTTCAAGAAGAACTTCAAGCTTGTCTCGAACAAGAATGGCAAGTACTCGTACGACTACGACTACAACTCTGTAATGCACTACGGGGAGTTCTACTTCAGGTGAGTGATTCGGGTAGCGTCTGGCATGCTCAATCATAAGTCCCTTTTCAGCAAGAAAAAGGGAGAGAAGCCCACCGTGACCCCCTTAGCTCCAGGTGTGAGGATCGGCCAGAGAAGAACCCTCAGCAAGATCGACTGCCTCAAGATAAACGACCTCTACGGCTGTCTAAAAGGGCGCCATGCCAAGATGTATCGGAGTTTCTGCAAACTACTGGGCCTATGATGTCACTGATTTGAATATATTTATCATATAGTGTGAAAGTGCAAAGTGTCTTTCAGTTCTTCTTCGGGCTTTGTGTTTGCTCATCAAACATGTAACGGCTTGTGTCGTGCGAAACGGCCGAAGTGTTGACCACCAAATGAAATTTATTTGCGAAGCACTACCGCCGATAGTTGATGGGGAATAATTTTAGTGCTAATGCAAATTCAGGTGGTAGCCAGTTTCTGTTGTGAATTATTCATGAGGCTGTAGCCGCTCCGTTGATCTCGTGCAGTTCGATATCAAAGAAAGTCTGCATTCGTTTCTCAGACGAGTGAACCGCTTGGGCATGGGAATGGAATTACATCGAAGGAGGTTTTGTTTTTGTTTTTCATTTTTCCCCAACACATGGAGAGATATGGATTTGGAGATGGAGATCAAGGCATTGCTGCATTCTAATTCAACTGAAGATCAACATTTGAATTTTTAAGGAAATGGCATTTAATACTTTTCACGGCCCGCTCACAAGTCTATGCTCCCAATCCAAATTAAGCACGATATCGGTATTAATTTATTCAATGGCATTCTTCATCAATCTCAAAGTATATTTCATCGATCTTCGGTTTCGATCGAAGTGAATGTTTTGACTTTCATTCAATTTCACAAAAAAGTCTCAAAGTTTTTCTGCTCGGAGTTGGTAGAGACTGGAGACCTTTTCACTTACGGAGCTATAATGTCACAGAAAACAATAACTTTTGTTAGTTAAGATTTTGAGAGAGGATAACGTAACGCACAGTGATGACAAATACACTGACACTTCAACCAGAATTTGGACAAAAACCATGACAAGGACTTGGATAAGGACTTGGGCTATCACTTGGACAAAGACTTGGACAAGGCCTTGGATCAGGACTTGGGCAATCACTTGGACAAAAACTTGGAGAAGCACTTGGACAAAGACATGGATAAGGACTTGGACAAACACTCGGACAAGGGTTTGGACATCGACTTGGAGAAGGACTTGTAGAAAAACTTGAACAAGGACTTCGACAAACACTTGTTAAAAAAATTTTACAAGGACTTGGTAAAACACTTGGACAAGGCCTTGGATAAGAACTTAGACAGGTACCTGAACAAACATTTGGACAAAGACTCAAAGAAGGATCTGGACATAAACTTAGATAAAATCTTGGATAAATACTTGAACAAAGACTTGGACAAGGACGTGAACAAAGACTTGGACAGGGACTCGGACAAGAACTTAATTTGTCTTGAACTGAAACCAATGACCTAGGCTAAAAGACTTCAAGAATGAACAAAATGGAATTTAGACCAGATCTTGGAATAGGGATACACACATGTCCAAAACACCATAGGCTGACGGGTCGATGATAACCTTATGGTGGTATAATAGCGCATACTACTCTGTTCTACAAGGATGCAGTCTTAATCTTACCGCTTGTGAACTCACACTGAAATTCTTTTTCTAAAGATTTAAGGAATGTGGTTCGAGTGTACATTTTTTGGCAACATGTATGCTAACTTTAACCTGTTCAGGATTTCATTGGCATGATTGGATGAAGACATTGAGTGAATGAGGTGCCCACTGACGTTAATGCGAAGATGGTTAAAGTACACAAACTTTCTGCGCCGCGGTCGACGCACTTACCACTACGCCACGACGACCTTTGTCTGCATTTGCTCCTTAATAAATAGAGACTAAGCACTCTGATGCACTCAGTCTCGTTTTAGTGGAATGGACGTTACTCAAAGTGGATGGGAAAACTCTTGATCTCCTCGGAAGAAATGTGTCTGCCGTCTGTCGAAGGAGATTTACCGACAATATCCACGAATTGCACAGCGTTGTGGGGAAACAAACAAAATGAACGTTTTTGGGAAATGATAACATTGATTTGAGATGCCATTCTGTAATGTAAACTTCTTCTTGTGGCGCTACAGTCCGGGGTAGGCCTGAGCCTCAACCAACATGCCTCTCCAGCCAGCACGATCTTTTGCCAGCTGCCGCCAGTTGCGCACTCCAAGTTGGTTGAGGCCCTTCTCCACTTGTGTGCGCCACCTTATCCTAGCCTTAGGAGTGGTGTCCATACTAATAATAATAATAATAATTGAGCGGCACTACAGCCCACAACGGGCGTAGCTTCTACAACTACTACTCGTGTTGTACCTGCTACTGTTCTTCACGAGTAGAAGGGACCTACAGTTTTTTGCCGACTCCGAACGGCGAGATTTGAGAAGCTTTAATTAATACTCCTTGAGTGTTGTCAGCAACTCGAAAGAGATGGTGCCGTGGAAAAATGCTAGGTGTCCCATCCGGGAAGCAAACCCAGACATTCTGCGCGGCGGTCGACGCACTTACCACTACGCCACGGCGACCACGATGGTCGCCATACTCCCTACTGAAATGTCCACGTTATCAATAAAATTTGAAGAACCCGCGTGCTTTGGAATTCAGTATCTTCCTGAACATATTTTTGGACATCAATCATTAATTACTTGCATTGGAAATAATATCCTTCTCTTATGAAGCATTTTTCTGATGCTTCTGCCTGCCGACCTAATGAGTACACACGAAGGACGATCAAATTGGAACAAATCATTTTATTTTATCCCAGTCGCCAGTAAAAAAAAGTTTAAAAACCACGAAAGCGTGGAGGTTTTTGCAGATCTTTTTAGAGTTAACTAAATTGCCTTGAATAGGGTTCCCATTCGCAGATAGTCATATTCATACCCAGATTCTTAACTCAAGATTATTAACATGAATTTAGAGTATGCAAGCACCAACGTGCGCAAAAGATTTAACCAGCGGGAAGGATCTCTTCGTACCACTTAGATTGAACAACAATCAAATCGTGGAGAGAAGGAATTGTCAGGCAAGCCCCAATTGTTAAGCAGTAAGTAAACATTTTTCAAATTTTAATGATGTTTTGTTTTCAATCGAGTTCATAAAATCCCTTCAGTACCTCTGCCTAAACCTACCTTTGTTTTGACATCGTATACACTCACGCATAAAAATTGCCTTAACGTACGCTCACACACTATATAGGAATATTTGGTTTGGTTCTCTTATATAGGAATAGTGGCACAATCCACAAGGCAGTACTCTCCCACAGTAAACCGATAAAAATCATCTGAAGGAACAATAGGTATACAAGAAACAATTGTGTAACAAGTTCCAGTGTTAGAAGGGATGAACTTAAAAGTAGAATCATTTCCCCAGGGATATTATGCCTGTATGGTCCACTGGTCCACTAACCTGTAGGTTCGTGTGACATGTTTTTTGGTAAAACAGTTCCACAACTGGGGAGTTTATGATGCAATTTCGAGACAATAACAAATATTTAGGGAACGCAGTTCAAACAAAAGTTTTTAAAAATGTCTGCTTGTACAATAACATAAGGGATGAACTTCCTTGATCATGCCTGACTTCAGTGTTGGGTAAATTTTAGTCGAATAATGACTAATGACTAAATTAGCCATTAGCTGCTGGATACAAGCGATTATTGACTAGTTCATTCATTAACCATAAAAATAATGATTAGCGACTAATTAGTCTTTATTCGTAGAAGTTACTCATGGCTTGAAAATTCATTATTCATTAGTGACGACTACCAGTTAATCATTAGTCATTAAATAAGAGTATTTATTCAAGTGATATCTCTGTTCATACAAAAAACAACCTCAGACAAAGCATTTAGTTATTTCAAGTGACTTGTTTTTATTTTCAAAGTAATTCTTCTTCACAAATAAATAAAATATGTTCCGCAAAAAAATTAAGCTTAATAATAATGTTTAATACATACCTTAACTTAAACATTAAAGAATAAATAAATACATAAAGTGGATGGAAAACTTAGTTGTTATTGAAAAGTAAGTGTACGTTAGCTTTCAAAATGACTCTACTTTCAAAACGCGTATCTGACAGTCTATTCCATTTGGGCAAATTTTTCATCATAGCATAACTAAATAGCCTCTCCACAGGAGCAGAAGATGGCAAAGGTGTATTGTACTTGACGAACACTTTTCTCACTTCAGGATAGCTTTCCAGCATACCCAATGTTTGACGCTGGTCCCTTAAAAACTGCACAATTTGAACATCAGGTTCTCGCGTGGTAGAGTTTAATTCATTTCCAAAAACAAAAAAATCTGAATCAAGAGCATCTTCATTCTCTGGTTTCTCTACTTTTATTGGTGTCAATTCCGTAGATACAGCTTCCTTAAATGATTTCATAAGGTTAATTCGTTGCCCCTCAGGGATAAGTGTAAACCAGTGGTCCTTGAATTGAGGATGTGAAATAGATGCGATTGCTGCGTCAATGTATTGTGTGGTAGAACATTCAATAAATTCCTGGAACCTACTTTGGACACTATTCAGCAAACTTAGTAATATAGGTCTACAATATTTTAATTCACGATGGAGTATGTTCTCGAGTTTGGATCTCAGTGATAATATCACAGGTATTATTGAACCGTAGTATGTCTGATGTTCAGTATGAAGTATGCCGAGCGCTCTCGCAACCGGTTCTGTTACTGTCAAATGCTCTTCAATATATGAAAGTTCGTCCTCACTGAAATTGGTTTTTAGTTTTAGGGCATGGAAAACTTCCTCGCATTTGGCACCCAACTCAATTATTTGTTTTAAGGCGTCATACAGGGAGTTCCATCGAGTTTCACTGGGTCTTTTAAGAGTGTGACCTAAAAGCTCTTCTAGGACTTCAGCCGTCTTGGGACTAGACGCAGCTCTCCAAAGCAAATTGCACTTCGTCATGACCCGTTCATGTATAGACCATAAATTTTCATCGGCTCGAATTGTATCGGAGATGTCTGCTGAACAACATAAGTTTAGAGTTTGAGTGCAGCACGTTATATGTTGTGGCAAGATCATAGGAAACTCAACGTGCGCAGAAACTCCCTCGTCAGACCAGGAATTCTCCGGAATAAAATCATCATTATCGAATTCGTTATCCAAATCATCAAATACACGATCCTCAAAGTTCACATATTCTACGCAACTATCGGTCACACCATAATCGTTGAATGCCTTAAGGAAGTTGCTGCCATTGTCAGTTGTTGTAGCTCTTACCTTGGGAATATAAAGACCGAACTCCCTATAAATTTCACTAATAAGTTCTGCAATTTTATCGCAGGTGTAGGAGCTGCGAAGTCGTCTGCAAGCTATAGCTGCAGACCTTCTTTCCAAAGTATTCTCTTCAATCCACTGAACTGTTATACCCAAAAAACTTCTCCGGCGCCCTGACCAAATATCAACTGTGGTACAGACAAAGTTTAAACTTCTTAATTTTTCCTTCAATAGCTCCTTGTTACTGCAAAACAAAGCGTCAATTTTCCTGCTCAGTGAATGGCGATTACTCACGTTCACTCCCAACTCAGAAATGTTGAGATCGTCAAAAATTCGTTTGAAATATGGGTCATCAACGACACTTAAGTCGACCATAGAGTGGATAACGAACTTTAAAATATTACTATCGAACTTTTCTTGAGTGAGCTGTTTTTTTGGTAATTTCTTACCACTTGTTTTGGCTTTAACCAAATGACTTTTATATTCTTTTACCGCTTTTTCACCGTGAATTCTTCTCAAATGGCTCAGGTAATTGGACGATGAATTCGAATGTCCCTTTATCTCGACTCTCCTGGGCAGGCATTTTAAACACAATGCAACAATATGATCAGCATCACTCTTTTCTTCTAAGAGCTGGAACATTTTTCCATCAACAATAGAAGATATTTTAATGTTTATGGTTGAATCTGTGGTAAATAAAAGTAAATAGCTTCGCAGTGAATAGAAATTATATACTTACTGCTTCCTGATGGGAAAGAACATGAAGACTCCATATCTGCTTTTTTGTAAACGGAACACTAATGTTAATGCAACCGGATAATTTAATGAACCTACGATATTATTGAGTCGCGAGACAATAATAAAGTACAATCAGAAAATAATGATGTAGTGCAATAGTGACGTCATCTCATATTTTGTGCACACTATTCTTTAATCATTTATAGATTAAATGCAAAATAAAAACAGATATGCCCGCGATTGGTGAGTTGATGAATAAACATTAATCATGACTAACCATCAATCATATGTGTAAATAACGAAAATTAATGAATACAGCGTGAAAGTGAATAAATCCGGCAACTAATTTAGTCACGACTGACGTTTAGTCACATTTCTTTAGTCATTAGTCATTGTGTTATTTTATGCCCAACTCTGCTTGCTTCGATAAATTGTATCGATAGATGTTATCGATAATAGGATCCATTATTGTACTAGATTAGACAACTGCAAAAATTCGAATGGATCATGAAGAATTGAGTTGTCATATCTCATGACAAACTCATCATGTATCTCATGACACATTTCATGATCTCATGAAACGCGTGTTTTTTCCAATGCCCAGAGTGTTGAATATTCTGAAGTGGAGCATCTGAATTAAAATTTCGCTAAAGGTAGTCGGTACCACCCAAACCCGAGTTCATATTGGACAGGAGTTATGGATGAAAGTATTTTCACCAATTCGTGCAATATGCATTCAATGCACAAACGATACAACTTCATGAAATTTGTCTACGGGATTCAATTTTACTCGATATGCAAGAGATGTAACCCTTGCAACGATGAACAAGAGAAAAAGCGAAAAAATATGGAATAAAACTGGTGTGCTCACTCCGTCACTCCGTGGTGACTAACCGTCTCTTTTCAATGCTCTGAAAAACTCATACTGTTTTCAATCAAGCAAGGAGTGGCTAATTAATTAAGCATGTGCAATTGTAAAAATGAACTCAGACGCTGTGTACTTTGATTTGCTCCCGCTAAATATGGAGTTTTACGAATTTTGTCATTTTAAAGGGTGATTTTTTAGGTATTATCTTTTTGGCAAAAATGGTTTAAAGAGCTGACGCAAGTTTCGTGTTTTGTTTCACTGTCAAACATCTTCAGTTTGGCCTATAATTCAACCAGGAATCCTCTTAAAAACGAACAACGCTCGCAAATTCTTGAATTTTATTATCAAAACGCGTGCTCTGTTAAGAAAGTGCATCGCGTGCTTCTTCCATTTTATGGTCAGTTCATTTTTGGCTCAATGTAGGTACGTAAATAAGCAGAATTATCGATTTTGGAGTGAATGTAAGCAAGAAGTATTGCAAGAGCTACCAATGCAACTGTGAATGGTGAGCACTACCGTGAGATGATATCCATCTTTTTTTTTTGCCCAAAATGCAAGAGCTTGGCTTGCATGACATATGGTTTCAACAAGACGGTGCCACATGCAACACAGCACGTGCAACAATGAACTTATTGAGAGGCGAGTTCAGTGAACATTTTATTTCACGTTCCGCCTAGATCGTGCGATTTAACACCTTTAGACTACATTTAATGGGGCTATGTTAAAGCTCTTGTCTATAGAGACAAGCTCGCTTCAATTGACGCATTGCAAGACAACATTGAAGTATTTATTCGTGAGATACCAGCCAAAATGTTGGGTAGAGTATGCCAAATTTGGACTAAGCGGATGGACCATTTGAGGCCCAGTCAAGGTCAACATTTGCATGAAATATTCTTCTAAAATAAAATTATATGGACCGTACTATCGATTCAATAAAGATTTCCTGCACTTTTTTAGAATTTTGTGTGTTTTTTTTTTTTAAAACTTCCCTATAGATTTTAAAAAATCACGCTTTATCAGAATTCCACACAATGAAGACGCTGCTCTCATTTCATTATGTTTTTCATTAGAATTATGAATAAATATATTTTTTTCAAATATACAAACACAATGCTACTAGTAATATTGGTATTTACTTCACTCGGATTCGGAGCCTGCAACGAAGAAGATGCAGAAAAAAAATTAACAATATGAGAAAATGCCTTCATTGGCAATTCATTTTAATTTGATCTATCTTCCTTCTCCGCTGTATCTTTTCAGGAAAACTCATGCTGTCACATATAAAATTTGCCTATCCGCGCCAAAAACTCTCGTGGCCTCAATGTACACAGCGACTTACACGAGTATGCGTCAACTAAGGACCAATAAAGGAAATAATTCAATCTCACTCATTACTGACCTCAGTCGTTCTACTTCAATTGGATCATTTGAATCGAAATTTCGATCAGTAATAGCAATCGGCAGTGCTGCATATTTCTCTCCCTATCTTTGGCATACCCACTTATGGATGAAAGCAGTGTCTAAAATATACCAGCAGAATTTATGAAAGTAAATCATCGCATAAGTATTTATTACAAGGACGTTAACATTAATCGAGTCAGCGGAAATCTTTTTTCTATTCAATATGTATATTCAAAATATCTCAATTCATTTATAAGTATATTTTCAACCACACATCATTCCCGTAAAAAAAATATGTAAAAATTAATCGCAATATCATACACATAGCCCATCTACACTCGCCTCTGAATAATCTACTACTTTCGCTCATCTATAGGTCGACTTGGAGTCATTTCGATATACACACACGAGGCAACGACCAATACCGCACTTGCGTCATGTTTTATTCCACTTTTGGACGAGGTTAGGTAAGTTTCGTGGGTTTTCTTCTCCCGTGTGCACGGGTTACTACTTTTCTCTTAGCATCCGCATATTCCAACAAATAATTAATATTTCCTGTGATATTTAAGTAAAGTGCCTTATAATGTTGAGAACTTTAGTTAATTCCTTTGCTAATTCTTGCCGCATTAGTGCTTCAAAGACTCGAATAGTTTCTACATCAAAACCTGTACGCCATCTTTTTTGCAGTGCATTGCCTACAGTCACCAGTCCAATTCAAGCAACATCAAGCCACTGGAGCGGTAGAATTATAAATTCTACTAACTTGAAACTACACAGGAACTTGAAAACAACAACTTTTTCATTAAAACATCCATCTCTCTACGTAGATTCAGAAGAAGATATGTAAGTATGAAAGCGTTTTTCATTTCAAAGCGAGTACATTTTTCGGGCGTCTGTCCGCCATTTTGTTTTTTCACATGCGAGGTGAAAAATTTTATTTTTCCAGCAGAAGTTATTTCCAAACGCCATTTCATGAGTCATGGGATTATGTGAACACGTTTTGCGTTGATATTAAGTTTTCAAATGTACTCGGAATTCGAGGCTTGAATTTCGACAAGGGGGAAAGATATTTTTTCTGCCACGTTGCTTGCTTTCTTTTATCTCATCTTCTTTCAGCCGTTAATGTCAATGTAACAAATTTCATCACTTTCAGGGCTCCTCACGATAGGAATTACTCAGCCCGTGGCAGTGGTGGACGCGGTGGTCATGACGATCGCGGAAGCCGTGGTGGTGCATCTGGTGGGGGTGGTGTTCGCAATGGACGCATAGACAAGCGACGAAACGATCGTCGCGGTGGAGGTGGAATGGGAGGTGGCAGTCGCAACAGCGGTGGCGATTTGGAACTCTTCGACGTTGACTGGTCTAACTTGGAACCTTTTAAGAAACATTTCTATCAAGAGCATCCAAAGGTTGCCGCTCGTGCACCACAGGACGTACAGAGGTATCGTGATGAAAATGAGATAACCATCCGTGGGAACGCACCCAACCCGATTGAAGACTTCGCAGAAGTCTATCTGCCGGACTATGTCGCTAAAGAGATCAAGCGTCAAGGGTACAAGGCACCCACTCCAATCCAAGCACAAGGTTGGCCAATTGCAATGAGCGGATACAATTTGGTTGGCATTGCCAAAACCGGCTCTGGAAAGACCTTGGGGTATATCCTGCCCGCCATCGTACACATTAACAATCAAAAACCACTGCAGCGTGGGGATGGACCAATCGCGCTTGTCCTGGCACCAACACGTGAGCTTGCCCAGCAGATTCAGCAAGTCGCAACGGAATTCGGTTCGTCTTCGTACGTTCGCAACACATGCGTCTTTGGTGGCGCTCCAAAAGGCGGCCAAGCTAGAGATCTACAACGCGGCTGCGAAATCGTCATCGCCACACCAGGACGACTTATTGACTTCCTGGCTTCGGGGACAACAAATTTACGTCGTTGCACGTACTTAGTTCTCGACGAGGCTGACCGCATGTTGGACATGGGTTTCGAACCCCAGATCCGCAAGATTCTAACACAAATTCGCCCAGACAGACAGACACTCATGTGGAGTGCCACGTGGCCACGCGAAGTAAAACAGCTGGCCGAAGATTTCCTCGGCAATTACGTACAAATCAATATCGGCTCACTGGAGCTGTCTGCAAATCATAACATCAAACAGGTCGTCGAAGTCTGCGACGAGCACGACAAAGAGGAAAAGTAAGTACAAGCATTTCCGTGTTGCCTTCATGCACATGTCTCAAACCGATTCTCTTCTCTCTTTACAGGCTGAAGAGCTTGCTCTCTGACATTTACGACACAAGCGAAAATCCCGGCAAAATTATAATTTTCGTTGAAACAAAGAAACGTGTCGACCATCTGGTTCGTTTCATCCGCAGTTTCGGTGTTCGTTGCGGAGCGATCCACGGCGACAAGTCTCAATCAGAGCGTGACTTCGTGTTGCGCGAATTCCGCTCAGGAAAATCAAACATTTTGGTTGCCACAGATGTGGCAGCGCGTGGTTTGGGTAAGTTTGCACATCCATTTCGTTTCAACCAAAAAAAAAATTCTCTATAGCATGGGCAAAAGTAGAAGGAACTTGTGTAACAACTTTCGGTTTAATCAGGGCCTGCCAGCCAACAAAGAGTCAAAATACACGGTTTGTCGCAACAAAATCGGCGATTATATCAAATTGCATTGTGGAGTGTGGTCGCGAAGGCGGGTGGTGGTTATATTCTTCTCTACCTCGTGTGTATTTAGATTCTACTGCGCAGATGTTCTAATCATACCTCTTTAGCACATTCTCAATGTGTGTTGCGTTTGCCAATGTATATGTAGATTTGTGTTTCTGTGTATGCGAGAAAGGGAAACTGCTATCAGCTTAAACTAATATTTCATTACTAAGCATAGTCAATAAATAAATGATCTTAGTGGTGGGGGGAACTAAGCAGCGCGTGCTGATGTCATTCCATCGGAACAGGTTCTTCGGTTCTGGCCTGTGAAAGCTGACTAGTTTCTCACACGTTTCGGTGATTTTTTTCTCCATTTGTCGAACTTTGCGCAAGTGATTTCTGGCACTGAATTTTGAACTTTCCAAATGTACTGTTTCCATCCGGTGTGAAGCAGGGAAATCGATGCCGTGTGTATCTGCTGCTGTACTCAATACACAATTCAGTTTGTTTATGAATCCAGATGCCTCTGGAAATCTCGGCAGGATGTTCTTCTCTGTATACACATCTGTATGTGAATCAATTAAGAAGGAGGTCGCCATTTTGTATTTTTTTTTTCGCGCTGAGTACGACGTGGAAGCATGTTTAATTCTCTCTAACTAACATCGGCTTATGTATGAGGGGAACAGCTGTAAAAATGTGCAACTGCATGATTGTGCAAAAACTCCACTTGCATGGAGAGAAGCACCATTCACAGTACATGTATACTGGGCATTAGCGTTGGTGTTTGTTTCACTCTTTCTCTATCCCTCACACTTCCCGCTGTATATGGATCAACCTGCAATTGTCGCGCTACATCCACAACTAACAGTTTAGCTGCTTACACTCCACAATGCAATCGATGGGGGAAGGAAATCATTCCGTGTTTCGTGTCTTTAGATGTTTAAAAAAAAACAGTCTGCAAAAACAACATCATACATATGTATCTCTCTCTCCCACCTTAAAAAAATAACTTTAAAAAGAAAACAATTCTAATCAGTGTTGGAAATCAACTTTCCCGTTTTTCTTTTTTCTTCCAACTTTTATTTTACAGAGGCCGAATATGATGGTATGGTGGGGATAACATGACACAATGAAGATGTAATTAAGTATGTGTGCTAAAAGAGTATTTATTTAAATAAAACCTAAAGCAACGGGCAACGAAAAGAATGCAAATGAAACGTTTGGCAATCTTTCGCCTTTGACCGGTGAAACACTGCCATCGTCCGCATATCGAGTGTAGTGCTGCGAAGCACGAAAGCAAGATTGATTTGCCTATAAACATGAGATTAATTAAAAAGCATACACGCGGAGGTATATTCAACATCAAAACGATCCATAGTTTGCGCCAGATAATAGATGTACACACACGTGCGTGTGTATTCAACGCGTTTCTTCTCCAAAATTCAAATTACGAACGAAAAAAGAAAGTAAACAGAAGTGTGCGCAAACTTAGGACAAGCCGATAAGCAGTATACCTCACAATTACAAACGGATTTGTGTTCCACAGTACGGACGAGCTACTAAACTATCCCTATCATCACAAAAATGAGGCCTCTGGTTGGTTATTTAATAATAAAACAAAAAACAAGTGAAAAGAATGAAAATAGATTTATTTTAAACGTACCCTGAGTTGTGACAAAAAGCTGAATCGAAAGTGTATCGCACCGCTGGCGTCTTCGTGAATGTGTATTTGAGGTAGGGCGCAGTTCAACAGCTCCCATTGGCACCGTATCGTGGTGCCAAGCATTTGGTTTGTGTGGTGTCACCAGCGCATGTATGATCCGCCCCAAAAGAGGAGATAAGCTCTCGCTTTAATCCAGCACTCTGTGGAAACTGCTCCGCACGCACAGAAACCATGAGCCGAATGAGAAAAAAAAGAAGTTTGCAGAAATTCACGCAATGACGCTTTGGTGTACGATTCCTTTTTGTCTATCTCGTGTATCGAAATATGGGAGAGGTAGGAAATTCATATTCTATATACCGAACAGCTGCTGCAGGCAAAATCCCAAAATGCATCTCTATCAACCAGAATGTGTTCTTTGAAAGTAACTTAAAATGATCGAATGTGCCTTAACAGTCCGCTCTCTGTGTCATTGAAAGTGGGATTGTGAAGAAATCAGAATGAGTTATGCGAATTGTATGTGTACATAGAGTCGCGCGCCGTTTATTTATTTATACGAGTATACAAATGTCTTAACGTGGACCTCAATCAAAATCAAGAATTGGATTAAGGATTGCGCACCCACATGCACTCAACTAAAAAAAAAAAACGTGTGTGGTCCTTAAGAGCAATTGCCAATGACTGACACTGATGGTCCGCAGCGCTTGTATCCCGGTTCGAAGTACAGTAATGAATTAAACGTACACAACTCTAAATGAAATAAAATAAAATTAAACACACAAAGGACACATATCGGTACGCGACGGATATGCATAGATGTATAAAGGAAATGCCTGCTGCTAAGTCTACTTCACACAACTTCCTCTTTTTGTCCAAGGTAATGTAACATCAATTCAATTCTTTCTCTTAATTTAAACTACTTCTACTACTTAGACGCTAATCACGTTTAATTAAATTTTACAAAAGAAAATATTACATAAATGTAGCTCTCACAAAATTGCCACCAAAAAAAAAGAAAAAAGAAAAGTGCTCATAACATTTAGTTTATAGTGTCTTACCCAACGGTAGCTGTGCGCTGCGCAGACAGAGACTAATATGTGACTTCTCTTCATATACGCAGATGTTGACGGTATTAAGTACGTGATAAACTTCGACTACCCCCAGTCATCGGAGGATTACATTCATCGTATCGGTCGTACAGGACGATCAGAAACAAAGGGCACATCATACGCCTTCTTTACCAGAAACAATGCCAGACAATCTAAGGCCCTCGTGGACGTTTTACGTGAAGCTAATCAGGTGGGTTGAGCGTCCATCCTTAAACACAAACCCTTCAATCCCAATTCGGTTGTCTGCGTATTATGTACCCGTACTCATGTTTTCCAATTCGCTTGTGTTCCGTTTTAGGAAATCTCGCCCGCCCTCGAACAAATGGTGCGTCAAAACCGCGGTGGATTCGACAGTGGAAACCGCCGGTATGGTGGCGGTGGCGGTGGATCCAGATTCAATGGAACCTTCAGAAAGGGCAGCCTAGGTGGCGGAAGCAAATTCGGCGGTGGTGGCGGCAGCGGTGGTCGTGGCGGTGGAGGTTTCGGTGGTAACCGAGGCTATGGTGGCGGTGAAAATCGTGAAAACGGTTTCGGACGCGAAAACGGCTTCGGCAGCCGAGATAATGGCTTCAACCGTGATCACGGTGGCAGTGCCGGAGGCAGTGGCGGATTTGGTCGTGACAACAGAACTGCAGCCCCCAGTGCAGCCGGAGGAAGTAGTACAAGTGGTGGCGGTGGCGGAAGCAGCGGCGGTAGACACACAAGATTTGATTAGATTTTTACTTTTCAAATGAATTCGGATTAATAATTTTATTTAAATGAACCCTCTTAGTTTCTAGTAGATAATAACGATCTTAATGAAATAAGTATTTGTAATTTCTAAAACCTCTCCCTCTAACAACTTGCAAAGCTCAGCAACCAGAATTAACTCGTAAGCAGTGTCTGATGGAATTCTACAAAAATTTTACATATATTTTTTTTTTATTTTTGCTAAAGTTCTCTAAATGTTAAGCAACTTATTTTGTAAGAAAAGGCATTCCTCGTCTTTAAATAAATCAAAAAAGAAACAGCAGTATGATTTACTGCAAAAGAAAATGTACATTCGTACCAATGGGAAAACCTGCTCTTGTTTCTCTTTCTCTCACTCTTACATCATCATCATCATTCACGTTTGTACACGAGGAAGATAATTGACTCAAATTTGATGTCGTTTGCTTATCTCAACTGATTGCCTCTGTTATGTAACGTTAGGTCAATGCGGAAGTATGTTTCATGCTATCATATCTCTCTTCACACACTTTCAAATACTCCGCAACCACTTGTACTAGGTCAAATCCCGATTTGGGAGAAAATAATCATTAAAACGTTCCGAGCACCAAACTAAATTTGAACTACCTCGGCGAAAGCTCGAGGTGCCTTGGAGGGAAGGAATATTTAATTGGAAGCATAAGAACGTGTTGTCTATTTATTAATTAAATTTATTTTCAAACTGTCCAATGCGGTGAGAGCACGTTATGTTATCAGCCATCTGTGTGCAAAAAACCACCGTACACCGCGTGTTGTAATTTTGGAGGGAAAGTATTTCATAGTTCGTCACATACCACAAAAACTTTCATATTGAAGTATGAAAAAATCTAATTTGTACAATTAATTTTAAGAGATGTATGTCCAATCTAAGAAGTGCATATATAAAGAGAAAAAAAAACAGGAAAAATGTGTTTTTCTTAATCGTGCAGGGAATTTCAGGTGGAATGTCTCTGGTGGCAGATCTTGTTTACACGAACACACCTCTATTCACCGTGTCCACCGCAGTCGAAAACTTCCTATTCGGAAAAGTGGATTGATAGTTCCCCAAACATCAGATTCACAACGTTGGAGTGATGGCACGGATGGTTGTGAACTTCAATCAAACCTACGAAGGGAAATCGTCAATCAGTCAGATTTGAGAAGGGTCTAAATCTGTAATTCCCACACATGGAATCGGTAAAGGTACGGGTACAAAAAGGCTTTTGGTATATCCTCTGTCCGCACACTCGTCGATGTACTACACGGGTGCACGAAAGGGTAAAATAAACGAAACGGGATCAGGCCCTAGCCACTCCAGCAACTTCTTGTGCTTTATGTGCTTATGTTCTGTCACGAGCAGTGGGGACTTACAATTTGTTGCCGACACTGAACGGTGAAATTTTAGAAGATTTTCACAGACAATTCGTACTCTGTGTATTATTAGTAACTGGAAAGAGGTAGAAAAATGCAGAAAAATTAAACTTAGCCGTCGTGTGAATCGATCGACCTATCCACCTGTCCAAATAAGAGGCCACGATGCAGAACTTGTTGAGAGTTTCTCGATCGCATTAAAACCTCCTTTCTTCTTCATATGACGCCACAGTTCGGATTGGACCTAAATATCTAAGCATCTCACTCGCACGTTCTTTAACCAGCTGCCTACAATTTCGCACTCCAAGTTGTTTAATTCTCCACTTGTGCGCGCCATCGAATGTCTTCAATCGCATTCTCCCGTTGACTCGGAGTTAAAGACTCTTCGGGATGGAGCAGTGATGTCCACACTAGCCATCATAGGCATTGAATCCCTAGACGCCTGTCTTTCTCATGTCATCAGTTCATGGTTGAATCTTGTCCAGATGCCATCAACGCAAGCAGCACCAAAAATTGCAGTTACAACATTCCGCTCAAACAGACCAATACGAGGGTTGCCTTTTATATTTCGGGATAACAGAACAAAAACAAATTTTCATCGAAAATGGCTTTATTGTTTTTCAAAACATCCGCAATTGAGATCTATACACTTTTGCATGCGTTTGAACCAATTGTCGAAGCACTTTTGCAGCTCTGATTGAGGTATCTCCGAAACATGCATTTTGAACGCATCAACCGCTTCTTCAGGTGTCGAAAAACGTTGACCTCTCATTTTATTGTTTACGTACGGGAATAAAAAAAAGTCATTCGGTGCCAAGTCAGGACTATACGGCGGATGACTCATCAAATGGATGTTTTGAGTGCTCAAAAATGCAGTTGTTTGAGCCGATGTGTGAGAGCTCGCATTGGCTTGGTGAAGAGTGATCCGTCTTCGGCGGTTGGTTTTCCTGATTTCTTGGAAGACAACTGGCAAGCAAATGGTTGTGTTCCACTCAGAATTGACTGTTCTGCGTTGTTCTAGTGGTACGATTGCGACATGTCCAGTTTTTCCAAAAAACAGGCGACCATTTGCTTGGAAGTGCTTCGTGCGCGAGCAACTTTTGTTGGATCTGGCTCATTTTGAAACATCCATACAGTGGACTGCTGTTTACTTTCGGGCTCATACGCTTGAATCCACGATTCAACACATGTCACGATGTCATAGACGTGTTTCGAAGCACCGCGATCATATTTTTGGAGCATTTCTTTCGACCAATCGACACGAGCCTTTTTTGAGCGATTGACAAATTGTGTGGGATCCAACGCGAACAAATTTTTTTGACGGTCAAATGTTAATGCAACATTAAATGTATGCCAGTCCCAATAATGCCTATGGTTGCCTCACTCTTACGATAGGTCACATGTTGATCTTGCAATATCAGTTGGCTCACAGCATCAATGGTTTCCGGAACAACAACTGAATTTGGACGACCTTCATGAAATTCGTCTTGAAGTGAACTACGAATTCGGTTGAATTCACCATAGCATCGATAAACACAGGTCCTTGATGGAGCGTCATCGCCAAAAATTTAATTAAGTTCATCGATGCACTGTTGTTGAGTTAACCCACGTCGAAAGTTGTAAAAAATAAAAAACACAAATAGCGCTCGTATGTCAAAACGTTCTGGACACGTATAACCTCAAAAATGTCAAACTTTACGATAGAGCTGGCAGTTGCCAGATTGCCACACTAGGGTTGCCCAATCCCGAAACATAAACCAACCTTCGTACACTTCGTCTCGCTCCCGTTCAATGGATTGAACTTCGATCTCAACGTTCCGCAAGAAATGCTGTCCATTCTGACTAACTCTTCATCATGAATATGAAAAATGTAAAGTTAGTTTCACACACATTAACAGACTAACCAACAACACGCGATTTATTTGGTGTTTACGAATACAACATCACAAATTTGACATTTCAACAGAGAAAATGTTGTCCTCACTTCAAGTGCAACGCTTCACCAGCCCTGATGGGCGGGATCCTTAGGATTCGGTTCAAAAATGTGGGTGTTTAAATAAATTTGAAAATCACCCCATTCACCCTAAATACAAATGTTGTTCATCACATTGCCATCAAACAACAATAAACAACTCAGATATCGATTGTATGCCTATCAAGTAGTCGATTTTTTATTGATTGACTAGGATTTTGAAACAACTAGGATATCATGGCTAGGCCATGTAGAGCATATGGGCACCACTGCCGGAAAAGTCTTCGAATCTGAGGCATTGGGACAACGCAACAGAGGACGGCCTAGACCAAGGTGGTGCACACAAGTGCAAAAGGACCTCAAGCAACTTGGAGTGCGCAACTGGCGGCAGCTGGCGAAAGATCGTGCTGACTGAATGAATTTCCAACATTTGCGGCAGTATATCGATAATAGCGCGGCGAGTGCTGTCCTTCAAGTCATCAAGCTTACCGGCAGAGACTATCGATTAATTATCGTTAAATCGCACGGTCTTGGGGACAAATTCGCGGCCTCGTGACTTAAAACTAAGCCCTTACGAAAGTTTTCTTAAATAAGACAATTGTGTGGAACGAGCTGTGTGACGCTGCTCCGTCTTGCTAAAACCACAGTCACGCATGTCACAGTCACATGACCCTATAACGGGCACCCTTAACCGTAACGCTCCGACCAGCATCGTTTTTTAAGAAGCACCAACCCATAAAGCACACCAAACAGTCAGTTTTTGTGGATGTAACGGTGTCTTAACATACACTTGAAGAGTATCATACTTCACAATATGACAGTTTTGTTTGTTGACGCGTCCATTAAACGAAAAGTGGACTTCATCATAAATAGAATTCGGTAATGAAATAATCTTGTTGGGAGCCCATTCACCGTATCTACCCATTGCTAGGTGATCCTGTGTTCATTTAAATGTGTTGAAATACCAAACTAAAAATAAATCAAACATTCAGCTGACAAAATGGCTGCTAGTTAAAATAGTGTTGCCAACTTGAAGTTCTATATTTTTAAGAACAAAATAGACGTTAGAAGTGTCGATAACTTAGGTTGACCTGCTTGACGTTTTGTTTTGTGGATTTATGACATGAGGGGGTGTGGTGACAAATTGTCCACTTTTGTCTTGTGGATTCATGGGATTCATGTCCTTGCAGCGGGCATAAATCCGAATACCAGTTCGATGAGAGATCTACTTTAAGTAAATCCGTGTCAAAAAATAATAGTTTTGCAAATTTCGAGCGAACGCAAAATAATGCGTTTTTAAGTTTATAGTCGTTAAGAATAAATGAGAGAGGAATAGGTAAAAACTCTCTTTGAATATGAGAAAGATTGCAGCCAGGTGCCTAAGGCTACAGGCCCAACTATAGGCTGTAGGAAGAAGAAATAATTCAAAGACATAAACCCACCTTTAAGTTGGATTCAAATTAATTTTTTAAATAGTCTTCTTATCAGTCAACCGTCATTCAGATTGTTTACGTTGCGATCAACGTCGGAAACTACGTCAACAATCTCGATGTTCGCCACATCGAATCGCATAATTTCCCTGTTGCAGCCAAGAACCCGTAAATAAAGAGAACAACATAATCTAGACAGTATTATGGTCCGCCTTCAAATTTTTCTTGTCCATAATCCTTAGTCCATTGGATAAGGATTCTATTAACATTGTTCCCTGAAACTTTACTTAAGACTTCTTGAAGACGGGAAAGCCTTTGAGGAAAAGTTTTACAATCGCCGCCACCTTCCAATGCGTTGCGCAACGTGCATTAGTCTCTCCTTAACGCCTCATTGGGTAGATGGTGCAGTGCAGTTATTGTATATTACCTTGTTTAAGTTCTTTTCTGAAATCTAATCGACATTTTTGTTCTCCACTTTCGTCAAAACCTTCAATACAGGAAAGCGTATTAAGAGAAGAAAAAATTCATTGAAATACAAAACGTCGAGAGTTTATTTGTTTGAATTTACATTCACAAAGACTCGTATTCCTCGTCCAGTACACTCTCATTAGTCATGTAAACAAATGCCCAGAGTGTTCCTTTGTGTACTTAAAGGTCCTGACAAGTCAATAATTCTCAAGAGCGCACATACACACAACGTAACAAAAAAAAAATCAATTTTCCATCAATACACACTGGCCAAGCAAAGGAAACCGGCAAAGGAAATTGCGCGTGTATTTATTGAGTCGTTATTAATTTTTCACTAGTTCAACAACAAAATCGCACAAAGTAACCTTAGACAAACAAAGGGGAACGTAGGCCAAAATTCAAAGAAACTCAAGCTCAACGAACGCCAACCTCCATCAAGTACACACCCCCGCATCCAATCAAGCAGCGTACATACTTAACTTCCTCCAACTTCTCTGTGTACATAAACGCTTAGTAGTCCGCCTAACAGTCGTAATCCAGCTTTAATAATTTTCAAATAGTAAAATTTAATGAACTAGAAATCCATCATCTAGGCCAGCATTAATTTTATAATTCACAAGAAAATCATCAAAGCAATTGGGGGGCAGACTGGCGTTTTTTAGTGCTGCCTTGTGTGCCTGTGCCCCATCCACGGCAGCAGAGGCGCCCTTGGTTTTTGGTATTTGTTCTTCTTATTTACCAAATTGAAATTCTTTTGAAAACTTTTAATTAAAGTCATTAGACTGTGGAGAGCGTTTAAATACTGAAAATAATTTGATATTCTGTTAAAAGTTAATTTTAACACAAAATTACGAATTAAACGGACATCCTGCCTAGGAAGTTGTATCGAGTCTGTGCGAGCTCATAATAAATGTAAATGGAGAAAAAAAAATTGTCAGAAGAGTTTCGTGTGCGGATGTGTTGGTAGGGTGCAGTGGGGGATGACTGACCGGAAGTAATTGAAATCTGTCTTTAGTTAAGTGCTTTCTCATTTAACGGTTATCACATGTGACTCAATTTGCCTACATCCTTGACTAAAAGAAACGCCAATGGTATGTTCCCGTATGCAAACCAAACAACAGAAAGCAGTACAAATCAACGAAATGGCAAAAATGTGGTTTTTTTTATCGCAAACGAGCGTGTTGCATAGGAGTAAAAATTTTTCCCAACCCTGAGCATTTGAACAGAGGAAATTTCGGTGGGTAGTTAATTACAGTTCTGTCAAATCAACTGATGTGCGTAGAATTTGGTCAGATGATGATAAAAATGGTCGGCATTCCTTAAACTAAATGCGAACAAAAATTAAGCTTGTTTTTAAATATTTGGATTTTTCTTTTACACTCCAGAATTCAGAAGTGTTATTTACTTCTTAATGACATTCCAGATTTTCGTTGTTTCGTGGCTGCATTGCTAACAAATTATCGGGGTTTCGAAGCTGTGACGTTTTTAATTTTAGTCAAGTCGTGCACAAAATTGTCGTGGATTTATCTACAATAATATATGTAAGTTATGGTCGCTGTGCAATAATGATTAAGTGTGTCGACCCACACGCCAAAATTCAAGGTTCTATTTCCGGACGGGACACCTCGCGTTTTTTCATGGCACCACCTTTTCGAGTTGCTGACAATACTCACACACAACACAAAAAACTGTTCATGAAAAGCTTCTCAAATCACGCCCTTCGGAGTCGGTAAAAAACTGTAGGTCCCTTCTACTCGTGAAAGAACAGTAGTATGCACAACACGAGTAGTTGTTGTAGAAGCTCGGCCCTGGTGCCTTGTGGGCTGGGGTGGAGAAGCAATGCGCTTTCTTGTAGGATTGGTCAAGCTGGATCAATTTTAAAACAGCCTGGAAGATCAATAACAAGGAATGTGCAGCTTGATATCAAAGCCAAGTTTACGGTTTTAAATTCTCACTTATGGTTATGAATTTTGGGTAATGACCGAAAGAAAAAGCCACATAGATGATTTTTTTGTAACTCAATTTTGAGCAGTTACTCCTTCGAATCTAATCAACAGCGTGCCACCGGAAAGCTCAGCTATGCGACAGACCAGAGAGACAAGAAAGAGGAGTATGAGCATGCAGTTGCAACCGAATCCTATCAAACGCTGCACAACAACAATGGCGTCATCAGACGATGAAGCGGCTATAGGCAAGACGACCCCCAGGCGAGCAAATTCGACTCGAAAAACCCTCCAAAGACGACAAACAGAAGAGCAATAAAAGCTGGTGGTGACATCTAAACCTTTCGACGGTGATGCTGATGTCGTCTGCATAGGACATGGCGGAAGATATCAAGGAGCTAAAGGAGAGTACCAAGAGGCGAGATGAGTTCACAGCCCACATCGAGCATCTCAATGCAAAGACAGCAGCCAATGAGGTGCTGAGGAACAGCAGCGACTACAGAAAGAGTGGCAAAAAAACACAGCAGCAGCTAGCACAAACACAGTAAAAACAACCCAAATCTCAAGCCGAGCTGACATCTACGTCTAAGGCAGTCCAAATGTTGCAGCGGCAGGAGCTTAAATAAAAACCTCCAAAGCAGCATCGACAGGACGAACCTCAGAGACAATCATTACAATGAGAAAAACCTAAAACAAAACAGATCAAACATCAAGAACGATAGCAGCAGCGATCCATGCCCAAAGGCAACCTCAAACCCGATATAGATCAGCTTGGCGCAACTGTTTAGGATCAGAAAATTAGTTTTTATATAAATTTTATAAAAAAAAGTTACTCCTTCGGACGGAAAGGGCTATGCTTCGATGATTTGGCACATGGTACGGATGTCGCCTTTATCATGACCTTCGAGGTGTGCCTTAGATGCAATTTCCTCAGGTAGACGCAGGGCGAGATGGCTAAATTAAGTACATTAACTCTCCTCGTTGCGCTCGGGAATAGCTCCTGATGATGGCGGTGGATCGTGCGGCTTTAAAATATCCCTTTCTGCAATACCTTAAGAGGAACATGCTGGTCAACAAAATTCATCTTAGTATAGTCAGTCCGGAGTTAGATTCTATTTAGAAAAACAACTGTGTAACTTAATTAATAATTGAGTGACACTACAGCGAACAAGAGACCAGGGCCGAGCTTCTACAAAAACTACTCGTGTTGTGCGTGCTACTGTTCTCTCACGAGTAAAAGGGACCTACAGTTTTTTGCCGACTCAGAACGGCGGTACTTGAGAAGCTTTTTCATAGACAAATAATACTCTTTGAGTGTTGTCAGCAACTCTAAAGAGGTAGTGCCGTGCAAAAATGCGAGGTGTCCCGTCCGGGAATTGAACCTAGACTTTCTGCGCGGCGGTCGACGCACTTACATATGTACCACTACGCCACGACGACCACGACTGTGCAACTTTCATTGTTTTAATTTGTGCGGTGTTTTTCCAGTCCTAATTAACGACGTAAAAGCGAGGCACACACGAGGATAAAAAATCTATTCTTTTCAGATGTTAGGCCATGAAATTAAGTGTTCAAAATACCATAAGGATTATTTGATTTTCCCTCACTAACATACATTAACTTACGTTTAAAATCCGTACATCCCTTTAATTCAATTAAATTTGAGGAAACAAAATTTCATTCATTCTCTATTAAATGATTGGTCACGCGTCAACACGGAACAACGTCATGGCCATGTTCAGATTAGGGAGTCATCAATGAATTCCTTACCTTCAATATTTTATAAACCCACATTGAATGAGATTGATTTGAAATTTTGCACAGAGGAGTCGTCATTCAATAGTCCCACGCCAATTACATTTCCCAAGTTGTTATCCCATTCATTCACATTGGAGGCACCATCTGTTATATTGGGCTCAAATTATGATTATTATCGATGAGGAAATTCACATCTTGGAGTGTGGCATTTGCCTCCTAATGAGGCAAATGGGAATTGTAAGTTTGCCTTGAATTTGAAGGACGATTTTCAGTGTGCTGTGCACATTTGTGAAACACTTTTCCCAGGGTTGCCACGATTTCATTTTTCAAATGGGAATTTCCTTATTTTGAATGGTGTGTTGAGTAATTCTGTTAAAAATTGTTGTAATTTAGTTAAGTTAATTTAGTTAGTTAACTTCTATAAAATCTATTTAATAAAATAATTCCCGGACGAGGACACCTCGCAATTTTTCACGGCACCATTTCTTTCGAGCTGCTGACAACACTCAAAGAGTATCAATTGTTCATGAAAAGCTTCTCAAATCACGCCATTCGGAGTGGGAAAAGAATTGTGAAAGAACTGTAGCATGCACAACACTATTTTAATTATTTGTCTACATTTATATCTATATCATAAACAAACAAAAATATTGGTAATAAATGTAATGACACAAGAGTAACACAAGCGACCGGGGCTTAGTTTGCTTAGCCCCTTCTTGTTTTGTGCGAGTTATTGTTGTTTAACATGTAGAGGAGACCATCAGTCAATTGCCGACTTCGAATTGTGAGATTTTCATAAACACATACAGGAATCGAATCTTGGATCTTCAGCGTGTGTATCGGAGAACTACGCCACGGCGGCCAGTCTTTTTAGCCTGCCAGAAATCTGTTGAAAACAGATACCTATAGATTTTTGAATTTGTTTAAATTCATTTTAATCGGATTCGGTGTTCTAGACATTTTTAAGCGGTCAGGGTGCGGCGTCATCTTGTCAGTTTCACTAGTACAGAAAATAATTTGGAATAAAAAAAAAATAAACAAAATTTGTTGTATTTTTCTTAGCAAACCTTAAGCTATCTATGGCAAATTTGTTTCAAAAAAAATTTAAAAAATATAAAAAATGAATTTATATATTTTATAGGTTACAAAAAACTTTGATGAAATTATGTGGGAAATGTCTCCTATCTGGAGTACATGACGACTCTGTTTGACATGACCCAACCAACTAGTCCTCAATGTACGTATGTACTGACTTCTTCTTCTTCAGCGAGTTGAAGATGCTCTGGAGATCTTCCTTGGAAATCAATATGTTTCCATCTACCGCGATGGCATTATTTGCCGTGTATTCGTCACTGAACCTGGTAAAACCTGGGTTCTCAGATCGCCATTGACTTATCTCCTCTTGGAGATAGAAGTGGTTTTGCAAGGCTCTGTTCTCCAAATCGTGGTTTGGCCTACGAGACTCGTTGACCATGTATACTTTCTGAAAAACAGCACCGATTGCTTCAACCCTCTCCTTGGGATCCTCAACTACGAAGAAGTTTTCGTCCAGCACTGCCCCGTTTGGATTGATGCCAACAGATGTCGGTATGTTTGCGTTCTCTGTCGTCCTTTCCAGTCTAACAGTCTGAATGTCGTTCTGACCTTTTCTCCGGAATACCTTATTTACTTGCGGGAACATACCCGGGTTGTTGGATCTTACAGCCCGGATTTTGTTGCCCCAGTGCAAGCTTACAGCCATGCTGTAATGGATTTTGATTAACTGTTGGAGGTTTTTGATCTGCGACTTCAGTGACCGCACCTCGGCGTTTTGTGGATCTGTAAACCGTCTGTACAAGAGCTTAAGTCTTGTCAGCAGTCTACTTTTTTGCATCGACGGTAGCGTTGCGATAGACGTCGCCGTCATCCTTTTGCGCTACCTTCGGAATAGTTTTGTCCATTGTTCGTCGTATTACTTCGTCCATTTGTTTGAGTTACCTGTCAACCTCTTCGTTCATCAGGTTTCTGTTTGTGGGGGGATTGATTCCACTCGAACGTAGTTCTCTGGATAAGGCCCTAGTGAAACGTGGCCAGCGAGCTTTATTGTAATCATAAGGGTACGTCAGGACACATTCCCGTAGTTCCTCCTGCTCGTTTGGGAACTGGATTGCCGCGGCAAGTCCGCAGTGGTCACTGTCGTACTCCACCGTGGTCAAGCAGTTCCTTGTGGTTCTTTCCACGTCCAGTAGGGTTAGACGTCGGTCGATGAGCATCACATCCAGATAGGACCCGCTTCTAGGAAACGATGGCTTATCGGTTGCCAACAAGTTCACCCTGAACTCAATATTGTGCTTCAACCGTGTTTCCGCGTGCGCATTACAATTGGGCCCTTTAAGTGGACTACAAGTTCGCTTCCTCGACGTATCTCTTCAGTGATCATTTTCTTTTTCATTATCTCAATATATGATATGGCAAGGAATTCAAGTCGATTAAATATGTTTTCACTGAAATCATTTCAATACTTATCCAGAGCCAACTGAACGGCCTAAGTAGCATAAAATGCAACACACGGATTTGTAAAACCGAAGTGACACTTTTGCCATTGCAAAATGCCACAGAGGCGAATGCACTCACAAGTGATAGCCCATATATGATTGGTACGGAGTTGGCTGGAAATGTGAAGTTAATGAATTTTTCTGCATAAATATGAAAAGAAATTGGAATTTGCTTGTTCGGGCGAAAGTGTGCAGTGAAGCGCACTCTGGGCATAAGTAAAGAAAAAACTCACATTGATTGATATGCAAGAGCGTGCAGCCTATCAGAAGACATGAGCACTCTGCCAAAAGGGAGGTAAAAGAGTTTATTTAAGTGATGTGTGAACATTTTCCCAGACAGTGTTAATATTTACTTTCTTAAAGTCATCTAGTTTTAACTATAAAATAGGAAGGGAATAATTTTTTGAGTGCGGAATGTAAATATGAGGCGATACGTTACATAAAGCCGATGAACTGAGGATAGTCTCTTCATGTGACTAAAATGCTTGCACGACACGAGATAGATTAAAGGAAAAAAAAATTGCGTTTCAGGCTAAGGTTCTTCTCTTTTTCTTCTACTAAACTATTCAGAAATGTCTGCTGCCGAAATATTGAAATCGTTGCAACCTTCGGTGAGTAAGCTGACTCGAATAGAAGAAGTAATGAGTATTACAAAACGTTGAAAAAGGTGCTAGGAAGCTTTGAATACGAGAAATGGACAGGATGGTTATCTTCATCATTTAATGATGAAGAAAGAATGTGAGGCTTTACCGGAAGAGGACTTTGGAAAGAGTGTGTTGCTTCCGGGGAAAATGCTTTGAGGAGGGCGAATATGAAGTCGCTGTGTTACCACTCTCCAGTTAAGACTTTTTTTTGTCATTTTAGCATTGGACAGTTGGACAGTTTTTAACTCTTCTCCTTCTTCTTCTTGTGGCGCTACAGTCCGGGGTGGATCTGGGCCTCAACCAACATGCCTCTCCAGCCAACACGATCTTTCGTCAGCTGCCGCCAGTTGAGCACTACAAGTTGGTCGAGGTCCTTCTCAACTTGTGTTCTTACATGCTACACCGCTATACTCTTTTTCTAGCTCTTAGTATTCACAGATATAACAGCAAGTTTGTACAGGACGATTTGAAATTTCAAAAATTGAAAATTTCTGTTCACACTTCGGCCTTAGTGTAAAATTTATTTAAAAGGAGCATTAAACAATTTGGCAATTTATTTTAACGACTCCTTTTAAAATTGAGAATGTTGGAATGAGACTATTCCACCATGATGGTTTTCAAACGAAATGCGTGTATAACATAGAAATGCTTTTTGCGAAAATAAATTTTATTTCTCTGAAACTAAGTCAGCAAAATCATAATCATAGACATAGACTGAAGAAGAACAAAACAAGTTCTCAGCCCATGGAAGTCTTCGCGTGCTGGAATCTTGAAACGTAAGTAGAGCTCGGTTATGGTGACGCCATAGATCCAGGGAAACTGACTTACAGCAAGGAAATCAAGTGCATTAATTGAACTGAAACGATATCTACCATAATTACCACAGCAAGACTGCTAGATTTTGACGTGGTGATAAGCGAAGCTGGGACAAATCTGGTGCATACAGGTTTTACAGGCTGCTGCTTGCACAAAGTAGACATGGTTGCAAATTATAAAATTCTGTGAATTTAAATGTGTGTCCGTTGTCTCAAATAATTCTGCATGACAACGCTAATGTTTTTTGTACAGGGAAAGCTGATTCATTTTTGAAAGATGTTAGAATTGCGATTGTTTATTATTTATCACTTAATGTGATTTTATTGAAGAAATATATAAGTTCAATGGAGATTATTGTTCTTTCAAGTGAACAATTGAACAAATTCAAATTCAATTTTTTCACAATTTGAGTCCACTGTATTCAAGCACAAATACTAAGTTCTGTTTCACAACGCACATGTGTAGTTACAAAATATCTTCTGCATTTTATGGATTACTAAGTCTATTCAATTCATCATACCAAAGTAAACATCTTTGACAACTCACAAGAGCGTTTGCCGTTTATGGCAAATACCTACCCAATTTGCACGTGCTGTGACCATTATGATTCCAGATAAGGCCATTAAAATGTCGTCCCACATTTTTATTGTCATCATACTGTCACAAACAAAAAAAAAAATTCAACCCCACAGCACCCGCCAGTGGCCATTACCGAATTCAAAATGTGTTCATGCTTATCTTAATGATTTCGCCTTATGGACTTCCAAAGACGAGTCAAGAAAAAAAAAGCACCAAAACGCAAAACTGCCGATTACTCTTGACCATTAACACCCCATATCGATGGTAGCCACAAGGCAGTGCCAAATGCGCATAGTGTCCCTGCCCATTCCTCTCGATCATCATTTAATAGCACTGATATTAGCAATCGCTGTCTCAAGGTGCCCAAGGAGGCAGCAACCACGGAACACGCTCGTAAATTTAATCAAATTAAAGAAATTCCGTCAGGCGTAGTACGGCGATCATGGAGGCAATTCCATTTGTGCGCTGCTGCTACTCTTGACACCGCACTAAGGTTTCTCCACCGCAAGACAAGTGTATAGCGCGTCCACTTCCGGCGGCGCTCAACTCCCAAGAGAATTCTACGGCGGCAGCGTTGCCGGGCTTTATTGCTGGTTACTACCACGGTTGCTTTTATTGCGTTTTTATGGAGGACGGCGCGGCGGTACACAACTGTTTACGACAGGTTTTTATCATAAAGAACAACGCCCATTAGAAGCTACTCGCATATCCTGTATCGTCCTCGCTTCGTTCATCTTATAAATGGCTTCATTGATTCACTGAAATAACTCAAGATGTTGCCAAAGAGTCCTGCTATTGAAGGCACAGCCAGCCAGAAATCCACTTTATATTTTCTTTTGCCAGAGTTTGAGCCTCAATCAATTTTGTGGCTGACGCTCCGGCCCTAAGTAAGTCAATTTTGAATGCAAATACTGATGCATAATTGATTCGTGGCTTCAAATTTATTGCTTTTTCCAATTTTTGAGCGTTTGACGAACCTCCGTACCAGAATGAGGATGTGGTTGTGGGACTTATTTATGCATTTGACTTAAACTTTAACAGGTGTTTGCTGGCAGAGGATGGAGCAAAATTTGTGTCCTTAGTTTGATGTGACTTTCTATTGCTTGTGCATGGTATTTTCATTTTATGTGTGTGTCTGTGTGTTTGGGTTTGTTTGCTGTTTTCGCTTACCGAAGGCGATTTAGTGGAAAAATGGAAAATTTAAGCCAGATTTTGATTGTTTATGCCAAACAACTAGATTCACGTTTCAATTATTCAATTCTCTGGTTGGAATTTTAAAAGGACTGTCGTCACTTTAACTACAAACTCCACATTGACTTGTTATTCCAGTCGTTATCATTGACAAGTGACAGCAATTTACACATCCCACTAATGATGTACTCAGCTCCAGTCATTTCGATTCGAATCACGGAGTATTTCGTTCGAAAGGACACGATTGCATCTCTTGCAATGATGCCAATTGTCTGCTACACACACACACACACAGTCCATCTGTAGGTTTGTAAAAAAGGACAAAGGTGTCAGCAGCAAATACAAACGCAATACATTGGTGATAATAATATATCTGATGAAGTCTGCTGCCTCTGGGTAAATTGTTGCTTCAAGTTGCCTCCGTTCACGTAGTCCTTCTCAATGGAACGCTTCATACAGACAATGAGGTTAATCAGTTTGCCTCTACACCTAGCCTTAGGTAGAGTTGACAATAATAACGAAATGTAAGGCAACGTTCCTTTTGCAGATGTCAAAAACCATTCAGATTGTTTCTACTTTCCGTCTTCTTTCGCGCAAAGATGTCGAATGATTGAATCGATTTCTTGCAATTTTTATGCAACTCATCGGGTTATTGCTATTTTAAACTCAACAATGTCAACCTTTGATTGATGAATTTTCAATAAAAATATTCTCAAATTGTTGACGTGTGTAGTCCACATAGAACTCCCATCCACTTTCTATTTATAAATATTAAAAATATTTGAGTTGTCACTTCAAACTAAAGCAGCCAATATTATGCGCATCTTGTTAAGAAGCTTGCCTGTGCACTTGTAAAGGGTGAGTCATCGAGAGGTTTGACTTATAATGTAAAATAGTACACATAAGTTTATAAGTGAACTACAAGTTCTTATAATCGGATGAAAGAACAATTCATGGCATTTATCCTTTGAAAATAATAATAACAATAATTAAATTGCATTACATTACACAAGGGACTAGTGCCTAGCTTCTACAATAACTACTCGTGTTGTGCTTGCTTGATAGGCTTTTCATAGACAATTGATACACTTTGAGTGTTGTGAGCAACTCGAAAGAGGTGGTGCCATGAAAAAATGCTGTTCCGTGCGGGAAGTAGCGACGAGTTAGAATAACTGCCCTCACGGCAGCGCATAGCTAGGTTAGAGTAGGACTATAAGCCATCGGTCCTGGATGTCAATAAATCCTACCGAGAGCAATACAGTTGCGAAGCTCGACCGGAAGCTATATTCTGGTACCACAGCAAATCAGGAGCCCCTGAAACTTAGTTTCAGCCTGACCGTGCGGTTGGCCACCTTGTGGGAGTATCGTGGTGGCTGTGGTTTAAACCCAAATCGCTGGGAGAGTTAAGAGTATTCGACCGTACTATCTGATCTGATCTGCCCCAGTCACCTGGGTTGGATGGGGTCATATTGTTATGGGAATTTACTTCTGATTCGATGTGGAGTTGCATTCAACCGGGTGCTGTGACCCACAGAACAGCAGAGGTGTTAGAAAGGCTTCGCTCCTTACCAAGGAGGAGTGACTGTACCTTAAGACTTGATCTCTTATTGTTACTTGGGATAACTTCCAGCGTTTCCCTGACTATGGGTGTATGGGCCTCGTGGTATTAAGCCTTCACGGCAGGTGATTACGTGAAACACACACATGTTCCGTCCGGGAATCGAACTTAGACCACTACACCTCTTGAAAATAATATCGTGTAAGATCTAGCAACGATTTCTTTTGAGGTGGTCCATTCTGAATGTTCAAATATGGGCGACTAGTTCGAAAAACTGGGGGGCATGGGCCTATGCACACGAGGCAATGTCCTTGATCGCGCTCAACATGGCGAGCTGCCAAGACTATCCTCGTCCCTGCATAGGTCAAGTTGACATACAGCCTCCCAGTGGCGCCCCCTGGATAGCCATCACAGCATCCGTTGTGTGGTGAACCAATGTATGCAGCGACTGGCCTACCAGTCTGTAGGTTGTGCGTGAGGCTAACTCCCTCACCACACAAAAATAACCGAGTTCAGCAACAACAACTTGCCTCGGATATGGACGGATCCAACGTTGACGACCCCGGAAAACGAACAAAGGACAACGATTTTCGGTTCTGCACGTGGAATGTGAGGTCCCTTAACAGACCACGTGCAGCCGAACAACTTGCGGAGGCCCTTGACTGCTACAAAGCAGATATCACCGCCATCCAGGAAGTGCGATGGGATGGGCCGGGCAGAAAGAAGATGAAGAACTGCGACATATACTACAGCGACTGCTACAGGGAGAGAAGGCAGCGCCTATTCGGATGCGGATTTGTTGTTCGAGGCAGACTTAGGCAAAAAGTCATAAGCTACGATCCCGTAAGCGAACGCCTCATGACAATCCGCATTAAGGCTAAATTCGGGAACATCAGCCTGATATGCGCTCACGCCCCGACAGAAGAGAAGGATGACAACAGCAAGGATGAGTTCTATGATCTCCTAGAAAGAACATACGATCGATGCCCCAGCTATGACACCAAGATCGTTCTAGGAGATTTCAATGCTCAGCTGGGGAAAGAGGACATCTTTGCTGGCGTCATCGGGAAACACAGCCTGCACGACACGACTTCCGGAAACGGACTCAGGCTGCTGGACTTCGCCGCGGGGCGGAACCTCTCTATGAGCAGTACGCGGTTCCCACATCGCAACATCCATAAAGGAACCTGGCGATCCCCTGATCAATCAACCGTCAACCAGATTGATCACGTTGCGATCGACGTCAGACACTCCTCCAACATTCTCGACGTCCGAACATTCCGAGGCGCTAACATAGACTCGGATCATCACCTTGTTGTAGCCAAGGTAAGAACCCGGATATCGAGAGAACAACGGAGTCGAGATAGGCCGAAACGGTTTGACGTCGGAAAGCTACAATCGCAACACGTCGCTGGGATCTTTGCCGACCGAGTCTCCCTGAAACTCTCCCAAAGTTCGACGCTGCCTGCACTAACAATAGAAGAAGAATGGAAACGTTGTCAAAAAGCCATCAAAGAAGCTGCCACTGATGTGCTGGGTTTCACGCCACCACCTAGAAGGAACCCATGGTTTGACGACGAGTGCAGGCAGGTACATGCAGCCAAACAGGAGGCCTACCAGGCAACGCTGCATCGGACAACGAGAGCTGTTCGTGAGCTCTACGAACAGAAAAGAAGGGAAGAGAACCGGCTTCTCAGAAGGAAAAAGAGAGAGCATGAGAAGCGCGCGGTCGAAGAGATGGAGAGATGTTATGGCAGGAATGAAGTCCGAAAGTTTTACCGAAAGGTGAAACAGCTATCCGGTGGATACAGGGTTCGGACCGAAGCCTGCCGGGACCAAAACGGAAACCTAGTAGTAGAGTCGCAATCAATTCTGAGAATCTGGAAAGATCATTTCTGCAGACTCTTAAACGGCGATGACGGCCCAAATCCCGCTGTTAGGCAGAATGTTCCACTTAATTTGGACGATGATAGACAAGAATTCCGTCCCTCCGACTTAGACGAGGTCAAGATAGCAATATCGAGACTGAAGTCAAATAAAGCTGCTGGAGCGGATGGACTGTCCGCAGAACTGTTCAAAGCGGCTGGGGATGACCTGGTTGGGCGCATGCACCAGCTCATCTGTAAGATATGGTCGGAGGAAAGCATGCCCGATGAGTGGAATCTCAGCGTCGTCTGTCCGGTCCACAAGAAAGGAGACCCCTTCGACTGCGCCAACTATCGAGGGATAAGTCTCCTTAACATCGCATACAAGATCCTCTCTGCCGTATTGTGTGAACGCCTGAAACCGTTTGTCAACAACCTGATTGGTCCTTATCAGTGTGGTTTCAGGCCAGGGAAGTCCACCATCAACCAAATCTTCACACTACGGCAGATCCTGGAAAAGACCCAAGAAATGCAAATCGACACTCACCACCTATTCGTCGATTTCAAGGCCGCGTATGACAGTGTGCATAGAGACGAGCTATACAGTGCCATGTCTAGTTTTGACATTCCTACCAAACTCGTCAGATTGTGTAGGATGACGATGGAGAACTCTCGCTGCTCCGTCAAGGTCGGGAACGAACTCACCGAGACCTTCAATGTCAAAAAAGGTTTTAGACAAGGCGACGCACTGTCATGTGACTTTTTTAACATCATCCTGGAGAAGATCGTGCGTAACTCACAGGTCAACACCAGAGGTACGATCTTCCAAAAGTCAGCTCAATTGCTAGCTTACGCCGACGACATTGACGTGATTGGTCGAACACAGCGAGCCGTCAATGATGCGTTTGCTGGCATTGAAGCGGAAGCGGCTAAAATGGGTCTGGTGGTAAATGAGGGCAAAACGAAGTACATGCTGTCATCAAGGAAGGACACACAACATCGGCGTCTCGGACAGAGCGTCACACTAGGCAGCAGAAACTTCGAGGTAGTCAAGGACTTCGTCTACCTCGGCTCCGCAGTAAACAGGGACAATAACACCAGTACCGAAATCAAACGCAGAATCACTCTTGCCAATCGCTGTTTCTTTGGGCTCAAGAGGCAATTGAGTAATAAAGCCCTCTCTCGAAAGACTAAGCTTGCTTTATATAACACCTTAATCATCCCAGTTCTACTTTATGGCGCGGAAACTTGGACACTACTTAAAGCGGATGAGGATGCCCTTGGTCTCTTCGAGAGAAAAGTTCTGCGCGCGATTTTTGGTCCTGTTTGCGTTGAGGGCATCTGGAGGAGAAGATTCAACCACGAACTGTATGGGCTGTACAGCGGCATGAGCCTAGTCAAGCGTCTACGGATACAACGCTTAAGATGGCTAGGCCATGTAGAGCGTATGGACACCACTGCTCCGGCCCGAAAAGTCTTCGAATCTGAGCCATTGGGACAACGCAACAGAGGACGGCCCAGGATAAGGTGGCGCACACAAGTGGAGAAGGACCTCAACCAGCTTGGAGTGCGCAACTGGCGGCAGCTGGCGAAAGATCGTGCTGGCTGGAGAGGCATGTTGGTTGAGGCCCAGGTCCACCCCGGACTGTAGCGCCACAAGAAGAAGAAGAAGAAGAAGTTCGAAAAACTGGTGTCTCACGGGTAATACGAGTAATGTTGACTACCAAATCGTCAATCGTAACTGACTTGCTCCTGAAGTCCTGAAACTATACCTATCCTCAAAAAAAATGGTCTGAAGGTGTGATTTGTCAACGAGGCCATTGTTTCATGCCCTGTGTGGCTGGTAGCGTTGTCTGGTTGAAACCAGAGCTCACGGCGACCATGTGATTGAACGACGATGAAGCGATTCATCGCGGCTTTCGCGTACACTCTGTTACTGCTGTTATATTCCTTTCACTATGTGTTCTTTCGGTTGGTTCTTTTGGTCACCGACGCGTAGTGGGTAAGTGCATGGACTCACACTCAGGTTCCCGTGCGGAACTCCTTGCATTTTTTCACCGCGCCACCTCTTTCGAGTTGCTGACAACACTCAAGGAGAATCAATTGTCTATGAAAAGCTTCTCAAATCTCGTCGTTCGGAGTCAGCAAAAAACCGTAGGTCTCCTTTACTCGTGAGAGAACAGTAGCACGCACAACACGAGTAGTTGTTGTAGAAACTAGGCCGTGGTCTTATAGTGCAACTGAATTAGCATTATCATTACGTGTTCTTTCCACTATTGTAAACTGAGACTAAAATTTCCAAATAATATAGTTACGGTAAGTTCCTCAAATCACATGAAAAACACTTCTCGAAGAATGCTCATTTTCGTAATACAGCTGGAAAATGTGAATACTTTGTTGTGGTTTGAGTCTCATCATTATGACTTGTCAGAGATACTAAACAACAATGACGAGGCAGTTTGATAGGTGCCACGCACAATCTGTCAAAAAAATCCTATTGAAAATCAAACCGAATCACCCGATATTAAGAATGCGCGTTACCAGTAGGTCTTTAGAGAGATCTTCAAAATAGTTACTATTCACATGTTGTTAGAGAAAAGGGCTGTTACCATTTTATCCGCAAAATCTGAACAATACGAAGATTGCCTTTTATATGTCGGGATTGGGCAACCCTAGTGTGACAATCTGGCAACTTTCAGCTCTGTCGTAAAGTTGGACATTTTTGAGGTTATACGTTCTCAGAAAGTTTTGACATACGAGCGCTATTTGTGTCGTCTACAGTAACATAAAAGATTCATCTCGCCAAAAAAATGGAATTAAATCGTGAAAATTTTCGCGCGATTATTTTTTACAACTTTCAACGTGGATTAACTCAACAACAGTGCATCGATGAACTTAATTGAATTCTTGGCGATGAAGCTCCATCAAAGACCTGTATTTATCGATGTTATGGTGAATTCAACCGAGGTCGTAGTTCACTCCAAGACAAATTTCGTGAAGGTCGTCCAAAATCAGTTGTTGTTCCGGAAACCATTGATGCTGTGCGCCAACTGATATTGCAAGATCGCATACATTTAATGTTGTATTAACATTTGTTCGCGTACATAATTTGTATTAACATTTGTTCGCCTACATAATTTGTCAATCGCAATTTGTCAAAGGCTCGTGTCGATTGGTCGAAAGAAATGCTAGAAAAATACGATCGTGGTGCTTCGAAACACGTCTATGACATCGTGACAGGTGATGAATCGTGGATTTACACGTATGAGCCCGAGAGTAAGCAGCAGTCCAGTGTACGGGTGTTTCAAAATGAGCTAAATCCAACAAAAGTTGCTCGCGCACGAAGCGCTTCCAAGCAAATGGTCGCCTGTTTTTTGGAAAAACTGGACATGTCGCAATCGTACCACTAGAACAACGCAGAACAGTCAATTCTGAGTGGTACACAACCATTTGCTTGCCAGTTGTCTTCCAAGAAATCAGGGAAACCAACCGCCGAAGACGGATCACTCTTCACCAAGACAATGCGAGCTCTCACACATCGGCTCAAACAACTGCATTTTTAAGCACTCAAAACATCGATTTGATGTGTCATCCGCCGTATAGTCTTGACTTGGCACCGAATGCCTCCTTTTTTTCCCGTACGTAAACAATAAAATGAGAGGTCAACGTTTTTCGACACTTGAAGAAGCGGTTGATGCGTTCAGAATGCATGTTTTGGTGATACCTCAATCAGAGCTGCAAAAGTGCTTCGACACTTGGTTCAAACGCAGCCAAAAGTGTATAGATCTTAATGGGGAATATTTTGAAAAACAATAAAGCTATTTTCGATGATTTATATTTGTTTTTGTTCTCTAATCCCGAAATATAAAAGGCAACCCTCGTACAGCATCCTTAAAGTACAGAACAAAGAACGCAGAAACATAGCAACGAAGCAAGTGCACCTTTAGTGGTTTTAAATTTCCATTCAACTTTTTCCGCAGCAGCCGAAATTTTATCATTTTACCAAATCATGCACATTTGAATGTATTCCTCATAATAGGGGCAGATTTAAATTCCCCCGTTGCGTTCATTCATTTGAAGAATTCGTAGAATTCTTATCTTCCTCTTCGAATCAATCGATTCACGTGAAATGTTATGTTATATGAGTAGGAGTGCCGTGATGGTGTAGAAAAAACAGTCAAATTGAGTGAAATCTCGAACAATTGTTTTTCAATTCTCATATTTACCTGTTGAAGTCATTAAAATTACGTGACGTTAATGCAAGAATTCTACTAAACGATTACTGCATCCAGGACTCCAGGGAGAGTATCAATTTGGGGTGAAATGATGGGGTGGATGATTATTTGTGTTTTTTTGGCTTTCCGAGTGCTTAAAATTATTCAGAATATATTCGCGATTGGCATCAACAGTAATGAGCAAAATTGTTGTTCACTGGCAGGATAATCTGTAATTTATTTTAATTTGCAAATTAATATTCATTGCGGCATGCAATTGTTTTAAAACTGTTTGTTTTTAATTTTGCACTTGAGTGAATTGCTGCGGGTGTCCTGGAAGAGCTGTCACATGAACGGGTATGATAAAAGGAAAGTTTCAGAAATGAATGAAGATTTGAGGGATTCTTGATGAATCTTGAATTCATGTTCAAAATGTAAAGTCATTAATCAAAGATTGTTCAAAGGGCATTTTTTTAAAGGGTTAATTAGTATGTTAATTCAGGAATATTGGTATACACATATAATTTCGTTTGAGAGAATAATTATTGATGCAGCGGAAATCCTGGATAGGAGGTTCAGTTTCAGTAGGCAGTGGACTTTTGTTGTTCAAGGGTGAAGTAGTGACCCTTGACGAGTTGGCGTAGAAAACACGCATATCATCGGATTCTGAAGAAGCTATATCCTAGGTGGTCACGGTGGTGTAGTGTATAAGTGCGTCTTTTCACACGTCGAAGGGCCCAGGGTTCGTTTCCCGAATTCAATTCTTCGCATTCTTTCACGACACCATCTCTTTCAAGTTGCTGACTACACTCAAAGAGTGCTAATTGTCTACGAAAACCTTCTCAAATTTCGCCGTTCGGCGTCGGCAAAAAACTGTAGGTTCCCTCCACCCGTGGGAATACAATAGCACACATAACCCTAAGTTAGTTCCTTAGATACAAAGTCGCGAAAACGAAACCCTGAAAGAAAAATTTTAGAACAGCAGGTATGGGGTGGCGTGCTGTCTACTGCTTACGATCGCTGTAGCATTTGTGATGGATTCAGCCTTTCTCATTTTGCTTTTGCACAGAATTTGGGCTTCTTATCCTATTTTCGAAATTTTAACCATTTCTGTTTTTTGTATTTTGAGATTCTCTCTGTCTCTATTGAGTTCGAGATCAGAACATTTTTTGAAAAAACAAAAAAAAATACATATTTTAATTACAGTTGGTTATTTTTAGAACTTGTCAAGGAGTGCAGATCGAGACTCACATTCTATTCGCCGAAAACAATTAGCTGTCATGCTCAGTTGTGACTTAACTACTTACATATGTAGTTCGTCATGGTCGGTAACGTATTTGCCAAACTCACTTGCTCCACAGCATGTACATAGAACCTAATACGTCTTTTAAATAGAGACGCAACGCCTGCAGTTTGAGGTATACAACACAGAAAAAGGATCTCATGCCAGATATCCAATGCTGCGGGGGAGCGAGTGATCGACGCGAGAAACATCATCAAGATACTTCGCCTTATCCGTTGTTGCAAGTGCTGTCCCGTTTGGTAGCACTACCTTGATGCTTCGTCATTTTCCGGCTGTTCGGGAGTCTCATCGTGTTGTTCTGTATAAGAACCGATTTGTTGATATTGATTCGGAAGACCCAGTTCTGGTAGTACACCCTCCGTGCTGTGATCTATCGTGACGATAAAGTGGAGTATATCAACTAGTAGACCGCTAAAAAGCATCAGATAACAGCCAGGGATAATGGCGGATGGTCTGCGGTGGAGATGTTAAAAAGAATAGATCCTAGTGGCGATCTCTATGGAACTCCAGTTTGATCTGCTTTCTTCTGTCTCTTAGCGTGAAGAAAACTAAAATGATGGTGTGGTAGAGGGTAATCTCATCACTTTGAGTTGAAAGATGAGCCCCTTTTTCCAAAACGTTTCTGAAGTCTTCTCGATATCCAAGAAGCAGGCAGCCATGGTGACTTGTTACAGCATCGTGGTGAAACTTCATCAGGAGATGCAGAGTCTAATGTTTTTTCTCGGAATCCCAAATTGGATTTCGACTCTGTGCATTATCGCGTTATTTTCCGCAGCAGCCTATCCAGGATTTTGGTCATATGTATGATATGGGCTTGTATAATTCAACGCTGTCAGTGTCTCCTTTCTTGGGAATTGCAACAATCCTTGTCAGCTTCCATCTGACTGGGAAACAGCAATTGTTGATCCAATTGCTAATGATGATGGTTAATTGTATCAGGACGATGTGTGGCATCGGCTTAAGGACAAATTTAGATTCTGACTGGATCGGCCGATTTCTTGGTCGCACTTGATGATGTTGCCGTCGGTTCATCATCTTTGTTGCTATGGCTGAAGGTGATTGTTGGTGTGCGTGAGCTTCGAAAGGATTTTTTGAAAAAATGACTTCGAGTTTAGCGTCATTGTGTTTTCTTTTTTCATTCTTTACTACCGATTTTCAATCTCAAGCTCAATCTACAAACATGATCTACAACAGCATCTTAGATGTTTTTTTTTTTTAATCTTGAGAACGTCATAAAGCCTGGTAATATTCAAATTGCTTTAAGTTATTTGCAAATGAAAGTTATTTGCAAATGATCGAAGAGTCCCATGTCAATGAGAGTGTCCTTTCCTTTTCATTCAATTTTGGAGCGACGGTTCCCACCGTGCATTTTCAATTTGTCGGTTGTCCTTTTTCTACAAGCGGATAGTGGATGGTTCTCGGAACCCGCTTGAAGTGTGTGAACAAAAAAAAAATACAAGAATTTAATTGGATTACGATAAAAATCCCCGATACATGAAAGCCATTGGATATGAGGCGCGCAGCGCAACAGTGTGTGCAGGAGTATGGAGTAAGTAACGGAAAAAAAAACAAAATATCTGATAATACTCGTAACAAGTACCTACTTTGCGTGCGGCATTTCACAACGCCACACGACGACTGAATGAGACTCAGCGGGATTAAATATTAAAGCATGTGCGCGTATTTATTGATTCTAAAGTGAAAAGTCAGTAGCAAAAATAATCTCAATTTAATAATATTTTATGCAAAGTTTTCCACAGCTTTTGAATTGATGAAGCGATTTTCATGAAATTTCGGATACAGTTGCATTTGGTACGTATGCTATTGGAAGTGTGGGATAGAAATAAGAGTTGTTCACGTTGACGGCGCAAAATTGTAAAACGACTAGATTATCAATTGACAGATTTGAAATTAAGTTGCGGTTTAGTTCAAACGCTTTTGCTTTTATTAAGGTATAAAGCATTAAAGTCGGAAAATTCCGGCCCTTCTCCGACAACTCCATCAAGATAAAAAAATGCTGTAACCGTTGGAAGTTAAGCAAAGTGCCCATACTCAAGTTTATTTGGCGTGAGGAGTGAGTCCAAAATGGAAAAATTTCAGTCAAACACTGCATATATAGGAGAAAAATAGGTGTTCCAATAGTTTTGAAAAGAACAAGAGAGAAACTGTCAACGTTTGAAAATATTGCAAGTTACACAAGTGGATTGAATTTACTGCCTTGCTTGAACTTATTGACCTTATGAGACTGAATGCTAGAAATTTGGTTTCTTTGCCTTTGGACATTTAAAAATATGACAAAAAGCTTCAAATTTTTAACAAATTCCTCCACAGAGCAAAATTGCAGTCGGGAAGTTTTGCAAGACTGGTGCTCATAGAGAGCGACTCTCTGTGTGTGCATGTGTTTCCTACTTTCAAATAAAAGCAAAAATACGAGATACAACGTTTTCAGAGGGACGAAAATTTCCCTGATCTAAAACAGGGGGTCATCGTGGCGTAGTGGTAAGTACCGTCGTCCGCCAAGCAGAAAGTGTAGGTTCGATTCCAGACTGAACACCTCGCATTTTTCTTTCGAGTTGCTGACAACACTCAAAGAGTATTCAACGTCTATGAAAATCTTCTCAAATCTCGTCGTTGGGAGTCGGCAAAAAACTGAAGGCCTCTTCTACTCGTGAGTGAACAGTAGCACGCACAACACGAGTAGTTATTGTAGAAGCTAGGCCCTGGTCCCTTGTGGGCTATAGTGCCACTCAATTATTATTATCAAATCGGCTGACGTGAACTGTTTGACAATCTTTTCAATATTTTCAGGAGGAAAGCAAAGTCTGGCCGCATGGAGAAACTACAATTGAAAGACTTATGTGGCTTTTGCTTTCCTTTCATCATCATTTCCATCGGACCGAGAGATGACCAAAGTATAGTTCGCCGTCCACTCTTAATTCACTATTTTTGAATAGGGTAAAACTCAAAAAAGAGACTCTTTCTTTTTCCCAATACCATCATCTTTGTAAGCTGTTATTTCCCATTTCAAGAGTTTCTGTGGCAGTCCGATCAAAACTTTTGACCCGTTCACAAAAATCAGCCGTTCCGTAAACGTCAAGCATACAACTGTCACTAAAAAGTTCTAAGAAATTGAACACAATCGACCACGCTTGTCTTAGTTACGCCACTAGCGGTAATGTACTCTACAAATGATACAATAAGCTCGACCCGCCACAACATCACTTCAGTTTCTTTCGTGCATTCCTTTGTATGTGCACATTGGAATTGATTTGATGTTGTGTATCTTCTTCTTCTTCTTGTGGCATTACAGTCCGGGGTGGTCAACCAATATGCCTCACCAGCCAGCACGGTCTTTCGCCAGCTGCCGCCAGTTGCGCACTCCAAGTTGGTTGAGGTCCTTCTCCACTTGTGTGCGCCACCTTAGTCTGGGCCGTCCTCTGTTGCGTAGTCCCAATGGCTAAGATTCGAAGACATTTCGGGCCGGAGCAGTGGTGTCGATACATGGCCTAGCTATTTTAAGCGTTGTATCCGGAGACGATTGACTAGGCTCGTGTCGCTGTACAGCCCATACAGTTCGTCGTTGCCATCAACGTAAAAAGGACCAAAAATCGCACGCAAAACTTTTCTCGAAAAGACTAAGAGCTTCCTCATCCGCTTTTAAGAATGCCCAGCTTTCCGCGACGTAAAGTAGGACGGGCTTAGTCCTTCGCGAGAGGGCTCCATTACTCAATTGCCTCTTGAGCCCAAAGAAACAGCGATTGGCAAGAGTGACCCTGCGTTTGATTTCGGTACTGGTGTTGTTGTCTTTAAGATTTGATGTTTCTTGCATATATTATATAAATGATCTTGAGTTGGAATGTTGACAAACATATTTCAATCTTGATTACAGGTATTTTAGGTCTACTAACAGTAAAGTTCGAAGCTAAGTGCCTATTTGAATGGCTTGTGTTGCGCACGAAAAACGAAACCTTCTATGTGTGAATATTACTTTTACAGATTTAAAAACTTTAAGAACTTAAGAAAACAATGTAATGTTGTGTATTTGAGTGGGGACCTGAAGATAATGTATCTTTAGATATGTTTATTTTGTTTTATTATATTGACATAATGATGCCGAAGATTGTAAAACGAACATGGGAACGAACAGTATAATGCGCCTAACTAGCTCGAAATCAGAAATTAAAAAAAAAATCTCCAACATTACGAACTGTCTTCTTATTAATTGCAATCGACCGTAATTTATATTTTTTGCCTGATGACTTCAATCATCACGAAAATAATTGGATGAGTACTTTTGATTTGTTTGAGATTTAAAATTGAATCTCACTTGTAGAACAAGAAATAATATCTTAAAAACAAGTGTCTTCATAAAATTTTGCGAAAGTAATTGCTGCTGTTGCCCTTCAGTCAAATATCCCTTAATTCCACTCTAATTGGTGCACCTATTTGCACTGAACCCCATTCGCTGCAAGCATCACTGAAAGGAGCCCTTGCATACATTCACACATATAAAACAACAACAGCACCCCGGCAAGTCCCCTACTTGTCATTCAATTCAATATGCGATTGTACAACACGCCATGCTGGTTGCGCCTCAATTCCAGTCATTCGTTATACCCGCACTCTGACACCATCCTTAATACCACTACTGCCACGTTACCGGTGTAGAGTTCTAAAAAAAAATTCCGCTTCAATGATCGGTTGCACTTCCGCGTATACTAGACTGTATACTAGGCTGCCCCATCAACCATTAAAATTGAAAAAAAAAGAAAAAGTGCACAAAAATCGATTAGGCACTGCCACATACACGTGTATGAATGTGTAGCCCCTGAAACAACTGCAAATAGAAAATACAATCAACTTTTGAAAAACGAAAAAAAAACGGCAAATGAAACCTTCGATCCCTTCGGTGCCGTCAACTTTTATGCATGTCCTTGCGAACGCCTGCACAGTGCTGCATAGATTCATAGTTTTCGCCACTTCTGTCATGCATGTTTTTTTTTTTGCATATTTTTGTGAAATTTGTTTGCAATTTTTAATTTTTTTTTCTACAGCTCCGTGACTTTCAATCGCACAATCGGATCACAAAAAATGGATATTCCCAAGCTATGAGTGGCACCGTGACGCCGTCGAACAGCAATAAAAAATAAAAAAAAAAACTCCTTAAAATGGTTAGCCAGAGTGTTCCGGAGGGTAAAAAATTTCAAAATCCCCAAAATGTGAGATCGAGCATAGCAAAACTTTCGTTCCAAACATTAAGCTGCATATTTTAATTGCATAAATATTTGTTGGCCAATATTTTTGTTTCTTGATTAGCCATTGTTTGCTTGCTGTCTAACCGGTTAGGTTTTTTTCCGAGTGAGGGGGATGGTTGAGAGGCGGAAGGCGGTTAGTAAATCATTTGCTCACAAAGTGACAGGTCAATTAGGCTAACTAGTTTGAGTAATTTGATTTATTCGTATTAAAATGACTCCCGTGGAGGTGTTTGATATTTTATTATTAACACCTTTGCACATGCTTAAAGCTTGGGGTATGCATTGCGCGTTTTGTCTACGATTTCGTAGGGTTGAAATTAAGCTTGTATGGTGTTTCGAGTATGGTAACATGTGGCTGCGGGCGCAATTAAGAACTCAAGGGCCGAACAAAATTCACTTATGGATACACAAGCGACACAGAAACCAAGAAAAACGTTTAAGTTCGCTTGTAAAATACAAAAACTGAACGCATTCCACAAGTAACCAGGACCTACTATTTTCAAAGATCACTTTTCTCTTGGAAGCTTTGTTCTTTTACGAAACCTACTTTATGCAGATGCCCCCATGTGTACCAAAACATTGCTTGATACGTGAAATGCATCTAATTCAAAAATTTCATTTGAATCGCTTCATAAATGCGGAAAAGATGGAAACTGTAACGGACAGACGGGCATTCCAATATTATAATGTTTGAGATTGTGAAAATGATAAAATGTGATACTTGAAAAGGCTTGGGAGTATACTAAACCGATCTGCAGTTGTTTTGTAGATTTGGATACGACCGAGCCCTTCGAGGTAAACTGTGGAGTGTTCTACAGGAGTATGCAATTAAGTGCCATTCAATCTCTTTCCAGCAACTGTAGGAAATGTGTTGGGGTTAACGGTAGTAAATCAACATCTTTCACTATGGGCGTTGGGCTCCGCCAAGGGTGCGTCTTGTCACCTCTCCTCTTCATTATACATGTGGACTGCATGTCTCTTCGCAGCTGAGGCGAGGAATGTTTAAAACTGAAAGATTTGATGGTAAGTCATCTTCTTTCCTACATTCTCCCAGACGGAACTCTAGTGCGCGCTCCATAAGCTTGTGGCTGTATGTATGGATGCTGGAAGGAAGGTAAACGTGGACAAGTCCGAAGTAATGGTCATTTCCAAAACGACTTTCCAATAAACTCTACAAGTTAGTGAAATCCCATTGAAACAGGTGGAGAAGTTTTAGTATCACGATTGATGGAAGGAGCAACACTCAGCTTTCTTGTAGGATGGGCCAGGCTGGATCAATTTTGAAGCAGCTTGGTAGGTCAGTAATAAGGAAGGCCGAGCTTGGTGCCAAAGCCACGTTATCGGTTTTCAACTCAATGTTTGTTACAACTCTCAACTATGGTCATGAAATTTGGGTAATGACCGAAAGAATAAAATCACGAATACAGGCTGCCGAGATGAGATTTCTCAGAGCCTTTGCGGGAGTTAGTCGCCGGGAATGGCTGAGAATCGGGACGGTTGGGCGGTGGGGTGGTTGGGGGGTTGGGGGGGGGGGGTGGAATCTAAATGTTGCAGTGCTACTTCTTCGGACGGAAAGGACGTTATTTTGTTGTACGGATGTCGCCTTCATAGCGACTTCCGAAGCGTATCTTAGATGCAATCCAATCAGGTAGGCGACCGCTATGCAGACCCAGGGCGAAGTGTCCACAAGGAAGTAGTATCCAGACCTGCCACTAGGCGACTTTAATCGCAATTTGACATAACAAATGAAAAATTCTTCTTATTTCCAATTTTTGAAAATTTTTTGCAAATTTTCGAGTCTCTTTTGTATGAAAATTCGTTGACTTGTCTATGGGTAGAATGCGCCTGCCTCCATGAATGTGATACTTATTTACAAGAACTGATTAGACTTTATCAGGCCCAAGGGGTATTCAACGAGGTCATCCAAGCTTTCGATAGGAATGGTAATCGAAGCCATATTTTGTTAAATGCTTTTTTCCATTTATACTTAAATGAACTTATTTATAATTTTATTTATTGATTATTACCAAAATTAGCGATCAGTCACCGAAACTTTAAGAGAATAAAGATCTTCTTTCGACGCCATTTTTTGCATGTCAGTCGTCAAGTAAAAAAATTTGAATTCACATTTTCGGTATACAATGTTTTCCTGCCAGTGAGGCAAAAAAGTGCGACCAGTGAAGAAAATATCGCCACCGCTTGCACACTCACATGACTTTGGGCATCTCTGTGTCGTCAATGTGGCTAATTTCGGTGAAAGATCTTGGTCTTCATCCGTACAAGATTAAGTTGACATAAGAACTAAGGTCATTGCACCATTTGCGTAAATTGGGCTGAAGAACAGTTTAAATCTTATCTTTAGCGATTAGCCTAATTTCTTCGTGAATGGGTTTGTCAGCAACAAAAATGTGCTTTTTCTGCAGGCAGCAGCCCACACGTTCTTTACGAGACACCGTTAAATTTAAAACAAATCTCTGTTTGCTGTTGACACTTGTCTAAGGTGACATGGACTTTTTTTTTAGTTGGTGATGCTGATCACAACGTTATCGTGGATTAATTGTTTTTGGCCTCAATTTGCTACAGGTCACACAGCATATTTCACAATCAATTAACTGAAGAACAAGTTTTGCGAGCTCGTTATTTTAAAGAGCCGTCGCATGGCCCCTCGATCATGTGATTTGACGTCTGTTGACCATTTGCTTTGAAGTTGCGTGAAGTCACTGACCTGTACCAATAAGCCAGCAACGATAGATAAGCTCAGAGCCGATAGTGAACGTGAAATAGCTGGAATTTTGACGCATTTATGCGAAAAAGTATTCGAAAAATTGGTTCCACGACTGGACGTTTGTCCGCGGTAGTCATATGAAGGAATTACATACCGAATTGAATTACATATATACATGTTGCCACTAAATCTTCTTGAACGTATAATAATTTTCTTCTATTTTCTGCTGGAGTTTAAAAAAAGAAGTTGAAGCGTCCTTATTGAAAAACTCTTTGATCGGTGGAACAAAATAATCGTAGACTAGATCACATCCAAACGAATGGTTCTACGGGCTGTTACTGCTGTTTTTTCCCGGAAGCCTTACAGTGAACGATCTGTTGTGTGCTTACGGAAGGTATCCAGGAGGACATCGTAGAGTTGTTCTGCAACCAAAAAAAAAAGACAGAAGTGTTGTCGATTTCTACCATGGAGGGGTAACTGTCACTTAAGACAATATCTCATCTGGTACTTGGAATTAATCGAAGCGTCTCAATTTAACTATGCTTTGTAGAGCCCTGTGGGTTCAATTATTTTGCAAATGACGCCTTCTAAAACAGAAGCCATTTTTGGCCCTGTTTACGTTGATGGCACTTGAAGAGGAAGATTTGATCGTGAACTGTGCAGGCTTTACGGCGGCATGCTCCTAATCAAACGTTTACAAATACAAAGCTTAAAAATGTTTGGCTATGTAATGGGCAATGCTACCTCAGCGTGCAGAGTCTTTGAACCCTAGCCATTGGAAGAGCGGGCAGCTGGCTACAATGGAAAACACAGAAGAAAAAAAAACACAAATTCATAAGTGATCCTTTAGATTTTCTGAAAAAAAAATTAAAGCGCTCGATTCGTTAGTTGAGAAATTTATTTCTAAAAAGGGACAGGTAGCTGGACAATGTACAAGAACCACTTTTATATCCAAGAGAGAACAGTGCCCAGTCTACACCAAATTCAAAACATCGATAGAAACAATTCACAAGGAATGTTACATAATCGTGCATTTATTCATGCTCCAAATGCATACGATTCCGATTTTAACTATGCACAAATGTATTCAGTGAACTGAGACAGTTTGATGCATTCAAAGCCTCATACGTGACACGCACTGTAAGGCCGCTGGCTCATCCAGCTACTGGCCCACGTGGATATGTCACAGTTACAAAAATAATTTATACTCTGCCCTCGATTACGTTTGGAAATTTCTTCAATTGGTATTTCGCTGAGAGTTTTCCAAGTGAAGGCCTTCATTATATATGGGATACGCATCGCATATTGCATGCTATCATGCACCAAGCTTTGGAGGGAGATAGATTTCTTGTGATTTTACCAAACCGAGTAAATGATATCCCATTCCTTTTTCAAAACACTCGAACGTAGGGGTGTACCTCGGTACCTGTTGTACATGCATGGGTTCGTGTTATACTACTCATCTGGTTCAGAGCACAGAAAAAAAAAGCAAAACCACGACTAGCGGCGGCGGTAAAAAAAAATTTAAGTCACACAGCAGTGAGGAGTATCTACCGCATACTACGGTTGGGTGCGCAATTCAAAGTACCACAAACGAAAGTAGTAGACCGTGATTCCCTGGAGAGTGATCGCTTCTGCTTACCGCCACGGCATGCTAGGTAGCTGATGATACTCTGTATTGTTCTCCTCGTTTTGGTCTCATATTTTGTGAATTTGAAAAAAAGACACAAAATAAAAAGTTGACTTGGGAAACGGCGACTGCGACAGCGACGACTACCACTTTGAGGCCAGAGCTCCCCGTGCATTTTTATGTATTTGGAGTTACGCTGCTACGAGCGACTATCAAGCGTGTAGATGTTTTTATTGTGCCCTCAGAGTGTTGACGTTGTTCGCTAAGCAGACGCACATAGCAGGTGCACACGGTAGCAGGGCAGCGCCACTCCGTACGTGTGGTCATCATTTCAGACGATATTTGAAAATTTACTCGCGAAACAAAGTAAACAACGCCGCTGTGCGTTGTCCAGACTTAAGTGATCTAGAATTCGAAACGAACATTCGTCCCCAACTAAGTCGGTTGTCGCCAGAAGCTATAAACACGCAGTTGCGTCTTGCCATTAAAATCGAATCTAAGTGCTTTCCATGAAGTTCACTGCTATCTGTCGCTTTCCACAGTTTCACGTCAAACGTATGAACCGCTCCCGCCCGGAAAGAAAGTTTTGTTTGCTTTTCCTGTCACATTTTAATCGCTTTCAATGCAAATTACGAAATTTTGTACTCGCGTTCGCTGGTTGTTGAGTTTCAATTGAACAGACGTCACTGTAATTGTGCAGCTAGGGTACGGGCCAACACAGCGGAACGACTCATGCGAAACGCGAAGTGGTTCAACCAACATAGCATTGTTAATTTTTCATAGTAGTGAATGTTGAAGTTGTCGCTGCGAAGGAAATCGCTGAAAAATCAGAAAGAGAGAATAAATAATTTTATCCAGTACATCCAGTGGTTGGTTAATTAATTAATTACAAAAAAAAGAGCAAAAGCCGCGAATGTGTGAATTGTGTGACAGCTAACGATTAGTGGAATACAGAGCTGAAGTTTCCAACGGGATCACCGTGCAGAAAGTGGATAGACAGTACGTCGAGTGAAGTGTTGTTTCACGCTGAAAGGAAGAAGATATTAACGATAATTACGTTGGAGGTATGTACGTACAGTGGAAGCAGAAGTGAGTTTGCAGAACAAACTTGAATGTGATGTTGCTTCAATCTTCGTAATTTTATTTAAAAAAAAATTTGCTGAACTTGAAAACGCATGTTTTTGGAAGTGTACGGGATGTGTATTGTAGACTAATTGTGTTGAATGGCATAAAAATTAGTAACTGTCTTTAAGAAGAGTAGATAAATAAATTGTTTCAACTTCTAAGCATTAAGCCCCCAGTTCAATTTCTGAGTTGAACCAATTTTGTTTCATGTACATACCGCAGCTCCACCCTTACCGAAGAGGTTTCTTAAGAAAGACAAACTAAGGGAGCGAATCAACGTCTGGATAAAGTTTTTCAAAATGTTATTGTCTTAAAAGCGTATTAAATTGCACTCGTTAGGCAAGAATAGCACGCAAAGCAAAAGCTCTTGTTAAAGAAGAAAATGTGAATTGGTGTTTGTAAGAATGAGGTTGACTGAAATGTTGATAGTTGATAAGTCTTTAACGCTACTACAGAACAAAATGTTGCTAACCAAATTAGGTAGATAATTAGGAGTAAAGTAGACCGATTCCGTCCCATTGTGTTGCCACAATCTGACATCTCAAACACAATTTGAAAATTCGCGAGTTGTTTGATGCACGAATCGTTGATTTCACTCGAATCGTCAAAGAACTATGCTCAAAAACGATTTTCCTTCAATTGAAGAGGGCTTCCTCAGGAATACGGGAGATAAGAGAGGATTTCAGACTCAAATACTGGTCCATTGTGCTACCCGGCAGTAACCTTCGTTTACTTTAATTTTCTGGTTTTCAAAAGAAAGACCAGCAGGCGCTTCTGTGCTAAAGAGCCTAAGTTTTCAGCTCCCACCACATCGGTGCCAAACAGCCGCCACCTGATACGAGCAAAGGCGGTGCATTGACAGAGAAAATTCTCTGAAGTGTCTTCACCTTCCCCACAGGCGTCGCAATGGGCGGACTTTGGTGCTTAGCGAAGGAAAAGTGGTACCGTTTGTACGTCGACAAATTTTCTTCACTCTTTTCTGTCCAGAGATAACAGAAAAGCCGCGGATTTCTTTCTAACGTGCGAGAGTATGAACTTGGTCAGCCTGCATTCTTGAGAGTCATGCCATCTATGGTTGTGCTGTTGGAAGGCCTAACTGTCGACGGAAGCCCTAACCAAGGAAGCGGGTAGTCCCAAGGTGGGGTTCAAGCCCTCTTTAGAAACTTGCTTCGTTGGTTCATCAGCAATCTCGTTCCCCGTTTTGCCCTCTTTAGAAACTTGCTTCGTTGGTTCATCAGCAATCTCATTCCCCGTGATGTCCCGTGACTCAAACAAGTCTTAGCGAATTCAGTCTGCCGACCAATTGGAGAGGGTTAGATTTCGTTTCTCATCTCTGGAGCTACGACTGAAGGCGATGTGCTTGTCCAATTGTCACCCAATTATGTCTTAAAATCAGATGTTCTTGGATGAATTCTTCTTCTTCCTCTTCTTGTGGCGCTACAGTCCGGGGTGGACCTGGGCCTCAACCAACATGCCTCTCCAGCCAGCACGATCTTTCGCCAGCTGCCACCAGTTGCGCACTCCAAGTTGCTTGAGGTCCTTCTCCACTTGTGTGCGCCACCTTATCCTGGGCCGTCCTCTGTTGCGTTGTCCTAATGGCTCAGATTCGGGCCGGAGCAGTGGTGTCCATGCGCTCTACATGGCCTAGCCATCTTAAGCCCATACAGTTCGTTGTTGAATCTTCTCCTCCAGATGCCATCAACGCAAACAGGACCAAAAATCGCGCGCAGAACTTTTCTCTCGAAGAGACCAAGGGCATCCTCATACGCTTTTAGTAGTGTCCAAGTTTCCGCGCCATAAAGTAGGACTGGGATGATCAAGGTGTTATATAAAGCAAGCTTAGTCCTTCGAGAGAGGGCTTTGTTACTCAATTTCCTCTTGAGCCCAAAGAAACAGCGATTGGCAAGAGTGATTCTGCGTTTAATTTCGGTACTGGTGTTATTGTCCCTGTTCACTGCGGAGCCGAGGTAGACGAAGTCCTTGACTACCTCGAAGTTTCTGCTGCCTAGTGTGACGCTCTGTCCGAGACGCCGATGTTGTGTGTCCTTCCTTGATGATAGCATGTACCTCGTTTTGCCATCATTAACCACCAGACCCATTTTAGCCGCTCCCGCTTCAATGCCAGCAAACGCCTCATTGACGGCTCGCTGTGTTCGTCCAATTACGTCAATGTCGTCGGCGTAAGCTAGCAGTTGAACTGACTTTTGGAAGATCGTACCTCTGGTGTTGACCTTTGAGTTACTCGCGATCTTCTCAAGGATGATGTTAAAGAAGTCACGAGGCAGTGCGTCGCCTTGTCTAAAACCTTTTTTGACATTGAAGGTATGGGTGAGTTGGTTGCCGACGTTGACGGAGCAGCGAGAGTTCTCCATCGTCATCCTACACAATCTGACGAGTGTAGTAGGAATGCCAAAACTAGACATGGCACTGTACAGCTCGTCTCTATGCACACTGTCATATGCGGCCTCGAAATCGACGAAAAGGTGGTGAGTGTCGATTTGCATTTCTTGGGTCTTTTCCAGGATCTGCCGTAGTGTGGAGATTTGGTCGATGGTGGAACTATTTGGCCTGAAACCATAAGGACCTATCAGGTTTTTGACGAACGATTTCACAATACGGAAGAGAGGATCTTGTACGCCATGCTAAGGAGACTAATCCCTCGATAGTTGGCGCAGTCGAAGGGGTCTCCTTTCTTGTGGACCGGACAGACGACACTGAGATTCCACTCATCGGGCATGCTTTCCTCCGACCATATCTTACAGATGAGCTGGTGCATGCGCCCAACCAGGTCATCCCCAGCTGCTATAAACAGTTCTGCGGACAGTCCATCCGCTCCAGCAGCTTTATTTGACTTCAGTATCGATATTGCTATCTTGACCTCGTCTAAGTCGGGGGGACGGAATTCTTGTCTATCATCGTCCAAATTGAGTGGAACATTCTGTCTAACAGCGCGATTTGGGCCGTCATCGCCGTTTAAAAGTCTGCAGAAATGATCTTTCCAGATTCTCAGAATCGATTGCGACTCTACTACTAGGTTTCCGTTTTGATCCCAGCGGGCTTCGGTCCGAACCCTATATCCACCGGATTGCTGTTTCACCCTTCGATAAAACTTTCTAACTTCATATCTGCCATAACATCTCTCCATTTCTTCGACCGCGCGCTTCCGACCGTCTTTGAAACGCTTTTAAAATTTCGCAGTTCGAAGTCTGAAATAAGCTGCAGGTCTCCTCTACTCGTGAGAGAGCAATAGCACGAGTAGTTGCTGGAAAAGTTAAACCCGTGTCCCTTGTGCACTCGCAAGTGTTCGAGAAAACTCATGTGAGAACGTACATATGTTTCAAATAGCAGCCTCTTCGGATTGTGTGGCGCTGTGTGAGCTTCACACTGAAAGTTATGTGTTTTACTTGTTCTTACTGAACAGTTGTTCGGTAGAACGCATCCTTAACCGCAATAAGTAACCGCAAAAACCTTCAAAAGAACGTCACTTCACTAAAATCTAAGCAAAGTACACAATTTTGTCTCAATTAAAATTAAATCCAGAAAATTTGCTTTAAATGTGCAAAACTTTAACAACCATTAGTGAATAAGGTCAACGGAGATAGTGAATGTAATTGCGAATTTTTCGTTAAAAGAGCTTCAAACAGAACGAAGACACTTTTAGAGATTACTCTATTGTTATCCATTGTCTTGAGATTTTTTATGACTTCATTTTCGCCCCATGCCTTACGAATTTATCTTGTGTTTCCCCTCTAGAGTTTCCGCTTCTATTCAACATGCAAAAGTTCGTGAAGTTAAAGAACAAAACAAGCAACATTGAGAAACAAGCAAGTCCGCACCCGAGTCAAGTTAAATTGGTTGGCTACTTGAAGAAGAAGAGAACCGTAATGCTTAACAGTTTGATGAAAATAGAAAAATTGAGATGAAATATCTGTTCTTATAGAAAGTCGGAGGCTGGCGAAAGATGTGGTTCGTCCTGCAAAATCAACTTTTGTTGTCCTATCCATCGAAGGAGGACTACGACAGGAAACTGATCTCATTCAAGGATGTCTTGAATTTAGTTCCAGGCACTATAGTTCGTCCTCTTGGAGGATATCGATTTGCGATACAAACGACCTCAGAGACTGTATACATTTTCGTAAGTCAATTGCATTTCAACAGATTACATCTGAAAGTTTTGTTGTTGTGTTTTTTTTCGTTTTGTGTATTTTAATTGACACAGCGCTGTGACGACAATAAAACATACATGGAGTGGATAACTGCCCTAGTGGAGAGTCTCGCAATAGGGTCATCGACGGCGAAGAGGAAGGAAATCAGTGGTGGTGCGATGGCCAAGAAGCCACTGTCCGGAAGTCACAGCTGCAGCTCATTAGTTCGATCGAAGAAGAACAAATCAGTGCACATCCCCATCGCCCATGGCACTGCCAGAATTCTAAATAGGACCGGACTCTCGGAAAACGACCTACGAGCGTTCTCAAGCAATGGCTGTTTGTTGCATGACTTCGAGAGATGTGAGAGGTAAGGACACAATGTGATATTCCCCAGAAGTTGTTCAAATGCAACACACCCCCATCTCCCTCACTTTGGTTTAATCTAACTACAAGCAAGAGGGCAAAAAAAAAGAACAGAAAGTATCCCAAATCCCTTTGTGTAGATTTTCCCCTCATTTGGTTTTTCGTTCCCTCCATTAACAGTGGCGGAAGATATATCAAAAATAAAAGAGTAACCTATTAGCTGCAGGCATTTATGTGCATTGTGCATTCCTCGTACTCCAGTGTGTTGCTCAGTGCTTCCATTATTTCTATTTTTGTAGAGCGAATTACTTCTGTTTACACGACAACCAGCTACTGCATGGAAATCAGTCAAATGCAGTCTCTCGGATAAATCGTATGTTTTCTGGAAGCGCATCGGATGCGGATCTAAGCGCAAGCATTCACCCTGGTATCGGAGGCGAGGAATTAGCGCAACAGGCGGCGGCTTCTGCAAAGTCAATGAGATCTAAGGAATTACTACTGTGCGAGAGTGATGGTGAAGATAGTTCCAAACGTTCTATCAACAGGAAGATGCACGAATTATTGATGCTCATGGGGAGTGAACACTTGGAAATGATTGCGGATAATCGTGCGGATAAGTGTGCAGCTTCACGAGATATAAACTCCAACACAAGATTCGAACTTGAGGATTCTTTTCGAACTTTGACGGAAGACTGTGATACAAATCGTGAGGAGACGGGAACACAGATTCACACTGAGGGGTAAGTTTGATTTGCGAAGTCTTACATTTTGCTTCTTGTGATGTGTTTTTGATTTCTTTAAATTTTTGGGTTTAAAATGAAAATTTAGCTTTGCTCTGACTGTTGAATGATAAATGCATTCTGACAGAGAAGATTTATTTTCAAAAATGCCGTGGAGTCGTTTGCTTTGAGAGAACCTTAAATGCTCTCCCAGGCGATATATGCATTAGTGGAACAACCAGCAGATGGATGCCAAATCGCATTTAGCCACACCGATTTAGAATTATGCAATTTTTGTCATAACACACGTAAATTTAAAAATTTCCTTCCGCCAAACCAAGTTTTTCCCGTCTTTTTTTTTCAATTTTATTTGTCACTGTTTGACTCTTGCGGGAGCAAATCTCTTAATTCCATGTTTCTTAGCTGCCAATTGCTACCCTCTGCAGTTTGCGCAAACTGTTTCAATTTACCAGTATCGAAATAAACGCTAATTGATGCTTTCATAAATTAGGGCAGCTCTCAATATAGATTGGAATACTTACTTCAATTTCCAATCAATCATTATTACAACACAAGAAAGTTCAAGTGAACTCTTTCAAAGGGCCCTGTTTTGCAAAGCACGAATATCTCAAGCACAAGAACAGAAACAAAAAAACACACAAAACATAAAAAGTTTTGAGTAAGTTCCATGGCAATGGGATATGCACATACCGTCGAGAGACATCTAAAAATACTTCAAATTGAGCAGCAACAAAAATTCTGTATCTCTCCTTTGCCAATAGACAATGCACCGATACACACTTCCTCAAGCAATGTCGGCAAACGATAAAACTCAACTCAGTGACATCAACCTCGAGACGACGACTAGCACTTCCTTTAACACGAAGATCTTCCCTTTGTTTGCAGTCATCTCGCCGAAAAGGGAAAACTATTCACATGTGTGTCCTTCCTTGTACTATCTTGTCTAAAAATAAAAAAAAAATAAATAAATAGTAAGCCATAGCAGCACTAAAAAATAACTTCAATCTTCAACAATATAAAACAGTTTCCGTCTCCCTTCGGGACTGGAAGTCATTAAATCTATTTTTGAATTGTTTCCCTTCTGACAAAACAGAAGCAAACAGAAGAAAAAAAAAAGAATCAACATGCAGTCGGGACTTATGACGCCATGAGTGCATCGTATGCTCAGTTTGTTAGACTTCAGTGTTCCACAGTCCACTTGTTGAAATACTCGTGGCGGAACTGTCGCCCTATTGTGTTGGAATTTTTCTGTTTCTAGTCTATTTAGCATGGTTTAGTGGAGTAATGGAGTTGTATAGAAAGGATTTCCTTGTGCTGCTCTATGTGGAGCAGAGCAAACAATTGTGGTAGGGTTGGGAGTTGGTGAAATATTAAAACCCGGGATCTTTATTAATATGTGTTCTTCTTTTCAATTAGCAATGGAATTGAGGATCAAATTCAACGGTTAAGCTTGAGGGGATCAAGTCGTTACGCGGCATCAGAGAAAATGACAAGGCCAGCAGGTCAAGAAGTAAGCTACCTGCGTCTGAGTTCCACAACACGTACAGAAGAGAGCCCATTTTCACGACGACGCAGAAGACCAGAGCAGGCAACATCCTCCACATCGTCCGCTGGCTCATATACGTCATCGGAGCGACGAAATGAATCCTCATACAATGGCGATGGAAGTGAGATTAGTGAGGAGACCAGGAGAAATCAACAGGATGAGCCAATATATGCGGTTGTCGACTTGAAGAACAAATACGAACATCGAGCCAAGATGCGGCATGAGATGGAGGCAAGGCGACGGAGTCAAATTGGTTATCTGAAGAGCTTGGATGAAGTGGCAACGGATTATGAGGAGGTAAGACAGTGGGTGGAAAGCCAGCTGAAAGATGCTTGACGTGATTGATGACTGACATTGAATCCTAAGTCGATACAAATTGGATTAAGGTCACTCCTGTGCCACCCATTCGTAAATGCAAGCATATTTTGTGCAAAAAATAGATGACTTCTACGGTGCTGTAGAGGTCATGTCATTGAGAGATACTTTGAAGGGATGTTCTTTCATGTAATAGGACTCGTGTTACATTTGTTAAGAGACAACTTAATTTGATCGAATTCGCTTGGTTAAAGTCGTGAATTTGATCTTGCGATCTGGGACACTGTGAGGACGTTCACAACGTTCACAATTTTGGAATTTTATTTGAATTCGCATTTGTGCAACCGGAAATCTGTTGTGCAGTGTGTTTGTCTTCTGCAATCCGGAACTAAATCTAAGATGAATATTCTTCGACTGACATTGCAGTTGAAGTAAGGAATATTTCTGAACATCCCCCATTGTAAGCGGAAGTAAATGATTCAGTGCACGTACTTTTTATAGTCCCAGTCTGAAGGATCAAAGACCTTCACTTAATTTAATTGGAAATCAAAAAATTGTCTTCACACTTAAGAGACTGAAGCGAATAGTTGATTTTTCGATTTTTTTCATCGACGTGGGTACAGTGAGTTAAAACTGAGAAACGAACATATAAAACTGTGAAATTTAGAAAGCTACCAAGTGGTAAACATTCAGTTAGTAAAAATAAAATAACATTTTTTTCAGGTTCTTGGTTATCCTACCGACCCTCTGCAAAACATAACAACATACCCCTACGAAGATGAGAACATATATGAACCGGTTTGTACATCAGCTGCTCCCCACATATTTGATACCCGACTTTGATCATTAACACAAGTCATTTTCATTTTCAGATAAACATTCCTGAGTCCTCCTACACAAATCATAAACATCGCAATATTCTATGGAAATATATTTCAAGGATAAACCTTGACGCCTTCATTGAGATGACGAGAAGTAGAAAGAAGAGCACTAATAAGTCATCCGAGCACACATCACCGTTTGCGAATATTAAGCAGAAGTTTGGCCATCATCGCAAGTCCATACGGATACGAATGATTAAGCTATACACACGAGACCAATCGCCAGAGGACATCCGTGACAATACAAATGAAAGTGATAACAAAACGGATCGGGTGTAATTAGATTATTAACATATTTGGGGACATATTCAGTGGGGAGGGAGATTACAAATATTTTTTTTTTTCAAATGCGTAGACCAAAAAAATGATTTTTTATAAATATTTATTTTAATAAAACAGATAATACGGAATAATGTATATTTGACAGACTTCTGTGTGTACCTTTGGCATGTATAATATGTTGGTTTTGTTCTTCTAATATGGACTCAATCGTTGGGATCAAACCATCTCTCAGGGTTGGCTAATAGTTAGCGTCAGTCTTTAGCCCCTTGTGCTTGCTTGCTATTACCATTCAGTTAGACACAGAAATTGATCTCGACATATGTAGGTCGGAGTGCGGTCGGCTTGTAATCATCAGTGGTAGCATGGAATGAAATTGCATCTCATTAACGACTCAATTTGTAAATGGTGTGGCGCTACGGATAAAATGGAAATGGGGGACACTCCTCACCACCTTTATCACTACTTCCGTCCGTCAATCCGTTTTTCTCCTTCTCCTTTAAACTTCATTTGAATTGTTTTTCTTTAGATTAGTAACATTGTATATTTCATTATATTCATCGAATTAGTAGAACAATTGCCTACTTTTAGGGGCTGAGGTAATTTTTTTAAATTTTTTTTAAAAAAATGAATTTCTTTGTTATAAAATTGAGGTGTTTATTTATCTATAATGGAGTAGGTTCGTTTTTGCCAAACGTATGTGGGGAATATAGGGAAGGCTGTCCTTCTTGGATTAGCTGACGAGGTGGAGCGTTGAGCCGTGGCTAACGTCTCCGCCAAGGGGCTATCTCTCGCAGATTTGCCAAGAGAAACAGCAGAGGTCATGTCAACTCTGACATGAAGGGTGGGATATGTAATTAGTTTTAAACTATGAATTTACTAAATATAAGAGGCCGAAAGGCAAAAAATCAAAATATCCTAGATTAGCTTAGAGTACTCGTGAAGAGTCAGTAGGTTAGAATTAAGATCAGTAGATTGTATTTGTAAACTAGTTTTAAGTATTTTTGTCTAGCATGTAAAAAAAATGAATTTAATAAAAATTCAGTGAAAAAAATTAGGGGTGGGATGGCGACTTGTGCCAATAACATCAGGCACTCGCGGGTTTTTAACGAACCTTTATCACGAAACGACGCTGGAAGGGCTTTGTCTCGTAGTAGGGTGAAGATAGGTAGTCTTAAGTTAGTATTGCTATAGAGCAGGCTTAGTTTTAAGAAAAGTAGATTAGTATAGGTTTAAGATAGGATAGTAAGGTTAGCTCCGCTAACAACCTTCCAGCCTTGTTTAGTTTTAAGAGCATAGGCCTAGAACCCTCTTCTTTTCTATCCGTACCCCCTTTTCCTATCCTACGTTAGATGTCCGTCCGCTGTCAGGTTAGGGTATTGGCATTCTTATTCTTCATAACCTTTTCTTCCTCTTCCCTTCTATCATCCTTTAGCTAGTTAAGGCAAGAATTTTTTTGTGTGCAATTGGTGATGTGCGTATCCGTCGTCCGACGAGTTGAGCCGAGCAACCACAAGCGTGCCGCCGTCCTTCTCCACCTCATCGAAGCTGCCCCCGTGGCTTACCCTCCTGCAACAAAAAGTCCGTTACGGACTTGCAAATAAATGCACTTAAAGGTTCATAAGCACATACAAAGGGCACACTATCAACTGCACCGGAAAAAGTCATCAATATGACATTGGCGGATTATGGAAGGTCTTTTATAAACCCTTAATGGGGCATCACATTGAACTTTCTAGAACCTGTGGTAACATTCATTCTAACGAAATCTTTTACCTGATAACTCTTTCCATTTGGTCTACAACCTTAGAAACATGCTGTTTATACAATACCTTCGGCTACCATCCAACCATCTGCTGTAAAGTCGTTTCATCATGTATTAACAACGAATAAGGTCCCCATTTTTTGTTGATGGACCAAATGTGAATTATCGATATTAGGAGGAATGTTTATGAGGCACTTCATAGTCTAAATGTATCTTTTGGTTTTTTATATTTCGTTTCAACATATTTAAAGCTATCAATTCATTTTGTTATTTAAATTCAAATTCCAATTTATAGCATGCATCAGAAATTATGAGGACATTTAAGCCACAATAAAGCCATTTACAGGTGATCATTGGTAATTTTAAGCAAGCCCAATAAAACACCTATCATTTTACATGACACCATTCAAATGCAAATGAACACATGCATCAAAAATGCGAATTGTATTTATTTTGCGACATTGGAGGGCTTTAAATAAACATCAAATCGTAGGTGACAACCCAAAAAAATAAACAGAACACATCACACTCCGCTATACGAATATTTGAATTCTATCAAATGTTTTAACAGCCGATTGTAAATATTATATTTCCAGCAAAAAACATGACACACGGTGAACATCTTCCGTTTCTAGATAATTTTCGTCCGCTTAAGGGATGAAGGGAATTGAATTGAATTTAGCAAAACCAAAGAATGAATGACTTTCAAAATTACTATGTCAGCACACGTACGTTTCAAGTCAAAAATTTATGTAGGTCCTTCTTTCATCTAGATCAAGCGGGCGTCAAGGCCGCTTCAGCCCAAAAAGTCTTTAAATCTGAGCCATTGGTACAACGCAACAGAGGCAGGCCCAGGCTAAGGTGGGCCTGCCTCTGTTGCGTAAAAGTGAGGAAGGACCTTAATCAACGTAGATTGCACAACTGGCGGCATGTTGGTTGAAGCCCAGGTTCACCCAGACTGTAGCGCCACAAAAAGAAGAAGAAGAAGACATATGCATCCAACACTTCGGTGCTTAGCAAAAGGCATCGGATGTCTTAGCCCCGTTGGAGAGTTCGGAGAATTGTTGGTCACGGAAAGAGAGACGCTTCTGGAAAAGGCACAACTACGAACTGTACGCCATCTCCATCGATGCTAATGAAGCGACAAAAATTAAGGTAGATGGAGAAAATGGATGGAGAGACTTGGCGGATGGACGCCACGATCGGAATGGGTTGTTGCGCCACAGCAAATTGTAGTGCTGCACCAGTATCGAAAAGTTGGATAACAATCATGTTAGGCGGATGATAGGATGTTAAGTATTAGGTTAGCGGCTAGGAAATGACAATGGGTCAGAAATGATGATGAAACAAAACACGTGACAAGCATTGCATAGCTATAGGCTTTTTTAATTTTCCAATTCTCCTTTCTATCAACTCTACTGAATGTCTTGCGTGATGTCAATGGCGCTTTTGTGAGTATTGCAACGAAAGCCGCGAAGATGGGTTTAGCGGTAAACGAGGGTAAGTCCAAGAATAGGCTGTCAACGAGCAAGGACACCCAACACCGACGTCTCGGTTAGAACGTCACAGCAGACAGATATAACTTTGAGGTAGTCAAAAAGTTTGTCTACCTAGGCACCGCTATCAACCGAACAAACAAGGTAACACTTTACAAGACCTTAATCGTCCAGGTCCTGCTATATGGCGCGGAGGCATTGGACTTTGTCAATAGCAGATGAAGCTGCTCTTGGTTACATCGAAAGGAAAATTCTTCGTGTGATTTTCCGCTCCGTCTGCATGGATGGTGAGTGGAGGAGAAGATGTAATGAGGAACTATACGGGCTGTTCAGTGACATCGACTTAGCCAGAAGAGTGAAGATCCAACGATTGAGATGGCTAGGTCATGTAGAGTGGATGGAAACCAATGCTCCCGCCTGAAAGGTCTTTGAATCCACCCCCGAGGGACGGAGCAGTATGGGCATACAAGTGGAAAGGGACCTCAACCAACTATGCGTGCGAAACTGGAGACAGCTAGCTAAAGATCGAGCTGGTTGGAGACGCTTGTTGTTTGAGGCCCAGTTCCACCCCGGACTGTAGCGCCACCTCAACTAACTAACTAACTAACTGAATGTCTTATGTTAGCACGTAGTTGTTAAGTATTGAATTTCCTTATTCACAAATCACCATCACGGTTCCAGAAATTGAAGCTTAAAAGCACTGTTAAGTCTAGGCTCTGGTGTGTTTTAAAACTTTGAGTCTCTGTCAGAAACCTTTGATGCCACTGTCCTCAATCTCATACATTTTCGACATTTTCACACTTTTTGACAGTATTTTATTTTTATACGTACTCCTTGATGTGAGAGAACTAATCTGTGAGAGGAAGAAAAGAAAGAGTTATTCCCGTTCGACCAGTCCACATTGAGGACTGAGTAGTCCGTAAATTTTGTGATTTTATTCGAAATTCCTTAGAAAAATGTAAAAATGTTACGAAAAGGGATCGGTAAGCAAGGTATATCGAAAAGTATCCAACTCTGTGAGTGGAATATACAAAATGTTAAAAGAAGGTCGAGAAAGCATTGAAGATGTTAAATGCCTTGACCATCGTCGACGATGAAATGAAAGCTACACTGGAAGAGAAGGAAAACAGGTAAAACAGTTGGCACAAGTGTATTGCATCCAGGGTAGACTAGACTGAGTATTTTTTTGAATTATGAATTAATTCTTGTCGTGCAACAATAATAATCTGCCGTCAGGTCTGTTAAAAAAAATGCGTTTCCTTTATTTCAAACTGTATATTTGCTGCTTCCATTTATTCTTATCCGTTGGAATCTCAACCAGGAAAGAGGGCTGAATATCCGGTCAGGGATATACAGCGTACATTCCAGGAAACCATTTTCCGACTTGCATCGGATTTACAGCAAAATGATTTTCTGGTGAAAAATGTTCTGCCAAAATTCTGTATTCAAAGTTATCTGCGTTCAAAGTGTGAGTTGTCGCATCAATTTCGTTATTAACTTCACTCTCCGATTCTGCGACGTATTCCTTTTCTTCCGCCCTCTTTTTAATGTCATCACTAGAGAATGCTTTATCACATTGTGGTAGTTTGCTGATGTGTGCAGTTACCTTACTGCGAAGTTCATCCTGCGTCGAAGGACTAAGAACATTCAGTTTCGGAATTGGTAATGGGCACAAAACTTCCATTTCGCGAAAATGATTTTGACGTAGTTTAACCAGAGGTCCATCTGGTGGCATGATCTTATTTGTGAAATTTGAGGGGTTCGCTGTGAAGCACATTCCATTCCGGTGGTGCACCATTATATTGTAAATTTGATCCGCTTCCAGCTGATTGGCTGAGTGTTGCGGAATATTCACAATTATGTCTTGATTTGCTTTGCTAATTCCTCCTTTGCATCGATTCATCTTTGAAATTCACGAATTTCTGTTTTTTCTATCCCCACGAAAATTTTGCCAGAAGCTCACTTAAATCGAATTTTAAATAAAACTGACATTTGTCAAACGAACAAAAGGATCTCCGTATGAAATATTCAACTTCAGTGAATGGGACTCGCGAGCTCGACTGACCTAACATAACACGACTGGAATGTCTCCAATTAAACATTTGCGCTGCAGCGTTGTTTATTCTCCTTGATTGACTTTGCATACAAGTTCCGGTGAGCAGCGTTGATTTGGGAAAAATTTCCGAATCGAAGGTAGAGGAGCAGACTGAAAACGTGCAAGCCAGACCATCACTCCGCATTAGCACAGACATTCATTACTTTCAATTCCAAAAGTAAACTTTTAATTTTCTAACAAACACATTCACTAACTGCCCCAAATAATATCCCCAAGATGGTTTACGGTATTTAAAATCTAATTAAGTTCCACTCACTCTTCCCGCTTCCCGGGGATTTCAGTTTTTCTTTCTTAATTGGACCTCGCGCTGGTGGCGTTCTCGATGGAGCAACGGCGGCGGCGGCGGTGGTGGCGGTGGCGGCGACCGACAGCGCGGGCGGTGTGGGGTGAAAAGTTCCTCTGTGTGTGTTTTTTTTTGTTATTTCCTTGCTGCGCTGTGTTGTTAAGCCTGAAGAAATTTTGCGGAACGGCCAGTGAACCAGAATGACAAGAACTGAAGTTCTCGGACAATTGGTTGAAGTTTAATGTTTTATTTTATTTTTTTATACTTTCTTGTTTTGTGCGTTTTTTTTGTGCTGCTCCTGGGGGAGGACATTTTATGCTGAGTTGGCTTCTATGTTTTTTTCTCTGTGAGTTTCTTTCAAATAATGGATTCTATTTCTTCCTTTGGACTCGCTTTTAATGAGTTTCTTTTGAATTAAGTTCTTTTTTTTTTTGGTGAAATGAAATGACATAATGTCAAGAAATTTTGTTTCGCAACAGTTGAGTTGTCACATTAACTAATTAGAAGAAGTGTTGATTGTACAACAATACAGAAGTGGATCGTGAGGGGTACCATATTTGAAAGCGGGACGTTAAAACGATTGGGGATGCTGAGGGTGCATCGAACTGACAACTGGGCTTTGAAATGTTGGAAGGATGCTGTGAGCTGTGAGTTAGATAATTTTTAACACTTCTGTGCTCCTTAGAAAAGGGACACATTCAATTTGGGATCATTCTGATATATCACCAAAAAAACAAAGGATCAATTCATGTTTAGTTGGAGACAGACGAAAGTGATATGCGTATCTACCCATTCAAACTTGTATTCGCCACCCCATCGTGCTGGACGGGGGGAGAAAGGAGGAACGAAGTACCTATGAATTTGTGCCTCAAACTTTTTTTTCACGCCCTTCAATTAATTGACGCACATAAAGGATGATGGAACTTAAGTGATGGATGATGATTTGTGAGTAAACTTCAGGCGGTATGCCATTTGGGAGGGAGAGTGAAGGGATAATTTCTTAACGGGTAATGAGGATTGATTTTTGCAAGGAACATGTTTCATCGGAAGCACGCTTGATCGATTAGGATGGAGTGATGTGCAAATTTGTTTTATTTTCTCCTTGTTATCATTGAAGGTGTATAACGAGGTCGACCGCATTCAAGGCCTTGGTTTGAATAAGGAAGACGTGGTTTGTGGTACGGCGAAGTTGAGGAATTATTCAGAAGGGAGTTTCAGAATCATCGATGTGTATTCGAACGATAACGGATAGGTACGATTACGATGACAGTCGCAGAACTTTTTTTCTTTTCAAATGACTCACGTTACTTTCTTAAATTATACGAACCAAGGAAACCATTAAACAAATTTGAATTTGAGAACATGGTGGAGATCCATGGAATTGGAGGGTAACGTTTATTTACTAGATTAGACATGTTAATGCATTGAGTGCACATGTGGTGCTCTTTTTTGAGAGTGTCAACTTCAAATAGGAAAGAAAGATGCCGTGGTCGATGTGGTGTAATGTGTAAGTACGTCAAATCACACGCCAAGATTCCGAGTAGGATTTCCGGATGGAACACCTCGCATTTTTCACGTCATAACCTCTTGTAAGTTGCTAACAAAACACTCAAGGAGTACTATGAAATGCCTATGAAAAGCCGTCTCAAACCTCGCTGTTCAGAGTCAGCAAAAAACTGTAGGTCCCCTCTCCTCGTGACAGACCAGTAGCATGCACTACACGAGTTATTGTTGTGGAAGCTTGGCCCAGTCCCTTGTCCACTGTGGGCTGTAGTGATAGATGCAATAAAATAAGCTTGAAATCGTAAAATTGCAGAAAAAATGAGAAATTTTCAGTACAAGGAAGAGCGTTTCTGTGAACTTTTTCAAAGCAACATAACCTACATACAAGGTTATAGACAAGGTGCGTTTCCTATAACATGTTTATGCGAAGTAACAAATGATATAGGGTAGTTAATTTTTCGGTTTCGAAAGTAAAGCTTAATAAAACACATACACCGATAAATATTTGAAGAAAGTTTTTATGCTATGTAAAGCTTGGGCCTTGCCATTTAGTATTTATGACAAACAATACCATGTTATTATCCTATTTGGACAGATTCCCAGACTGCGATCATTTTTAAGCATTTTATAGCACATTTTGGATGGCTTCTTGACCACAACTTAAGTCATGTTGGTTTCTAATGTGTTTAAAGCTTGTAGATTATTTGCGTAAGAACGGTCCTTTGGCAGCAACACATACAAATATTTAACCGTTGAATTACATTACCCTGGTGGCCAAATGACGTTACCAATGTAAAGTTACGAAAATTTACCCGATGATTAAACTTTTTGTGTATTTAAAACAAATAACTCTTATGTAAGACAACACCATATAAGCCAACACCGGAACTCGCCAAATGATTCTCAGTAAACAGCCATTTGCTGTCAGCAAATGATTTTCAATAAGCAGACACTTGCTGTAAACAAATGATTCCAAGTACCAGCCAAGCTGAATCGAATTCGCTGACACGGCGATGTGGGCAAAGGAGAAGCAGCACCACATTGAGGTAAGGCAGTTTTAATTTTCATAGTTTTAAGTCAGTACTAGTTTTTGAACATTTCGGAGAGGATCGAACTCTATTAATTAAAATAAAAAAATATTTTTTTTAACAGAAATCACGTCTGACAGTCTGCCAGAGAATGCTTAGGAACCGAAACTGCCTGCAAAAATGTCAGACTCTTTCACAAGAGCAGTTCTTTTCGAGACAGTGGCATTTTCTAGATTACACGAACAAGATTTATAAATATTTGTAGTGATTACGGACTGGTTATCGAAACTAAAATTAACTATGCTGGGCCGATAGGCCTGGTTGTAGTCTGGCGTTATTCTGCCAATTTAATTCTTATAAATTTTATGGACTTGTTTTTATAAGTGTTGTTAGAGGTTATTTTTTCATTTTGCCCTTCGTCATTTGTCAGCTCACAAAGTATTAACATGACAGGCAGGCAGGAAAAACGCACCTCTCGTGTAGTAGAATATTACGGGAAGTGAGTTTTCCTGCCTTTCGTAAGCACACGACTTGTCACTGCCTCCGACTACCATAAGAGCTGCTAAAATTCTAGAAGACCATTATTCCAACTATTTCCTCAGAAGTATTTTATCTAGTGCATATCTGCAGTTGCCGCCGACGCCTTGATCATGGTTACCTGCCAAGTAGGTCTTCAGTCGAAATACAAAACAAACTGTTGGAACGAATAAACATACAATAAAAATGTTTTTTTTTCTTCCTTCTTTTACTCGCAAATTACCATGTGTGAGTGGGTACGTTAACTGATTTGATTACACTGCCAATCAATTTAACTTTTTTGTGCAGTCTAAAAATAAATTGATTGAATTGATTTCCGACCAGACAGAAAAACAAAAATCGTTTTGCAAGTGGACGAGCAGTATTGACAGCAAAGAATAAAGTTGTCAATTAGATTAACACGGCGATTGAACATGACACTGATTATATAAAAGTTTGCAAGTGACTCAACGTTATTACTAATTGAGTGGATGCGGTGAATTATGTTTGCGTTTTTATGCATTTACTTTCCTTTTGTTCGTTCGACTACATTAACATTGCCAACAATGAACATTTAAAATGTTTATGGCAACGAAAAACTTTTAGGAGTCATTAAGCTACACGGGTCCTTGAAAATAAATCTAATGGCAAACAACACATGGAAACTTCTGGAGTGCGTTGGGACGTATACAAGCTGTGCCAGTCACATGTGAACAGAGGAATCCATAAAAATGGTACATAACGAAATTTGGTTTAGGCAAAATTAACTGGAAATGCATTTTCAGTTATCAAAGTTTAAAATAAGTCGCACGAACATTTGACGTGTAACAAGAAGAAAATATTTTCCTGAGGAAGCATGTAAATTTCAAATGCTAGCTAAAGGAGGGTCTATCAAAAGTGCACGTTGATAATTGCAAATAAAACAAAACGTTTTCAGAGAATTATCTTTTAATCTGCCTCTAACGAGCGCACATATTTTCAATGTCTCTTACACCTAATAAGCGTTCAATGTGCCGAATTATCTCATCTCTACACTCTTTAATTGTCCTTGCACTTTCGATGAATAAATATCCCCCACAGAAATAAGTCGAAGTGATAAACCACAAATCAAATTGTGGCGTCCAGTCAACATCGCCACTACGTGAGATTACACGGTCACACACTGGAAGTACATGTCGTCCACGTCTATATCCTCAAATTTTGTCAACAAGAAGTCTCGCGATAACGATCACTATTCGCGGTTACTGCTCGGCAGACCTCATTTTCGAAGAAGTACGACTTGGTAAGATGTGCACCGGATAATTGAATTCTCATTTGAGACCAAGAAACTGAGCACAGACAGTGAAGCATGAAAAACGATCTGTTTTGGTGTTAGGGGATCTTTCTGAAGCAGGAGACAAGTTTTTCATTCAGCAACATACAATATTGCAAAATATACGAGGGCAGTTCGATAAATGTTTAGCCTCAAGGTTCTATCTCAGACAAGTACTGTCAAAATGTCAGCTCACTCGTGTCTAGTAATTTTGCTCTAACCTCTGAAAGAGACCACCCCTGGAGGCTTTAGAAAAATGGAAAAAGTCGATTCTTGTTTCTGAAATCGCGCAAAGAAATCCATCAGTTCTTGGATGCTATGTACTTTAACGCTCGTCCAGATGACGCGAAAAACGTCTACCACAGATGGCAAGGCGCAAGCAGAACACCGACCATCGATGAAACTTGAATCCACGGGTACACACCAGAAACTAAGAAACAGTCGAAACAGTGGACTCCATTCAGCGAACGTTCTCCGAAAATACGCAAAAAAGTTGATGAGTTGCGCCGTTGTAATATATGTAGGTCGACCGCTGTAGCGTTTTCTCAATAGCTTGGATTAGAAGATCGAAGCATTTGTGTCCATTCGCCCCACATGCCCTAGCTTACTGTATTTGAAGGCGGTTTCCCAGTCGCAGAGCCCATAAAGTTCGTAGTAGAATTTTTTCCTCCAGATACCGTCAACGCAAGCAGGACTTTTACAACACCAAATAGTTTGTTTAGCTTGTTAAGAAACTTTTCCTGCAACTCCTTACTCAAAATTCTGATATTCTATTAGACTAAAGTCACGCTTTAGAATGTGTACAGACTTCTGGGGTTATTCAGATGAAATTCTACCCATGGCTTGATATAAATTTTTAAGAGTGAATAAAACATTTAATTGGAACCAGCAGCATGATTACTCCTGAACGACTTCACCCAGAAGTAACACAATTACGAAATCCATGGCGGCACTTCCAGAGACCGCATACCATCAGAGACATCCTAGTGGAAGACGACCTTTTCTGATCCATTTACTTCGAAACATTTGCACTTTGTTGGACTGATCCCACTCTGACTTCATGTCTTCATGTCATGTGCTATGAACTGAGCTTTATCGTTAAGAACTTCAAAGTACACCAACTATCGCTAACAACATCCATGGCCAGCAACAATACCACAAAACCCAAAGGACCTCGGTTTGGGATAAATTTTAATATTACATCGCATGGATGAAACTCAATGAAGGAAATGGTGTAAGAAATATTGAATTTCTAAGGCGAAAAGCTTCTTGCCGGCCCCAGACATCGGCGAACCCAACTAACTCAGCCATGGGGGAAATTTATTGTAATGAAGAGTAAAATGCGCGTTTTATCGTTCTTCATCCTTTTACCCGCATCCGTTTACACGTCCATTGTCGTTGCCATCAACATCATCACCCCGGTCGTGGTCTTCACGTTCGTCCCTGTCGACATTGTGAAGTTTTTGTATTCAAAGTTCTCACTCCCGGGATGGCTTGTCGCCGCCTAGGACAAGTCAGCGCAAACAATCACTTGCACACTGCTAAGCGGACAGGCGAATGCCTCTGCCTTCGCAGTTGATTTGGAAGCGCGTACAAAAGGACATAACCGAATGAACAAACAGAGCCACTCCTGGTCGAACAACAGCAGAAGAACGGAATACATTTTCCATTGGAATGAAGTTATTGAAATAAAAAAAAGCAAACGAGAGAGAAAAGGGAAAGGGCAGATGAAAGTAAGAAGGCACGTAATACATAGTCGATGGGATGGACGGAGGAATGAAAAAGAAATTTCATTTGCAGCCCGACTAAGTGATGTCTGCGGAAAAGCTCTGCACGGCAAATGCCAACCAAAGGAATGAAAGGACAGCCTATGTCAATAGCTAAAGTTTTTCCCCTGATTTTTGCACCGTACCGCACCCTCGAGGTCAGTCTGCAATGATGTCCTTTTCAGTGTTTATGACGTTTTTTTTCTGGAATTTTTATGGCGATTATGGCACGGGTCCCCGGAGGGTAAGGTGTAATGAAATAATTTATCGGTTTCAATAAAATTGTTTTCAACATCGTGCAGTTGTGGTCTGAGGGACTTCCTCTGACACGGCATGAAAGTGGTTCCGGTTTTGCATAATCTTACAAGCTTTTATTGGGGCATCGCTTCACAAAGAGGCCAACGCCGTCGCCTTATGGCAGGTATGACGGCGGTAGAAATGAAAACGGCCAAGCAATATGGCTGAGTGGGTTCGGATGGAAAATCGTCATTCTGTGTAACGAGTTGTCTGCTGATGGTGTTCATGAGTTTTAGTATTGAGAATAAATATTTTCAGATAACTACGTGGCACGTACAGTGTCGGACAAAACAATAGCACCGAATTACACCTCACAATATTTGGCCCAAAAAAACTGTCTAAAAGTAAATCAATTTAAATGAATTTTATTTATGTTACTTAGGTAAACAACAGATCTTAAAATATTAAAAAACAAACTATGCAACTTCAACACTTAAAAAAATATAATAAAAAATAAATAAATTCTACAAAATCAAACGCGACAAAACTAAAGCACGAACATATTGCGCAAGCTAATTTTGATTATTCCCCTGAGTTTTTTTGATTTATTTATTTCTATATTAGAGTAAATTAACTGTTACATTTCCTGCGATCGTGCTATGCTACAAATTACGTTCATTTGGAAGTTATTGGTAATACTAAGCAAAAAGATTTTTGAGAGCAAAAACGTTTTTTAAAATGGCGCGTAATAAGTATTCCATCGAATTCAAAGAAAAAATTATTGCTGATTATCATGCAGGGGAAGCAATTAATTGCATAGCTAAAAAATATAGGATACACCATTCCGTCGTTTCTCGTATTATAAACCGGTTTCATAATTCTGGTAGCCTAGAAACTAAACATCGTGGTGGAAGGCCCAGAAAAACCAGCATACGCGATGATCATAGAATAGTTCGGGCTATTAAAAAGGACCCGTTTATGTCTGCAAGGGCAATAGGAAAGGAATTAGACTTGGCTATCTCCACCAGATCCATCCAGCGAAGGATGGTAGAAGCCGGTTTCCTTTCTTACCGTGCTGTAAAAAAGCCATTCATTTCGCCGAAAAATCGAAAGGCGAGGCTTGCATTTGCTAAGGAACACATCAGCTGGACCGTTGCCAAATGGAAAACTGTTTTGTTCTCTGATGAATCCAAGTTTAACCTGAAGGATTCTGATGGAATGAAGCATGTTCGCAGACCAAAAGGCGAAAGACTGAATCCACGTTTTACAAGAGGGACAGTAAAACATGGTGGAGGTAGTATTATGGTCTGGGGATGCTTTTCCAGCCAGGGAATCGTCCCAATTCATAAAATTGATGGAATAATGGATCGTTTCATGTACAAGGATATTCTTCAAAACGTAATGTTTCCATATGCTGAAGAAGAGATGCCCTTGCGATGGATATTCCAACATGATAACGATCCGAAGCACACCGCGAAAATTGTGCAGAAATGGTTTTCCGATAACAATCTCAATGTTTTGAAGTGGCCAGCGCAGTCCCCAGATCTTCACCCCATAGAGAACTTATGGGAGATTGTTAACCAAAGAATTCATCGGGAAAGGTTTAACGGCAAGGATTCGCTTTTTGGTCAAACTGAAATTGCTTGGAAGAATATCCCCGCAGATATCATAAGTAATATAATTGAGTCAATGCCCCGGAGATGTGAAGCAATTATTCAAAATAATGGGTTTGCTACAAAATATTAATAAATAAAAGATGTGTAGAAGAAAATTGAAATAAGTGCTTTAGTTTTGTCGCGTTTGATTTTGTTGAATTTATTTATTTTTTATTATATTTTTTTAAGTGTTGAAGTTGCATAGTTTGTTTTTTAATATTTTAAGATCTGTTGTTTACCTAAGTAACATAAATAAAATTCATTTAAATTGATTTACTTTTAGACAGTTTTTTTGGGCCAAATATTGTGAGGTGTAATTCGGTGCTATTGTTTTGTCCGACACTGTATGTTGGACCCCACTTCGATAATGTTAAATGTTTCGAAGTTAATCGCCTGATCGCAAGTGACAGGAGTGACTACTGCGATGGGAAGTTATTTCAATGAATTCCTTCTTGAACTTGAAGCAACTGCTGCGTTTTTTTCTTTAAATGTACCACGCCCATTTGATATTCCCGTTTAAATGAATTTAACAAAAACTGTACAACAACCCATAGACACTAAACAAAATTGAGGAGTTAAGCGTCACCGTTTTTAATTATTTAATTGATTTATTCGGTTTATTCGTTTTTGAAAGTAGTTGAACAGTTACAGAACCACATTGTATATAGAGCTCTAGCTTAAGACGGTACCACTACTGTAACATGCGATTGTGGTTAACGTTGCTTATGTTGATGAACCTGTTGGAACAATTACGCTTCGTTTCGCTTTCGTTTCATATTTCTCAACTCACCTTACATTATAGATGAAAATGCTAAAAACCAGCTCCATTATCTTATCTGATCCTTTGCAGCTACTCTAAGACAATCTATGTTACGTCGGTTGCCTTTTATATTTCGGGATTGGGCAACCCTAGTGTTGCAATCTGGCAAATGCCAGCTCTATCGTAAAGTTGACATTTTTGAGATTATGCATTTTTGGCGATGAAGCTCCATCAAGGACCAATTTTTATCGATGGTATGGTGAATTCAACCGAGGTCGTAGTTCACTCCAATACGAATTTTATGAAGGTCGTCCAAAATCAGTTGTTGTTCCGGAAACCATTGATGCTGTGCACCAACTGATATTGCAAGATCGTCATGTGGCCTATCGTGAGACAACCTTAGGCATTACTGGGACCATCATACATCCAATATTGCATTAACATTTGACTTTTAAAAAAATTTGTTTGCGTTGGATCCCACACAATTTGTCAATCGCTCAAAAAAAGGCTCGTGTCGATTGGTCGAAAGAAATGCTCCAAAAATACGATCGAGGTGCTTCGCAACACGTCTATGACATCGTGACAGGTGGTGAGTCATGGATTCACGCGTATGAGCCCGAAAGTAAACAGCATTCGACTGTATGGGTGTTTCAACAAATCAACAAATTTCAAATCCAACAAAAGTTGCTCGCAGAACAGTCAATTCTGAGTGGTACACAACCATTTGCTTACCAGTTGTCTTCCGAGAAATCAGGAAAACCAACCGCCGAAGACGGATCACTCTTCACCAAAACAATGCGAGCTCTCGGCTCAAACAACTGCCTTTTGAGCACTTAAAACATCGATTTGATGAGTCATCCGCCGTCCTGACTTCCCGTACGTAAAAAATAAAATGAGAGGTCAACGTTTTTCGACACTTGAATAAGCGGTTAATTCGTTCAGAATGCATGTTTTGGAGATACCTCAATCAGAGTAGCAAAAGGGCTTCGACAATTGGTTCAAACGAATGCAGAAGTGTATAGATCTTAATGGGGAATATTTTGAAAAGCAATAAAGCTAATTTCGATGATTAATATTTGCCTTTTGTTCTCAAATCCCGAAATATAAAAGGCAACCCCCGTATATGTAAAAGATGATTCTTCATGAGGTTTGATCTATAATGTAAAATAAATTACATCATTTTTAAAGTGAACTTAAAATGTTTGTTATCGATTACAGAAACAATTCATAACATTTACTTTTTCAAAATAATTTCATGTAAATGCTGACCATTACTACCTCTAAGACGATCCACTCTGAAGGAACAATTTTTATCTTGCGGATAACACGAGTAAAGTTAGCTTTCAAAGCGTCAATCGTAAGTGGCTTATTCCTTAAGATATGAGGCATTACAAATCAAATGAAAAAATTTTCAAAAGTGTGACACTGCCCGATCTATGTGGCCAATTTATTTGGCTCGTCAAAATGATTTCTCAAACAAGTCCACTGTTTCCCGTGTTGTATGGCTCGAAGCTCCGTCTTGTTGAAAGAAGAGCTTACCGAGACCATAAGCTTGAATTTCCGGAAGCAGGATGATTAGATTCGTCACAGTCTTCGCGTTCATTTTTAGCTGCAGCTGCTATGTGCTGGATGTAGTCTAACCGTGGGCATTTTCTTACCGGTCCACTATCATCCTCTTATGTATACTGAAACTGAAATTGAAATGGTGTTCACCGTCAGTTCCCTGAATCGCACTGAAAATCCCTGAAAATCACACTTCCAGATGAATCAGTTATACGTTTCGGCCTCATCTATAGTCTTTTATAATTTTTTATCCCTTGCCCTTATTTCTGTTTCCTTTCCAGGAAAATTAAAAACAAGGAACTCACTCAGGAGTTTAGGGCTCAAAAATATTTTAGACAGGAACGCGCAATCAGGCGAAAACTCTCTTAAGAAATCTTACAAAACTTTCTGTTTAATACTAGAGACACTAATTTTTAAAATGTCTGTTCTGTTGCTATTGTTAGCAGAAGGCATTGACTTGATTGGAGTGAGTGAAGGATAGCTCCCAATGACAAGTATTGGCAAAGAGGAGGCGGTCAAAATTGGTTTGACTAACCGGCATCGAGGGCTAAATGGCATCTATGACTGGGTGATACAATGAGCAGCAAACACTTTCTCTCTGTTAGTCGAGGACTCCATTTATCTCGTCTCAAAAGTACATTAGGGCGGCAACATCAGTACTGAAATCAAGTGTTATTCCATTCGCTGTCTCTTTAGGTTCGAAAGGCCTAGTTGTTCTCTTAAACGGCCAAGTTGAACTTACAGCGCATAGGATGGTAAGGTCGGTTAGAACGAATGGGTAGCAGTGCTCCGGCATGCAATAGAGTGGATCGTCGTTTCAGTTGGTGCGTATAAGTGGAGAAGGAACACAACTACGTTTTTTTCGAGTACAGAAAAGGCGTTTTTTTTAAAACCCAGGTTCAACCACGACATAGATCTTTCCAAAATGGGAATGTTACATTACGTGTTGATTTTCTTCGAGAAGAAATGCAGTTGGAAGTGCGAATAGTTGATTTTCTTTTCGTCGTTTGTGTTTCAATGACAAAAATATGTATTTGCCGACTAAAATCGATCAAAATCGGAACTTTCTAACTATACAAACTTTTTTATTGATTGTAGATTAATTATTCTCTTTTATATACTCTCTCATATCCACATCATAGTGAGGTGCACTTCAAGAGCCATCTTATCATAAGCAGTGAAGCTTTAATGACTTTGCGCACCACATTCTCATGTCTCATGGCATGTTCGACACAGGGACACCAAAACTCACGTATATAGTCTCAGAGCGGGATGTGAGTAGAACCTTATCCGGAAATAAGTTGCATTAGGATCTTTATGGATGGCCAAGGATGAGTCTGGCGGTAGCCTCTTCAAAGAGAAAGACAACATCAGATAACATGCCTCAGTAATTTAGGATTTTTAAACGGAAACGCGATCCTAATGGTCGCGAACTGTACTATATTCAGCAGATGGAAGAGGCAGAGTATTTATGAGTTTGTAGGGATAGCCGATCTTTGTTCAACTCTTTAACCACTTTCAAGATAATCTAGGAATAATCCAAGGTAATCCTTTGAATACTATAGATACTCTAAGATCGCTAAGATTTGCTTAATCCCAGGTCACCAAGAGATCAAAGGAAACGAGATCGCTCATAATCTTACCAAACAAGGATCAGAAGGAGTATTAATAAATGAAATCACGTTGGAACTACACGCGTCAATGGTAAGGCCTCTCTCAATGTTTAGGGCATCGAGAGAACAGCCAGAGGTGGCATAACTCAACAAAATGTAGGCAATTCAGGCGCCTGCTTCTTAATGGTTGTAAGTAACCCGAGGTTATTTTATTGTAGCTGAACAGAAAAAAGGATGACGTCCAACTGACGGGCCACTTAACTTGCGAGAATCATTTAAATGTGTTATGACGTAGCACTGAATGAATGCGCGATAACGACGAAAACACTGTAAAGCAGTTCCTCTGCCACTCACTCCCGTCATTGCCTGACGTTAATGTAGTAAGAGCCGAGTATGTAGGCTTCTTTTCTCAGAAACGTCTATTAGTTCTCCTCCAAAAGATCAATAAATTACAAGGTCAGGTTTTAAGAGTGATTGCTACAGTGAAGCATTCGAATGCCTCCTACTAAAAAAAGAAAATGCAAAATTTCCGGGAGCTGCCCAGAGCGTGGACATATTTCATTGCACACGTCATGCTCTAAGTGCACCATGCTGCAAGTGCATTTTTATGCAATTTTACTCCACCTGACTTTTACTCCAGGGGATTTTAAATAGAGAACATTGCAGACTTCCAAAGGTCTCCTTTCAGTTCGATAGATAACCCTATAGTAATGACTTAAAAGGATTTGGTTCTACGAGTATTATCTCAGAATTTAAATTAAAAAAAAAACTATCTAAATTGTTCTCCATAATTGTGAAAGTATCTGTGTTCTCAATCATGCTCTCATGTACACACAAAGCCAAAGGCAACCACTCACAGCTCATTTGAAAAAAGTGTATCCCTGGTTATGTTTTGTTCGAGATTAAAAAGGATGCAAAACACAAATGCGAAGCTCCGTCTGATTTATCATCCACCGGCACACATGTAAGTACAGAAAATATGCATGTACGCTGTTCAGATTAAATCAAATGTACAACGTGTACGCCCACCTATTTTTTTTTTTTTTGGTTCGTTAAAAACGTGATTTCATTTCAATATATCCAATTTGAGGCGTGAACGCACACAGCGCTTGGTATGAGGGTAAACAGATTCCGACTACAGGTGCCTGTTAAAGATACTTGCTGGCGGACTTGGTTCCCTATTACACACAATGTGCTCTTTTATTATTGAATGTTGGCATTATTTTGCAGTATTTCTCGGATTTTCTTCCATCTTCCCTGAATTTGCGTGTTCACGGCGCAAGCACGTTGCTTTATGAAACATTTTAAGTTAAGGACTTTTTCACCATAATTTTGTTTTGACGAAACGAGATTCCTCATAACGAACGACTAAACGAGCGAACAAACGTATAAGGAGACCGTTCTAGTAGGGAGCACGTTCATGTTGTGCTACGATGCCAAGCGCTGGACGGATTGGCTTCATCCAACGAAGTAAATTGGATTGACAGTTTTGAGGTTGTTAAGTGTTCGTTTAATGACCCTTGACAATTTTTTTTTCTCACCATCACAGTATACGCTTTCGTCCTACGTTACCGGTTTTTTTTCCGTTTTTTTCAGACGTTTTCGCTGCTTCTCTAGTAATGATGTTTGACAGGGGGTGGTGTTTTCTTTTTTGCCTCGTGATAATAGTTAATTGGAAAGTTTGTGTGTGGACACAGCGGACTTTGGTTTCCATGAAATGATAATCACATTTTCCCCTCTTGCAGGATGCTTTTTTTTTGTTTTCTTCTTCTAGCGGAAAGATGTTGAATGTAATCTGTTTCTTCTGGTCGATCTATTTTCGATTGGTTTTTGCGACAGTAATTTAATAAGTGCGTTTAAATGTATTTTTGTCTACCTGACAGCACTTGACCTTTGTCATTGGGCATTACTGGCACATGCTCTGTTTTGGGGGGTTGTTGAGGGTGGTGAAATGTTGAAATGGTTTCAGAGAAGAAGGAAAAATTTATTTTGTCTGTTCATGACATTTTATGTCATGCGACTTATAGCAGCATTCTTGTTTTTTCCTTTGCTTTTGAAAAAAAGTGCACTGTGTGTGGGTGTCTTAGTGACAAAATATTAATTTGATAATAAATAAGGAATTTTTAATAACTAGTTTGATATCCACGAAATTTTGGGTCTTTTTGCATGTTCGTTTTACTAGTAATGTGATCCCCCTCTGGGCTGGTAATTTTTTTAACATTGAAACTACGCTTCAAAAGCGCACACAGGTATCATAGTCTAGATGGACGTAGACCCCAAGCAATAACCGTCTCCGCCCAATATTTTGGAAGCTGCTTCCAAAGTTCGTTGAAGTTCCTTTTCTCTTGCGTGCGTCAACTTAATTTCTGTTTTCCTGTACTCCTCCATGCATGACTAGAAGACAATCCGTGCAGGAATATTGGTGTCTATCCACTCTATAAGATTAAAGAGACCTCGAAAATTGTTAAATCTTCTCCTCCATCTATTCAGTTGGGACCCGAGGATTACTGAAACGATTTTTCGCTTTTGAAGAAGTCCATAGAATAACATAGTATATAGCAGAACTGGAACCAGGAAGGCCTTATTAAGAGAAACCTTGGTAATTGAAAAGACAGTTCTTTGTTTGTCAACAGTTTTCCAAGACTTATGTCGCAACTTAGGGATCTCTTTTTTCGTGTAATGGGAAAAAAATTATTTTCTCCGACCATATTTTAGTGATGAGTTGATGTATGCTCTACCAAGCCATTGGCTGTCGCTCTGTAGTAAGCGGTAGCTCCGTTCACATAGTATACCAGATAGGCGATATACCTTCATAGTTCCTACATAAGGCAGGATCCTACTTTTCAACAGATAACCTGGCACATGTTCCCTACGAGAACACTGCACTCACAAGCCAACTAAAACCGTGGCCATGTTGCAATTAAGCTATTACTGTACCGACTTCTTCATTGCTGGGTGGGAAAACTTTTTCATTGACTGAGATTCTCTCATTTCTTATAAATCGCCACTGTTCATGCTCATTAACTGTTGAACATTTTTCTTAAATACATCCATAGATCTCAGTGGGTCAGTAAGAACCTTATTCTCACATTCTGCTGCCAGGCTGTTGGCTCTATTATCGAGGTCTCTTATTTTTGTTTGTCCTACTATCTTTGAGTTTAGAGAAGTTGTTCCTCCATCCAGCCAGGCATTTCAAATGCCCAGTTCGTGTTTTTCAACGCAGCGCTTTTTTGTCTTCTCCACCTTACAAACGCCATTATACAACCGAGAGAAGCTGTGTAGCCTAAGTTTTCATTTTTTTTTTGGATGACTGAGTTACAATCTAACTAAATTTATTTAGCGTTTCTGTTAGGCGTAGGCAGAGCGCAGAGTAACTCACTGACACCTCTTTCTCTTAATCTGTAGCAAACCTCATTATAAATGGTTTCATAAAATAAAACTTTCTACAACCTCTAGTCATGTTTTACTACAGACACAAGATCGCCTTTACGTTGTCTAGGTTTCCGCTTAATTCTGACGTCAAATTTTCAGAATTTGGTTTTGTCGGAAAAAGTTCTTTTTGTGGAGTACCTCAATTTTATCTTTACACAATCCTTTATTCCCTTTGGAATATTTTTTTAATATATTTCGTAATCTTAATTGGAATTATTCAATTTGCTGTAATGAACAGTAATCCCCTTTAAGCTCACCCCTTCCTCAAGAGGCGCCAATCTCTCAACAAATTGGCCGAGTACTTCAATATCCACCTGATATGAATGCTGGGAGACAGTGATTTGCAGGAAAACTGCAAAGCCAATGAATTGAATGAAAATCTCTACTCTCGCCCGGGAGTGACATACCCTCCATCACAGTGAGTGGACATAACAAAATGTGGTCAGAGACTCATCTTGCTTTTTGACCACACTCAATATAAAGTGATCCTTTAGCCTTGTCACGTTATACAAAATAAATCCTCGGCCGTAATTGGCGTGATAAAAGGCCACTGTGCCACTGAAACACACGCCTTCAGACTCCCTCACAATGACTTCTGCATGAGCTGCAGAGACCAGGAAGATATAGAATCCATCACTTATCTCCTCTATGACTGTCAAGTGAGTATCTTGAAGCAAGATACACACATTTTTGACAACCAGCTACGTAGTTAGCTCACATTTGTTTTAAAGAATAACCGGGAATCGTTCAGGCGTTAGCCCAACCTAGGCCGGATCTTGGCTTAACACTTAACACATTTTCGAATATTTGATTAACTTTCCAACGACTCAGTTGAAACGGTCCTTGTTACAAGCCCTAATGGTGACTTTTTCCTTCACCAACGCCTAGTTTTCTATTTTAAAAAATTAATTGTTTATAAGGCAAAGAACGAACACTTAAGAAATTTCGAAGTATATTACATATACGAGGGTTGTCTTTTATATTTCGGGACTAGAGAACAAAAACAAATATTAATCATCGAAATTAGCTTTATTGCTTTTCAAAATATTCCCATTTAGATCTATACACTTTTGGATGTCGAACCATTTTTGCCACTCTGATTGAGGTATATCCGTGCATTCTGAACGCATCAACCACTTCTTCAGGTGTCGAAAAACGTTGACCTCTCATTTTATTTTTTACGGGAACAAAAAGAAGTCAGTCGGTGCCAAGTCAGGACTATACAGCGGATGACTCTTCAAATCGATGTTTTGAGTGCTCAAAAATGTAGTTGTTTGAGCCGATGTGTGAGAGCTTGCATTAGCTTGGTGAAGAGTGATCCGTCTTCGGCGATTGGTTTTCCTGATTTCTCGGAAGATAACTGGCAAACAAATGGTTGTGTACCACTCAGAATTGATAGTTCTGCGAGCAACTTTTCTTGGATTTGGCTCATTTTGAAACACCCATACAGTCGACTGCTGTTTACTTTCGGGCTCATACGCGTGAATCCACGATTCAACACCTGTCACGATGTCATCGACGTGTTGCGAAGCACCACGATCGTATTCTTGGAGCATTTCTTTCGACCAATCGACACGAGCCTTTTTTTGAGCGATTGACAAATTGTGTGGGATCCAACGCAAACAAATTTTTTTGACAGTCAAATGTTAATGCAATATTGAATGTATGCTGGTACCAGTAATGCCTAAGGTTGCCTCACTCTCACGATAGGTCACATGACCATCTTGCAATATCAATTGGCGCACAACATCAATAGTTTCCGGAACAACAACTAATTTTGGACGACCTTCATGAAATTCGTCTTGGAGTGAACTACGACCTCGGTTGAATTCACCATACCATCGATAAGCACTGGTCCTTGATGGAGCTTCATCGTTGTTGATTTAATCGAAAGTTGTAAAAAAGTCGAAGTCGAAAGTTGTAAAAAATAATCGTACGAAAATTGTGACGATTTAATTCCATTTTTTGGGCGAGATGAATCTTTTAAGTTACTGTAAACAACACAAATAGCGCTTGTATGTCAAAACGTTCTGAGTACATATAACCTCAAAACTGTCAAACCTTACGATAGAGCTGGCAGTTGCCGATTGCAACACTAGGGTTGCCCAATCCCGAAATATAAAAGGCAATGTTTGACGCTTTTGCTTAAATAATAATAATTTTACGCATGCACATAGGCAACTTGTTAAATGAAATGACGAGCTCTTGAAGGCACAGTAGTTTGGAATACCCTTATCTACTATTAAGCCTGCATTTCCTTCAGGGATCGTGGCACTAACATTTTCTTTTCAGTCAAGTGCACAAAATAAGAGATATTTAGAAAATATTTCCTCAGTGCGTTTCCAAATTTTTAAAATACGTTTTAGAAATAGCCAAAATTTTGCAAGTCAGTGCTTAAGATTTGTTCGTATAAGAGATGTAGATTTAATGTCGGAATATGTGCATATATGTACTTATGTCAAATCGCTTTGGAAATAGTGTTAATTACACCAAACCACCCAGTAGTACTCCAGTGCAATTAGGAGTATTTTAAATACTCACCACCGCCACTTGCGACTGAATGCCTTCTTTCCAATTTCTGCATACTCTGCTAAATTGCTTACGAGTCATTAATTATCGCACCGGAAGTCGGTATACTCAATGGATAATGCATCACCACACCGTCAGGTCGCCCGTCGTGGAACTAGAGATCCCTCAGACAATGGTTTTGCTGTCCCCAGCTCACACCACACAAACACACACACACACAGGGTAACAAAAACTCACAAGATAATTAGTCAGATCCACAGTTCTCAGTGGAATAGCATTAGACCAAATTCAATGGAAAATTATCTGCTTAACACATGGAATCACGCATCCTTGAACAATCCACAAGCAAGCGTCCGACTGAGCAGTTGATGGTCCGAAAAAAGCTTCCACACAAAAAGAAAGAGCGTTGTAATAGATCTCCCCTGACCAAGCCCTCCTGTGCCGTCTACCAGCATTCATAAATCTTTTCCAACTTAATGTGCTTGGATTACTGTAGAACGAACTCGATAAAGGTAATTTCCTTTCTTATTCCCTCACCGTCTATGTTTTGCACTCACTCACACACACACACATGCATACAAACTGCCGGTGATGTGCGACGAAGACGAAAAATTCAACATCAGCTAGCATTTAAAATCACTTTATTTGCTACTGGGCTTTCCGTTTTCCTCTTTTTGAGTGGTGTTCCTTTTGGCAAGAACTTCGCCACCTCTGTCATCGTCCTACTGACACGAGGCAATGAGCGAACAAAAACAGTATGCTAGTCGAGGACCATCAAACGCAGTGCTGTACCAGCGGAGAGCTGCCAAAACCCAAAGACGGAAAGGCGGGAAGCTATGAAGAAGCACCAGGATCACCTTCTGCTTATTCGCTGGCAGCCATTGCTGGCGCTGCCGCTGCGGACCAAGGAAGACGCTGATCAGATTTTCACTGACGTAAAAGCGCAGACACGAGCGAGAAATCTGTGTCCGGATCCCTTGTTCAAACATACTGGAACTGTTTCAATAGAGAGACTTCTTCTGCCCCCCGGAATGAAGTTCTTTTTGCTGTGTTCTGCTCCTCATGTGAAATGCCCGACACGATTTTTTTCCTTTCCTCCTTTCCTCCTCCGCAGCCGCTGGAAAAGGCGGAAAAATTGCTTAATGAAGTAAAAACAAGAATAAATCTCACACGCTAGAGTTCTATCGGATCCCTCAGGTCCTCCAATTCCCAGGGATGTGCATTCCTGCTTGGCGGAATTCCCCCAAGCAAATTAATTCTATTTGAATTGATACAAAAGAAGCGAAGTAATAAAAGCAGTTAAGTAGCCAGCTTAGGGTCTCGAAAAAGTGAAAGAGTGGCAGCACGAACGGCGGCTGCGACAGCGACTAAAAGGACTTAAGAAAGTCGAAAACAAGAGCATTACAGCGCAAAGAAAGCGCGCCAATGAGAGGACCAAAAACACAGACTAACTACCGCGGAATTTCAAGTTTAAATAGTTGAAATAGTTCAAGTATTGCTGAAGTGCCCTCAATGTCCTCCGCAACTGGGTTGGGTTCAATGAAATGTATGTAACTAGATGCTTGTGGTTATGGAATTTTTTTCCTCCCGTTATCATGTTATTCCCTTTCCACTTTCAATTCAGGTGGTTGCAATTAAGACTCGAAGCACTAAAAACACTCTTTGGCGCCGTCAGTTATTGAGTTGCCCCACAAAGTTGTTGATGCTACACGTACTTCCGAACCCTGTGTCCCTACGATGACCATTTTGTAATGACATCTTTTGCTTTTTCCTTTGATGTGGAGCGCTGTCTTGTTTCGTTGACAATAAAGGAAATGTTCGGATACATTGCTTGTGGTATAAATATGTCGGGAATTGCTTTTGAGCCCTTTTCAGAGAACACGTGTCCCTGCATAGCCGTCGGTTCGCCATGTTCTATGCAAATCAACGGTCGTATCGTAGTCCTGTATTTATTATTCCATTAATTAGCATGTTCACTTCGCAGTGGGGGATATAGGGTCTCATGATTTTGGAATGTTTAAATTTGAATACTGAATACTGACATGGGGTAGTTGCTTTAAAAAAAAAATCAGTCCTTAAATGAGATATTCTGTGCTGCTTTAAAGTCTTTAAAGTAGATCTTTTGATGTCATCACGTCAATATGACCGGGGTAAGGTGTGGAGACGAAATTAACAGCCACACAGGCAATAGCTTAAGAATATTATTAGAAGCAGGAAGTTTTAATTTAATTATGGAGGCTATAGAAAAAAAGAAGTGTAACAAAGCATCTGGCGAGAATGGTATCACAGATGAATTGTTACGCGCCGACAGCAGAACATCAGCAGAACTTCTATCAGAAAGATATGGAAAAAGGAAAACCACTACCTAAGTCTTGAAAAAAAGTTACCAAAAAATGAATGCATCAACTGAAGAGATGTTACTCTACTAAACTCCATATACAAGATACTTGCAACAAACAAACAAGGAAGACCTGAAAAAATCAAAGGAAATCTACAAGATATACATATAGGCAGGCTTCCATCCACGTAGAGAACTCATAGACTAGACAAAACTACCAATCTGCTCGTAATAGTTCAGCAGTCAATCGAAAGGCGCTGTATTCTACTTCGCTGTTTGTCGATTTTCAGAAGTCCTTTGACACTATTGAAAAAGTTGTAATGTGGAGAGCACTTAGTAAGAAAGGAGTTCCCCCTTGAGGCACAGCGACGTGGAAGTCTTGCACGGCAATTTGAACACTTAGACTATGTGGACGAGTCTCCTATCACGCAAGCTCAGCTATTTGCAAAGTAAAAAGCAAGATTGCAAGATTAGCACGATGCGCCGGAGAATCAATATTTTTTGTTGGATGTTGGGATGCACTGCACTGGAGCGCTCAGACTCCAGTGATCATTTCGACTAAGGTTGAGTGGATACACAAACCGAGGATGGAAAGTCGTTCGTTTTGAGCAACGGTTTTGAATTAAGGAAACAAATATTTTTTATTTCTGTAGATATTTCTGTGTTTTCTTCTTCTTCGTGGCATTATCGTCCGAAGTGGACATCAATCTCAACAAATGTGCCTCTCCAGCTAGCATGGTCTCTCGCCAGTTGCCTTCAATTTGGCACACCAAGGTGGTTAAACCTCTGTTGCATTGTACCAATGGCGTATATTTTAAGACTTTTCTAGCCAGAGCAGTGTTATCTATCCGCTGTAAATGATCGGAAAGACACATGCACGCAGAATTTTCACTTGACGTTTTTATTCAATTTTGAGAACGTCCAAGACTCAGACTGAATACAGGTGTGATACATAAACAGCTTCCTTTTTTTTTGGGAGAGGGTTTTGGTTCTTGGGTTCAAAGAAAGAGCGCTTATGAAGACTGATTCTATGCTTAATTTCGGTACCAATTTTTTTTTTGCACCAAACAACTGAACGGGGATTATGACTTAATTATGAGAGGCCGGGTTGTCCTTTCGAGAGATGGCTCTATTACTCAAATGTTCTTTGAGTCAACATGAAGAGTGAGTGGTACGACAAAGATTACGTTGATTTCGGTGGTGAAGTGGTTGTTACTATTTACTGCGGTGCAGGTGCAGTCGAAGTGTATGAGTATCACTCAGTATTGCTTCATACTGCGAAGCTCTGTTCGAAACGTTAATGTCGTGAACTCTTCTTTGAAGACAGTATATATCGTGCCCTTACATAGCTAACGGCTCGACCCATTTTAGCAGTTTCAATCCCAGTAAGCGCCTCACTGATGGCTCACTACTTCCAATTGCGTCAATATCTTTCACGTTTGCCAGTAGCTTCTAAACGGTCGTGCCTCTGATACTTTTCTGTATGTAACTCACAATCTTCTTAAGAAGAATGTTGAAAAAGTCACATTGTAGTGCGTCAAATTGTCTTAAACCTTTTTTGACATTGATGAACTCAGAATTCAGTACCGACCTTGGAACGTTGTCTTACTTCATCTTAAACTATCAGGGAATTTCGTTAGAAATGCCAACATAAGATATACTACTGTGTGTGTATACATACAGCCTTAAGTTCGACGAACAGTTGGTGGGTGTCAATCTGCATTTCTCCTGAATCTGCGGTAGTGAGAATATTTATCTATAGTTGGCGTTCTTAACCTGGAACCACACTCATAAGGCTCTATTAGATTATTCATTGTTCACGAACGTTTTCAGAATTTTACACAAAATGTCAATGAAAATCTTCTACGCAGTGTCAAGTACACAAATCCCCGGGTATATGGCTTCCTTGTGGATCGAGCAAACGTGAATTCGTTCATCTTGCAAGCTTTCCTTCGACCAAACTTCGGTGGCCGTCTCCAGCTATCTTAAGAAGTTCTGGTGGAAGTTCAATATTGCTTAATATTTTACATCAGGCTCAGTTCTTCTTATGTACCAAATTTAAGGCTGTACTAACATATTTGTATTGAATATAAACTGATGTCTCTGTGGCGTATATTGAGTACTTTAGTTGTTCGTAATCGTGACACATTTCGCAAACACTGACAGTAGCAGCAATACGAAAGTGAACCACATATACATAGATTTAACAAGGATTTAGAAAAGACTGAACGTTATTCCTTAGAGGGCTTTCCTAAGCACCATAAAATGATAAGTTTGTCGCAATCCGCTCAAATAGTGCAATAAGATTTAGATCAAACTTACATAAACTCTAAGAAACTCTATACAAAGTTCAATGTTGGGGCACGTCAAAATTAACCCTTTTAAATGTTCACTAATTTTAAAATGAAAAAAACACTTTTTTTACAGAAAAATGTAATTTTGACAAAATGAAGCCTATGATGCATGATTGCCAGACGTAATATGAACTCATGGCCATCTGACGACGAATTTTTTTTGCTTATTTCGGCATACACCAAAGTGAGTCACCGACTCATTTATATTCAAGGTAAGAGCGACTATTTCGACACCATTTCAACACAAGTAGCCATACGTGAGTACATCGCGTTTACCTTCTTCAAGTCAGATACCAACGTCTGGACAGACGTATATACAGCAGCAGCCATTGATTGCTGCCGAGACCGGTTCCTTGTGCATGACTGCCACTTACCACATCATATAATACATCATGGAATCCATCAAAGCAGATTCCAATTAACATCCCGTGAGCACTTATGCACTTGACATCCCCTCAATATCGTAAAACGTATCCAACCTAATCACTATTCCGGAAAATCCACATTCGCCACATTAACACCCCACAGACGGAAAAGAAAATAAAAATCCCACCCACAGAGTGAGATTCCGAAATGTAAATCCGAGATCGTAATTTCCTTTTCATTATACACATTTATGATATGCGTCTGGAATCTCAATTGTCCGACGAAGGACGCTGCGCATAAAAGTCGAATACCTACATAACTATACACATACCACAGTGAGTCTAATTATTTTAATAGGAAATTTCATTAACTCCAACGAGACCTCAATCCGACCGCTCAGGCATTCCATTCTTCTCCTTGTCCGTTTACGCTGAAGGTACGTAGCCACAAACCGAAACCAGACTACCCCACCGCAAAGCCATCGGATCGCAACGCCGAAAGGCAGTTTGTCGAAAAATGAATCCCACTGCAGACGTGAGATCTTTACCTCGCCTGCGCCCACTGAAGCGGAATTGCAACGTCTGTTCGTGGCCCTTATTTATGATGTCATATTTCTTTTCCGAAGCTTGCCGCCCCTTGTGTACCGGCCACTTCTCGGCCGGTCAAGTACTTTTGAGTTGGCGTTGAAGTGACGATGATTTCCATTCCGTCCTCATTTTGAGCGTACTGCCGACTGAGTTCTCCTGTTAATTCATAATTAACGAAATCCACACCCGAAAGGACTAAGGACTGAGGATTTAAATAATTTTATTACAATTTAATCCACAGTCGAATCCTAATTGCTGCGATTAGTCGCCTTCGTCGTCGTTTTGATGAGGTGCTCCTGTCATTACGTAAGATCCAGCATTTTGAGGCGAGCAATTATTGAGATGCCTGGTTCTCGGCGGTTGGTTTTCTGATTGAGATATAGTATTTCAACAAATTGATGTGGTCATTAGGGTGAGTAGGAAAAGCTGTTAACGAAGCTATCATTTATTGCGAGCGGGTTTGAAGGTGTTTCTAGAGTTGTATGGGGGGTTGTATGGCAGAGAAATGGTGGTGTGTTAATCAATTTGTGGTTTTTCATGAGCACTATTTTAAATTCAATTCGTACGTCAAATGTTATTGATTAAACAGACACCACAAACGGAAGGAATTACTTGCGAGATGATTACTGCTTTAATGGAAATTTCCGGAGTTAATTTTACTTGCGCGTGCTGGAATTAGTTTCCTGAAGGGGAGGGAATTTTGAACAAAAATATTTTTTCTGGTGGAAAAATTTGAAGATGTCACCTTACCTACTTTACTTATCTGCCCGGTGAGCAATGACGAACTTGAGCCTAAGTAGCAGCTGCGTTCCCTCGCTGATAGTTCTGATTCATGATTACTTGGTCTTTATACCGGAGATTTGTCTCCTTCTCGAACCAAGAGGGTCGGATTTAAAAACATTCTTAACCGGAGCAATAGACGTATTTTATAGTGAATATTAGCCAGAAGCATTGCTACCAATGCATCCAGAAAAAGTCACAGTTTGGTGCGGTTTATGGGCTGGTGGCATCATTGGACCGTACTTCTTCAAAGAGGATGCGAATCGTAACGTAACTGTGAATGGTGAACGCTACCGTAAAAGGATATCCAACCAAACAACCAAAATGCAAGAGCTTGACTTGCATGACATGTGGTTTCAACAAGACGGTGCCACATGCCACACACACTTTTTATATCACGTTCGGGACCGGTCAATTGGCCGCCTAGATCGTGCGATTTAACACCTTTAGACAATTTTTTGTGGGGCTATGTTAAAGCTCATGTCTACTCAGACAACTGACGCATTGGAAGACAACATTGAAGCATTTATTCGTCAGATACCGGCCGAAGTGTTGGAAAGAGTATGCCAAAATTTGACTAAGCGGATGTACCACTTGAGGCGCAATCAAGGTCAACATTTGCATGAAATAATCTTCAAACATTAAATTTTATGGACAGTATTATCGATTCAAATAAATATTTCAGGCATTTTTCTTAATTTTATGTGTTTTTTTTTTGTGAAAAACTTTCCTTTAGCTTTTAAAAAATTACCCTTTAGTACATCTCGCAGAGCTCTTGATTGTGTTCACTCCTCCATTCAACCACCTCACGAAAGTATGAATATTGTCATTTCAAGTTAGGAGTTTTGAGGTCAGTTATTTTAACAAACCGAAGTAACACCTCTTGCTAAGGGTGGGACGACGTCGAACACTGGTGCCATTGTATGGGGAACGAGGACATAAATCTGTAACTTTTGAACCTGTCGACCTTGTCGATCTTGATGAAATATGGAATATAATATTAGTGCCATAAGATCCTATTGCTGTCCAAAATGGTTGATATATCGCGCACGTTTACGGACTAATCTTAAGTTAAAAATTGAAAAAAAAACGCATTTGTTTGTTTAATTGGTTAAAATTATTTACTGACAATTTACAACATTAAAAATTACATTCAATACTACCCACTGACATGCTTTTGTTATAAAAAATTGTAAATTCGGAATTTAGTTTAATAAGGCTTGCGTTTCACTACTTAGTAGAAGTGAATCTTTTGTTTTTGGTTCGGGCGTCAAATATGTTATCCAGGGATCCGATGATACCATGATACACATTTGATGAACTACATCTCCATTCATCGCTTAACAAGAAAAATGTCTGCTATTATTAATTCGATAGTGCCAAGAATCCCTATTTCGGCTATTCTGGGCCTCCTCTGACAATGATACGACGGGTAAAGCTGCTGATGATATTATATCTGCTCCGTGGAATAGAATGCTATGAATCGTTGCTGGCATATAATACTAGGGCTATACATATATTAATAGCCATAGCTGCAGTTTCCTGGACATAAACTTCAAATTTCTCCGCGTCAATCTAGTAACAGCTCGATGTTATCTCTAGAATGACGCTGAATCATTAATACAAATTGCACGTTTATATCTGCTGTTGGTGAAGGGTTCTCAAAAAATCATCGAAAAGTGTTACCATCATTAGTTTTACCAGTTTCTTGCTTTACAATATCTACTTTTAATCCATTCCATTTTGTTCACTCTTGATGGATAGGCATTGTTATTTATGTTGTTTTCCATGCTTTAATCTCTAAATTATAAGCTATGTGTTGTAAGTATTCCATGAACTTGATACGGGCATATAAAGCGAAAATGCCTAATTTTAGAGCTTCATCATTGCTTGTTTTTGTTCTTAGTAGTAGTGGTCTCGCGCCACAAATAAAACATAACCTTGGAGAAGACGTGCTTGTTACTGCTTGCGCAAGTTTACCATCAATTATGGTGAAATGCAATTCATGTTTTACTTTATTGCACTAGTGTTAGTTACAATTATTATTTCATGTAAATTCCAAATTTCGTTTTCAACACTTCTCCCTTCACGTAATAGGTTCATTGTTTCTTGTTTTAATTGTAAATTTACAGGTCTGCAGTATCGTGTTGAAGAGGATCGAAGATTTTCAAATTTAACTATTAACATCCAATTCCATCAGTTGCATCGGTACCAACAATGTCATGAATAATCACGAATCGGATGGATTAAAAATCTTCATTTGAAAATGTTTGCTTAAAAAATACTTTGAAGAAGTGAAGATCCGTCACAACCCCACTTGGTCAAACCCGTAAGACTAATGTTTTCTTGCGATTGGAATATAATGCAATCTATAGTCTTTATATGTCTATTTACATTATGATCAGGTACTTGTTGAAGAGGAATTTAAGCTTCAATTTCAGTTATTTCTATATTTTTATGTTTTTCCTATTATTGCTAACTATTCCACTATGTAAACCAAACTTATATTTTACCACATTGCAATAAAAAAGAAATAAAAATAATAAACTTTATTATTATAACACTTTCATAACCTAAAATAATACATTTAACAATAATAAAAACTTCCTAGTTCATGCCCATGGTATTCGCGCCATACAAGCCTCCGAAGGCTTGTAGGAATATTGAAAAAATGCCAAAAATGCCCGACATTGCTCCACTTAAACGACTCCTTCTCCCAAAGTGCAAAAAAGTGAATTTTATATTTGCGTTATCGATAGAGAATATTTCAAGCTTTCAGAAAAATGCAGTCTCTTGTTGGAGCCTCTTGAAGTATTTTGTTATGCTCCACCAAACATGAAAGTACTTCCCGCAAAAGCGGACTCTAAACAAAAAGACTGGTTTAAAAAACTGGTAGACAAAATAAAAAACTGTTGATGCAGTTTGAAGGCAAAAAAAACGCTCTTTTAAATAAATAAAGCATAATGTTCCAAGGTGGCTTATTTTGAAAAATATGCCACATCGAATTTCATAGAAAAAAAGTCCAATTTTTAAAATTTTAAGGCCCCAACTTTGAGCTAGTAGTACACAGAAACGGCTCCCTAGAAGTCAGCAACATTTTGGCTTTCTAAGTTGTCAAATATGTAGAACCCAAAAACCAATACCACTTGGCCGAGAAAATTATTTCATTTTACAAATTTTTTCCGCTTGGGCACCACTATGCGTCGTATCTCCTTTCCGCCATTTTCGCCTTTCCTCCATTTCCGAAACGGTATGTAGACGAAACGGTATCTATTTTTGATTAATTTATAGTCAATTCACCAACACTTTTACAATTCAGTTCATCGTTTTATTTGTATTCCGTATGAGATAATGTTTCCGACCTCCTATTGAAATGCAATGTATCCTTCTTAAGTTACAGCAGTAACTGCGCCTACAAGCGTTTTTTTGGCCGCTTGGTCTCTGAGATATTTTTTTTATCGGCATCAGTATAGTATAGGAATGCCCGTCAAATGAAATTGAATTCTTTGTACAAATACCATTTAGTGTCATTACAAGTGACGACTGATAATACACTTCTTTTGGGTTTTTTTTTTGTTTTTTTATTCAATGTTGTTAACATTTGGTAGGGCGACAGATAAGCTCATCAACACGAAGCACAAATCAAACGCAAACTGATCCCTCATGCAGTAAGCACACATTTCATGATTCTTGCAGGCTTCTGAACCAACCAACCAAACAACCAACAGTGCCACGCTCAAAAGACTTTTAAGTTCAATTATGCGAAACTCTCGCATTTCAAGTGTTTACGTACAGTGTTGTTCGTTCGTGTGTACCGAAAATTATGATATCCATTCTAATCCGCATATGGCACATTAATTTCAACACAAAAGGGCCACCCCGTGCAGGAAACGGAAAAAGGAGGCCAGCACCACTACTACTGCTGCTGGTGCTGCTATAAAACTCTTCACCACTGCCACTACGTTCAAGTACTTTATTACGTCAAACTCATAACAATGAAGACATTCTGAAGCGATAAAACTATCTATTCACATGCGATACCTCCATTAAGTACATCAAACCATCGAAATTCCATCCTCAATAGAGTGTGTAACCAACAATGGGTGAAACCACTATCCCAACTTCCCGCCGCGTCGGTCGCCGTCGACGGGGGACACTGTAGAAATTTTATCAACCACAGAGGACGCCGTACCCGTCCCTGCTAACCACCGCCCACATGATGTACGCCGAAGTCCTTTTGTCATCTTGCCTATTTGCACAGAAAATGAAGCTTTAAACCCCAATTAAAATTTCCCGTTTAGGAAACCCGGGACAGGGACACATTCTTACCGAAAACCCAAACCATTATGCGCCGTTCCAGATGGAAGACGACCGCCTATGCTGCGTGGCAGTTGTGAGGATCCACAAAGACAAAGCCCTTCACTGCATAGTCAATAGGGAGTTTTTGACAAATTTTCCCTCGACTTAATTGAATGTGTCTACTCCTACTGAAGTAAGGCTCTGAAATGTTTACCCTTTCAGATGCAGCAACAATGTGCCGCGCTCCCTTACAGGAATGAGAGAAAAATAAAAAAGCAAAAGAATAGATATGAAGGCAAAAGGAGCAAAACGAGCGCTCCACAAACTTCAAACGTCGACACTATTCAGGGGAGCCCGCTTGTCCTTGCTCAAAAGGAAAGTATTTCAATTGGATTTCCCTTTGAATTTCCACAGCTCTGCGTGTGAATTTGTATGAGAATTTCCCATTTCCTGATTTAAACCGAGTGGGGTAAAACTTTTTTTTTTTCTGTAAACTCCATTCGGTTCATGAGCAGCCCTTACCGGGGGTGTACACATCAATGAAATGAAGCATTCCTTCGTCGACATGTTTGTCGTCGTCGTTGTCGTCGTCATCGTCGTCGTCGCTTAGTTAATTATGAACATAAATCAAAAAATGTCCTCGATTTGCATAAAACACAACCACACATCTTCGTGTGCAATGCGGCTGCACCAGTCAAGGGGGAGCATTACTTTGCGAAATGTGAATTTTATTCATAGATGAAGCGAGTTATGGTTGAACAACTTTTCGATTGTGAAAGTTTGGTTAAGACCCATTCAGTCAAACATGGGGGCTGGTTAAAAATAAACAACTTCCAGTGATGCTTGCAGTGTGCACTTGCACAGATGCTTGTGTACGTTCGAGATTAAATCGAGATTTTCCATTTATCTGAGAGGAAGAAAAAAAAATTGAAAAGTTTGTTAATCTAGAATCTTCTTGCCAGCACACCCCTCATAAATCAAAAGTTCATTTACCCTTGCACAGAAAGATGCTTTTAAGGAATCGACAAAGAGAATGTCACAGTGTTGACCCCATTCGGGTGCATTGCTTCTCCGAAATTCTATACCCCCTCAGCACACATTGGTGAAAGTTCGTTCGTTTGAAAGTTTTTGTTGTTTCTAAATATGGTTATGACAAAACATATTTTGGGACACTAACTAACATCGTTTATGAGGCCAGTGAATCATGTGCAAAGATGTGGCAGGGGTATATCCAGCGCAGGTGTTCCAAAGTTGTTTGTTTCGAAAGGTAGTTCATCAACCTAAATCGATCGATTTTTCGGTCCAGGAATAAGTGCCACTTTGATTGATTCTCCTATACCACGGGCATGGATCCCAAAATAGGACTTGTGCGCAGAGTTAACTATTTTTAGAGTAAACAAATTAATCAAATTCAAGTGTGCTGGGAACAACAACATCTTTTGTTTGCCCGTAAGATGAATTCCCGTGCTGGGGCATGTCCCAAATGTGTTTAAGTATTCAGTATATCCTATTTGTCGTGAACTGAAATCCCTATATCACTTTGTGGCCTCTTTTTAAAAGTCACTAAAGTGGCCCTAATCAATCAATAGATTTTCGAATTTGATGTTGATCGGATGAAAACTGAATTTTGAAAGGAGAAAATTAACTTTATGAAAATAGAATTGAAGGCGTTTGAATTAAATTCAACCTTAATCTGGGAAGGCGCCGTTCATTTCATAACCCAGCCATGTTCTAAAATTCCCTCAGTTAGCTTGATAACCCTTTTTTGCGTTGCCGACATGCATAACTTGCTTAATACTCATTACTGTGTACTTACGGAGGTGTCCGACTTTCCCTTGTTGCGCTATTTGCGCAAGTTTCCAATTTTTTCTTCAGGATACTCTTCAACGTCTTGCACATTTTGTGCACTATGGCTCAGTTGTGCCTGAACTTGGTTTGACGTTGGGGATGGTATCTCCACATAGACCTTATCAGTTCATATTGAAAAATTACCAAACACCGAGTGAACCTAAACATTTACTTCAATGATCAGATTTGTGAGGCAAAATGTTTTGAATAAGTTAGCAAATTTGAGGAATAAAAACACATGACATACATGAGCAAAGTATGTGTTCTTTTGTTTCACTGCAACCCACCTCACTACAGTCAGCAGATGTCAGTATGAATCAGTAGCCAATGATATTGTATCTAGCGAGTTACTGCCCCAACTAAAAAATTGTATTGATCTCTAGATAGTAAGAGAATTAGTTTCCTTTAGTGCGAATCATAGTCTAGCCAAATGCTTTTGGCCAAATGACATGACATGCCAATTAACCGAAATCTTGAATAAATAATTGAGTGGCTCTACAGCCCACAGGGGACCAGGGCCTAGCTTCTTCACCAACGACTCGTGTTCTGCGCGCTACAGTTCACTCACGAGTAGAAGGGACCTACAGTTTTTTGCCGACTCCAAACGGCGAGATTTAAGAAGCTTTGCATAGACAATGAGTACTCTTTGTCGAAGTGTCCGTGAATCGAACCTTGGGCGTGTAGGTACACTACGCAACGGCGACCACGAAATCTTGTATGGCTGCTATAGATTTTATCAAAAAGTGAGGCTGCAATGACAATTGGAGAAGCCAGTTGAGCAGCTTTCCATTTCCTGTAACACTTTTGTTTCCCAGGGCCCATCGAAAAAACCCATTCCAATTTCCTGAAGTGAGTTGTAGCATTGAACAACAATTTTCGAATTAAGAGCTTTGTTTTGAAGAGGCCTAAGCACAACTTGGTGACGTTCATCATTATGTTAAACTTAAAAAGAAAAAATTAAGTATAGAAATCTTTGTAGTCACTGTACATAAAATAGTGATTTTGTAGAGTTAAAAACAACCATACTCAGGGTTAGCCATGCCCAAGGCGTCCAAAAACACAAAGATCGGCTGACAAGGTCATGGCTTCCGTATTTTGGGATGCGCACGGAATTTTATTCATCGACTATCTTGAGAAAGGCAGAAGAATCAAGAGCGAATACTATATAACATTATTGGTCCATTTGAACGAAGAAATCGCAAAAAACGGTCCCACATAATAGAAGGGGGGGAAGGGGAGAAACATAGAAGGAAACAATTCTCTTCCCCCAAGACAATGCACCGTGTCACAAGTCGCTGGCTATCATGTCCGAATGGGCTTAGAGTTGCTTCCGCATCCACCGTATACTCCAAATCCTGCCCAAGCGACTTCTACCCCTTTTCAGATATCAAAAAAATTCTCGCCGAAAAAAATATGGCTCGAATGAGGAGATGGTCGCCGAAACTGATGCTTTTTTTTGAGGCCAAAGATAGATCGTTCCTATAAAAAGGTATCGATATGTTAGAGCTGCGTTCGACTGATTGTATCACTCTTGAAGGAAGCGATGTTGATAAATAAATTCGAATTTTGTGTAGAAAATGTGATTTTATTGATTAGTCCCTTGACTTTTTGAGTGATTTGTTAAGTAAAAACTTTTCAAACCATCGCAAGATTGCCTTCCTCTATAACACGGTTGCATCACTTTTTGGTATTGTATTTGGAATAAAAATGCATCCAAATTTAGTTACGAGACATAATTGTACCGGGCGTTTGAGCTAATCTGGTTTGGAAATGAGGGTGGTCTAAGGCGTCTCTTCGAACATGATCATGATCAATAACATAATTTTTAAGAAAACATTAAAAAAAACATTTTCCTTTTGACACTCATATTCTAATTGAACCTCCTCGGAAGATCGCTTTAAATTTTGTGCTGCAAAAAATTAGACTGCCGATGATCCACATCAGATGCGAAGTAAATTTTAAATTAATCATATGTTCGACCTTAAGGGATAAAATATAAATTATAATTGTACTCACCCTTCACGTTCTCAATCCGAGATGATCCATGATAATGCGCTTTCTACAACAACTCAAAACTGAATTTCTCCAAAACACCCTTATCTTTCCAGAAAAATAAAGATTAAGATTGCAATTCACTATGCGAGTGACGGTTAGTCAAAAACGTATGTTTGTCACAGAAAAAATATATTTAACAAAGCTACAAAAACGACGCTTCTTATGCCGCGCTTTTCTGAAGTGCTCAAATAACAATTTGTTGTATAAAAAATGTATCAAAATCTTAGAGCGGCATTGGACGGATTGTGTCACTCTTGAAGGAAACTATGTTCCTGTATAAAGTCGAATTTTGTCTAGAAAATGTGTTTTTATTAGTTAGTCCCGGTACTTATTGAGTAATGTGTTACCCTCACACGCACCCACTCAAGCATATGTAATTGCAAAGCGCGAATGCATTACGCTCTGGCGCATTGATCTTGAAAGACTTCGGTTTGGATCCCGATGGGTGGTTATGATTTTTCGATGGATGATACGATCACTTGGGAGTTTGATGCGAATCCTGCAACATCATATGTTTCTGTTGCATCAATTAAGCCTTTTTTGTTGGCTGGTTTTTCTTCTATATTTTCTATTGTATATTGGCTATTGTTTAACAAATTGTTAAGTAAATTATTTTTTATTCATTTTCGAATCATTTCCCCTTTCACCTAATTGTTCTCAATAAACCTTTTCGTTCAGACATCATACGATTTGTGGTGAATTTTTTAGTTGAGTGTAGCGTTAAAAGGAAAGTCACTCCACTTAGGCCAAACTGGAATCGTTGTGATGGCATGTGGATCCGAGATCCCCTATTATCATACAAATCCAAGACCATTGAAAGCTATTTATTATGTTTGCGAGTTGGTTGGGACTAATTTCAGTCAGATTTCCTAAGTTATGGGTCCGAATAGCTTTCATTCACCAATAGAGGCAGAAACAGAGAAGGTGGAGGCACTTTCACCTTCTTCTCCGTCCCAATAGCTGTGCTAGAAGTCGTGTGAGGAAGCCCTTATCTACTGCACAGTGTCCTGTGATGACAATGACAGTCTACTTAGCGAACCTTTAAGCGATTAAAATTGGTCTGGGAAAGACTAGTTTTCCAAAACTTGCAGATGCGCGACTGAATCGCCTACGATTTGTGCTTCAATAGGCTGAAGATAGCTGACGAAAACATTTTGTTCAAGCATATGACATGCAAGGCAGTGCATCTTTGTGGTGGTCAGCGTGGTGCCAATTCCGGCGAGCTCACTGGCTTTGCAATTATCCAACTATCATCGTGTACTAGTACACATTACGTGAATGTCATACTACTTGAACATTTCGTTAAGAGATTAATATTACAAAAAGGACTTCTTGGACCTTGTCCAGAATTTTAATTGCGGCTTGGCTGTCGGAACATATGACGATATCCTTTTTGGATATCAGACCAAGATAGCCAGGATAGGACTTCTTTTGATAGCTATTTTTTTTCCCTTAAATTTAAGTTAGTGGTCAACGCTCAGAAAGTACTAATTATCTCAAATCTTGTCGAAGTCGGAAAAAAACTGTAGGCTCCTTCTACTCGTGAGAGAACGCACAATACGAGTAGCTTTTGTAGAAGTTTGGGCACTACAACCGAAGGTCGCTCTTGGGCTGTAGTGCCCCTCAATTATTATTACTAAGTTTATGTTAAGCCTCCGGAATGGACACCAATTCGCACATCATCGTTCGCTTTTGACCACTCGGCGTCGACACGGCAATTATGACTAAGACTCACAGTCAATTTTAGGAGAAATTCTTCTCCAAGACGAGTTTGAGAAGAAACGGTTATGAGGAGAAAATGAAAAGATTGTCGAATTCGTGAGTTTTTCCTTAAAATTTTGTAAATTTGAAGGCCACTTAAATCACTAAGGAGCAAAAAGATCATACCTTTACAGGTTTAACGAATTTCTTTGCCGACACTCAACTGTCTCCTCTAAGATTGATCGTAATGGTTAAGAGTTTCATTAAATTTTCCCAATGAATATTACCTGCATAAAAACAATCATCCAAGACTGAAAGGATTTTTCATCAAGAACAGGAGGAGAACGAGCATTTTGTCGTCTCAATCTACATAATAATGGGTCCCTTGTAGAAAACACTTTTTTACCGTCCTGGTTGTGGTATTTACTGTTGTTGTTTTTTCGTAGACAATATCCACTGTAAATTCCTATTGCATCTCACATCTCCTCAGTACCAATCAGTGCTCACTTTGGAAGGGATTCAAGGTGTTTCATTGCATTCACTCACGAATTGATTTTCTCTGTTTTATTTTCCGTCCACTTTTTTTTTGCATAATCCGCACATCCATCTTCCTTAATGTCGCTTGAAAGATTTTAATCGAATCCTTTAATGCAGCTCCGCCGCTCAATGCTAACAGCCGGCTTATGGTGGTACCGGCGCTGGTAAGCTATCCTTTAGTGTGTATTTTTTATTTAATGGTTTTATGATTTGCTTAGAAGGAACGAACCGCAAACGGGAGCAGATATCCATTACCGTCATCCCGCACCTTTCCCGCGCACAGTTCAGGAACAATGAGAGAAGAAGCAAGGAAAAAAAAACTTCAGCCAACAGAACAAGCTGTTGTGTCAAAGAGAAACCGTCTGTTGCTGCCACACAAGCAACTAGAAGACACAATACATGCGGTGAGAGCGACGCTGTTGGAGCAGCACCCAACAAAATACCGACGCACCACACCAGGGGTCCGCTCTGATGTGTAGGTGTTTTCCGTTCCTTACTTGCCGCAAACAGGCGAGCTTGGCGCTCACTGTGACGCGGCAGGTGTCTCATTTTAATGAAATATGCATATGACTAAATGCTAAAACAATTGAATTTTATATTAACATAATGGCATAGTTGAGTTATGACGCCAACCTGCAGGGTATTATGTCCTCAAAAGTGTCACGGGGGGCATCTGACCTGGGTGTGAGCTGCAGGTGGTTGAACGTAATTGCGTTCGCAGTGAGGCACTGAAGAATGCTTTCTGTGCTTCTGAGCAACAAAAGGTGTTCGCCGTCTGCACGGCGAATCAGTTGGAGATGTGGGTATTAACTCAACACTTCCAACAATGTCCTAGCAGTTAATGAAACAACAAAAGGCGGTACATATGTATGTCAAAGGTGTAAACGGGCGATGAGAAGACCAATTGTTTGCGAAACCATGAAAACATGATAATCAGCATTTAGGGGTGGCTTCAATTATCTGTTGGCGATGTCTATTTGTCAGTTAAAGTCTGCCAAGTCGCATATGTGTTGGTGAAATTACAGGCACTCAATCAAGTAAACTTTTTCCGCCTTGAATACTTTCGTGAACAAGAATCGAAAGAATAGGACTGGGAATGAGCAGCAAATTGTGGGTTTTTCTATTTGTCCATCAAATTAAACAGACATTACACTAGAGGCAGATCAAAAAATGCTTTAAATGATGATGATCCAGTGCTTTAATTAAGTAAATTGTTAGTTTTCGTGAGAATGCAATGGAACTCCAGTAACTAGTGGACTAAAAGGTCTTCATATTTATTTATGCATATGACGGTAATTGATGTCACTCTAAGACCTGAGCCATTAAGAGGCAACACCAAACAATATTTTACAGTGTTAACTTTAAGACACAACAACGAAGACGTTTTGTCACATTTCTGCGGATGTGGCTACAAAAGCTTTGAAATCAATTAAATTATAAAAAAAAGGAAATAATTCCGACTTGACTCCAATACCATTGATTCCGGGGTCGTGGCATCTGCCAAGAAATCCCTTTGTTACAACCACAAGAGTTTGGCGAACTTCCCATAGGCTCTGAGTCCAAAAACGAGTGTTCACCCCTTCAAATTATTCCCATTAAAAATTCGCCAAAACTTATCTCTGCATGAGCTACTCTCTGTTCCATCGAGCTTCCTTTCTGTCTGCACTCCGCAGGAATTGCTATTACTTTATATAAATTCTTGCTTTCCACCAGCAGCAGAGACATATCCCGCTGTCTCCCCACATACCCATACAATCGAAAGGGGGTGAAAAAATCAGAAGGCAAAATTAAATCTTTATATTTTTCTTGTCTCTGCCCGTCTTCTTCTCTGTGGGCAGTGTCTTTTCCTCTTATGCCTCTGCAGCCAAGACTTTTTTATACTCTTCACAAATGGAGGGCAAATAAGGATTTCCTAGAAGAAATGAGAAAAGGAAAAACTGGTCAGACGAAAATTTAACCCATATGGGACTGTAGACTGCGCCCAGGAATGTGCTTCTGCTTCAACTTGTATCATCTGATATGTTGCATAGGGGCACATGTTAAGAAAATTTCTCATGTGGAAACTAAAAGATATTTTATTGCAGGTTATTTTTTTTTTTTGGTTAGATATATAATATATACAAAAAGTTTAAGGTTGAAGATGAGCCCCGAAATATCTGCAGTGGCCCTAATTTTAGTTCAAGCGCATTTAAAATATCAAATGCCCATATCGAGCGTCTCTTATAAAACATCTACCCAAAAGCATTACCCATGAAAATTCTACCTGGTATCAGTACCATGCATGATGGAAACAAATGTCTCACCTTTAATTGGAGCGATGCCAGAACTGGAAACAGCCAATAGAAAATTAGCACCAGTACATAATTACCATCAGTGCTAGATAACCACCAATCGCTTCACAAGAGCAGTTTTTTCTAGTTTAATTTTTGAACGAAACCGTTAAAAACAAATGATTCTGTGCGATGATGATCACCTTCATAGTAATTGAACTAGTGAACTAAAAATCAAAAGTAAACTGAACACAAACAAAATTGGCTTGAAAAAAAGTGGTGTTGGCTTGGAATAAGCCTTCATTTCAAACAGATCTGTATGCCCCATAAAGAGAAATAAGTAGGTATTACATGACGCTAAGGCCGGCGATATGCAGGATGCACAAGAGCCTTCCAACCGAACTACCGGAGCTTTCAACGAGTATTTACCGACGTGTGTGGCCCAGCGGTATTCTGAGAAAAGACAAATTCTTTCCTGTTGGCCAAAGCCGGACACTTCTGGCGATTGATTCCGTCGAATCAAGAGAATGGCCAAGCAGGAGTAGCTCGTATTAGATCATTTCCTGCCAAACACGACAAATACAGAGCAAACGTCTGACTGCCATTCGACCATGAACATTTTCGCTTGATGACCATCAGTGGAGCACGCAAATGTCTCCAAATTTCTTTGCTTAGCATTACAGTCGTGTATGAAGTCGTGTCTTAATCAAAGTTTCGAAGCGCTGACATGCGATTTATTTAACACCTGCACTTAGTTTCTGGATGTGGTAAAACTGGGGAGCACACTACCTTCCAACAAATGTTAGACCTATCGCCCTGGAAAGTGATTGGAGTCTGCCATAGAGTCTGCAGCAGGACTGCAAAATCCTGCTGAAAAGCAGTGAATGAATTTGTAAACAATTCGATCAATAACGCATCCCTATCTTTTCATAGCAGGGCCACATTCCCTTCTGGGCTATACGAGAATATTTTGTGTCTGGACGCTACTAGAAGCGAATGAGGAAGCCCTTGGTCTCTTCGAGAGAAAAGTTCTGCGCGCGATTTTTGGTCATGTGTGCGTTGATTGCATCTGGAGGAGAAGATTCAACCACGAACTGTATGAGCTGTACGGCGGCCTGAGCCTACTCAAGCGTTTGTGGATACAACGCTAAAGTGGGCATATTGGAATATATATGGCGGAGTCCCACAATGTGGATCCAACGGTTGCGCTCACAACCTCAGCAAAGTTACCGAGACTGGTTCTATCCGTACTCCCTGCCAAAGGGTAAATTAATAGACAATGCCTCCCTACTGTATATTTCGTGAGGGTTTAACTCCTTTACGACGTAAAAGAACACTTATTCAAAAATAATTTTTTTTTTCAAAATCTTAACTCAACTTCATTATAAAGACCTATGATTGTCAAATACCAATTCTGGTATAAAATATACTTTCAGGACCTCAATCCGAACTTCTTATCCTTTCTTATCCACTTTCCACAATATTACGAATTGTACTTTCTTGATTTAAACTAGGCCATGTAGAGCGTATGGATACGACTGCTCCGGCCCGAAAAGTCTTCGAATCTGAGCCATTGGGACGACGCAACAGAGGACGGCCTAGGCTAAAGTGGCGCACACATCTGGAGAAGGACCTCAACCAACTTAGAGTGCACAACTGGAGGCAGCTGGCGAATGACCGTGCTGGCTAGAGAGGCATGTTGGTTGCGGCCCAGGTCCACCCCGGACTGTAGCGCCACTAGCAGAAGGAGAAGAAGAGTCATTTTTTAAACTAAGCGATTGAGTTTCAATCCTCTACAACTCTGAATCTCAACATCAGATTGGACTGCAACGGAAATAAAGACCTTCTCACAGGGATGATACAACTTTCTTTTAACTTTTAAAATTAACCTAGAACATGAGTTTCAACAACATTTTATCGAATGATCAAACACAATGAATAACAGCCTTTAGTCAGTCCCTTCTTGATATGAATGTTCTCTTTTGAGACTCGAGACGACAAACCTTCTCCCTTACAAAGTAGATGTCACGAAACCGAAACAATACCTTCAATACACTGGTCATGGCTAGCAATATATGCAGGAGCTCGTATGATCTGAAATATGCATATTGATGTGTAAAGGGAGTCTGCCGCACAGACATTTTGTGAGAAAGCTCACAACACTCCGTCGCCTCAACACATCACCACACTCAACAATTTATTATTTAATTCATAGCTTAAGGAGACAGTTCTCCCTGCCACACCACACAACACAACAAATCCTTTTGAAATCTCTTTCAGATTGCCGTGTGTGCGTGGCGAATATACAAATACGTTTGTTCCCTACGTTACTGCATTCAAATGCAGTTTAAAAAAATAACAATTGTCGTCTTTTGAAGGACCTGGTCATTTAATTGGTCATCTCCCTTGATCTTTATTTTTGTTCAGTTAAGCACATCAAGGATTACACAAATTTAATGTTTTATCTCAATTCCCAGAGAGCCTGTTGTCAACTACCCCCGACATTCGTTAAAGGAAATCCAAAGCCCTGCGCACAACTGAAGGAATTCAATTGTAAAATGTCATCAGGACGCGATGGATCATTGACCGCAATAAAACTGTCCATTTGTCAAGCAATTCATTAAGGGAGCTCTTCACTCGTTCAGTTCCATGAAATGGTGAATAGCCCACATAGCACATTTGTTCCACATTGACCAAATTAATCCTATTTATTTGGGTCCTTTTTTTCTAGCAACCCCCACACTGTCCGCCGATCCACTGGGCAGACACTACACTGCGACAGCAGTGGTCATGTAATAATATCACATAATACCGAACTCAAGCATAATATCTACTCAACTGCTGTGTGCTGCATAAAAATATGGCACGGAGAGGACATAAAGGCATTGCTCACAGGAGATGTCATCGAGCTGGTTGGTTGGTCATATTCCAGCCACCTCCCTTGACACAAGCGTCACGTTCTCCAAATTTACTTCATCCTTCTAAGATGTGCTGGTCTGCTGCCGTCAGAGTGTACAGTGTTTTCTGTATCTCGTCCCGCTGTCGCAGAGGTGGGGCACAATTTGCATTTGGCAAAAACAAAACCGAATGAGAGCAATATTAATATATATGCGTTAAGATATTGGGCTACGTTTTGTAGCCGGGATCATACGATTGAGGAACGCTCGTCTGCCCATCCGCCGATTAGGCTAACGCAACCAATCAAAATTTCATGAATTTAAGACGTGCTTACATCAAATGAATAGGTTCACTTAGGCAGGGGGTGGCTGGCACTGCGCAGCGGGATCGAATGGCATCTAAAGGCGATGCTAAGAAGGTGGGGCCGAATGTAAGGATGAAAGGATAAAAATGTGAACGGAAAATCATTTGATTGAAAGCGCCAACGCGAGTGGGGGTTATTAAAATTAATTTTCCAACTTCATTCACTCCCTAGCTGCCATAGGACAAATGAAAAATACGGTTTGTACTTCTGCAGCAGAAGCCAGGACCAGGAGTGACACTGGGTAGAGTGCAGCGGGGGAGGCGGAAAGGGCAGAAACAACATTTCATTTTGTACTTTGTATCAGGGTGCGGAGTAAATTGGGACGTGATGCACATAAACGTGACCATTTTGCGTAATGCCGTCGTGTTCGGAACACATATTTGTTGGCGCTCACCACAGCCTAGGATGACTCGGGTTGAAGTAAGTCAGTTGGTGGGACGTCGAAGCTGGGCTGTGCCTTTGCTTGTCATACACGCGAGTATTTGTTGCCCACACCTTGGCAGTGGGCGGGTGACATTGACGTTGTAATCCAGAATTTAATAAAATGTTGGGCTACCTTCGTCTACTGATGGGCATGGTTGGATGTAATCAGGTTCCGAAATACCAGCCGGGGATATGGATGGGCTCGTTTTATGGAGTGCGATGATGGCATGAAGACATGTCGATGGCAGATGGTGCTTTGATGGGTCAATCTATTTAAATTCACCTTTCGGAAAGGTGCTCTTGGGGGATTTTGTTTTGCAAAAGTTTTCTTGATTCAAGATTTTTTCTTAGTCGTTACAGGAAATAAGTTTCCGCCCATGTTGACATAATAGGATGAATGATTTCGAGTAGCTTTTGGAAGTGTCGCCTTTTATCGAGGTGGAGGTGAAGAGTGTGTAACGCAATTAGTCGTAATTGTTTATTATTCAGCTTTGATGAAGAAGATGCTGTCCTACGTCTGTCTTGTCTGAGGTTTATAAAGTTAAGATAAAATGTTTAGGCGACAAATTAAATAGAATGGTTGTGGATTTATGGAGGCTTCGCTAGCAAACAAATCCAGGATCAGAACACACAAAACTTGATTTTACTTTGATCTGCTTGATCTACTTGTCTTGGATATCTCATTTATGCCGTCTTTCTTTCTTCTTTGTAATGCATTTTATTTCGGAAATATCAGTGAATTATAATCTTAAAACTAGATAAAATGCTTAACCTAGTGATTTATTTATATATTTGAATTCTGACTTACTGGCTCTGGGCGAGCACTCTAAGCTTAACTTAATCTTAATGTATGTCTTTCGACCTAATCTAACAAGTATAGTAGAACTATATTCATACAAATTTAGTATTAATAAAATTTGAAAAAAACTTAATGACAGAACATATTTTTTATTTTTTTATAAAAGCTTACATACTAACTTAAATACTTAAATCAACCCTAAATAACCTTAACTAAGCTTAACCTAACTTACAATCTAGTCAACAATCAGGTGCATACACACTGGTATGGATGAGTACATACTCGCGTATATGCACCTGAGTGTTAATATATACAATGCACACTTGCGACAATATATTCATAAAAATATATATGTGTATGCGTTTTTTTTTTTTTTTTTTTTTTTTTTTTTTTTTTTTTTTTCTCATTTATGCCGTTCGTGTTCTTGCCTATTCTTAACGCAGAAAAAGAATTTCAGCCATGAGTTGTAATTTTGAAAAGGTCATGGTGGATGCTTAACTTCATGTTGCGTCTTGTTGAAGTCAAACTTTCAATCTATGTTGCATGTTAGAGTATTTTTATTGTGTTCTTCTACTTTCATCCAACACATGTTAACTGTCCAGTTTGTTTCGTATCATTTCAAAGTTTATACATCTAAAAATTATGTGAATAGCCTTCTTTATTTACCAATTCTCAGAAGGTTTGTTTACTTTTTTTTGCGCCAACTTCAACATGAGATAATAATTTCCATAGAATAGCAGAGAGCAGGGATTCTGTTGACTGTAAATCAAGAGGTTCGCCAAGTTATTCATTTAATTCTTTTGCTTCTTCACACACAAATGGACACGAAATAGGCTCCCTTTAGTGTTTTCATCGTCCTTCTTATTTTTGATGAATTTTCGTCGGCTTGCTTTTTATAACTTTCCAGACAATATGGAGTTTTCAATATTAAACATCTGCCTTAGTGAAAATTCACTTTTTCCTTTGTCCAGTCTCTTAAAAATTTCTATCTTTGTCCGGATTGGTTTAAATGGATTCCAGGTACTTTTGCTCGACTGACTTAAATGAACCCCAATTCACGAATAAACAATGTTAACATTAAAAACAGGCATATACGAGTATGCACTTACATATGTTTTCGTTAGAGCAGACCGCTAGATCAGGAATACTTTCTTTTAACTTGTAATCTGAATGTCGAATTTGCGGGTGATTAGAGTTTGGGCAGTTGAGGTTGAGGCCCAGAAAACTGTTTAGATTCATTCCAAGTGTCAACGTCTGAATGACAGAAGAAGTCAGTTTGTTCCAAAGATATGGTGGACTTATTCTCCATAGTTGAAGTGTACATCCTTTATTTCATTCCTATTTATTTTTGTGAAATGCTCAATTCAATTTAAATAAAATTAATTAAATGCATGTGGCGGTTTCTCAATTGGCCCAAATGTGAATAAAGTGTGGTTGTCTCGTAAGCATCTTACAGCACAAATAGTACCATCTCCGACAGGATAACATCGTCTTACTTACAAATGATCTTGTTCTAAACTTCACTAAATATGAAATATTTCATACTTCTATACCAACCCGCCCCTCCCCTCCTCCGCAAAGTTCACACGGTAACACTCTACTGGGTGCTCGTAGCCGGATAAATATTTGGCCGCATTCTACTGGGTCTTATGAGAAGAGAAAAAAATAACGAACGAGCTTATATCTTGAGTTCTCCCATCATTAACATGGTATATTAGACACGCCGCGGAGTAGTGGTAATTGCGTCGACCGTCGCGCAGAAAGTCTGGGTTCGATTCCCGGATGGAACAACTCGCATTTTTTCATGGCACCACCTCTTTCGAGTTGCTGACAACACTCAAAGAGAAGGAGAAGAAGTTGTTGTAGAAGCTAGGCACTGGTCCGTTGTGGGCTGTAGTGCCACTCAATTAATTGACACCCTATAGGGACGAAATACGTCTCACACTCCTTCTTCTTCTTCTTCTTGTGGCGCTACAGTCCGGGGTGGACCTCGGCCTCAACCAACATGCCTCTCCAGCCAGCACGGTCTCTCGCCAGCTGCCGCCGGTTGCGCACTCCAAGTTGGTTGATTTCCTTCTCCACTTGTGTGCGCCACCTTATCCTGGGCCTGTCCCCTGTTGCGTTGTCCCAATGTCTCAGTTTTGAAGACTTTTGGGGCCGGAGCAGTGGTGTCAATATGCTCTACATGGCCTAGCCATCTTAAGCGTTGTATCCCCAGACGCTCGAGTAGGCGCATGTCGCTGTACAGCCCATTGAGTTCGACATTAAATCTTCTCCTCCAGATGCCATCAATGCGAACAGGACCAAAAATCGTTCACAAAACTTTTCTCTCTATAGACTAAGGGCTTCTTCATCCGCTTCTAGTAACGTCCAGGTTTACGCTCCATAAAGTAGGATTGGGATGATCGAGGTGTTATATAAAGCAAGCTTAGTCCTTCGAGAGAGGGCTTTGTTACTCAATTGCCTCTTGAGAGCAAAGAAAGAAACGATTGGCAAGAGTGATTCTGCGTTTGATTTCGGTACTGGTGTTATTGTCCCTTTTTACTGCGGAGCCGAGGTAGACGAAGTCCTTGACTACCTCGAAGTTTCTGTTGCCTAGTGTGACGCTCTGTCCGAGACGTCGATGTGGTGCGTCCTTCTTTGATGACAGCATGTACTTCGTTTTACCCTCATTAACAACCAAACCCATTTTAGCCGCCTCCGTTTCAATGCCAGCAAACGCCTCACGTCTCACACTCACGTTCTACAATAGTCTCACTTTGACTACGATCAAATATAAACCCCCGCTCAAGATCGTCCTCGAAGAGCTGGTGGGTAAGCTTATACCTGAGTTAAGACACAGCTTGGGATTTATAAGTAAAATGGGACGGTGTCACTCTTTGCACCCACTTACGTACCTTGGATACCTATTTCACCTACACTAAACTACGTCACATTTGATATATCTGTAGACATAATTAAATCTCCTCTGTCCTGTTATCGCGGAAATTAATATCTCGCAGCCCGTTAAGCCATCATAAGCTTGAAAATGAAATATAAATAACCACATGCGCGCATAATCAATAACTGTTATCGTTACATGACACTGGATTATCGACTTCTAGGATTTAGAAAGCGTTTTACATCTACTAAAGTTTCAGCAAACTCTCACGCCAATGCTTCGCCCACTTCATGTGATCCAGTGCCGGCGTCGGCTCATGCATTGGACTTGATGGATATTTTCAATTAATCCTCACATTTCGTGTTGCCTCACAATACACAATCCATACCCACGTCGCGATATAACAATGCCCACAAACGCACACACACACACGCACACGCACCACGTCAATTCAATTTATGTAAACTTTCATCAAAATTAATTGAAAGCTGATACTCAATTAAGCTTTTAACACTAATAACAATATTGATTGGTGCGGCAACGATGATGACGAGAATGACAACGGCACGCAGGGACCAGTACCGATATTTTCCACAGGTACTTCCCTCCCCCACCCTTCAGAAGCTGCCAGGAACAACCAGACGAGACTAATGTAAAATGCAGAGTAAGCGCATTATTGTTGCCTTATAATTAGCCAATTTGCAAATTATACTCATTTATCTCGAAGGTACATATGCACTTACATCGGTGTCTATTGTGTACCCAGCGCAGCAACTCTATTGTCCCGCGGAGCAGCACGAAAGATGCAATTTACCATTTTCGTTGAGTGATAGCCGCGGCACGGGATGGATAATTGGGGGAAGATATCGACCGCAAGCCGACCAGCCATCTGCCCACAAACTGCTTTATAAAGCCGACTTAATTTGCTATGCAAATCATTTGTAGCCTAATCCGCGTAATCGAATATCGAACAAAAGTGATTGCTATCGGTGACGGGATGAAAGTGTGTATCAGCCTGATCCTTTTCTTGGGGGTGGTGGTGGTCGATGTCAACGGACAAAGACCAAATCGCGACCATTTGGTGGGTAATGCGATGAATTTTAATGGCTCCCAACAAGACTCTTACTGTGGGATACATTTCTTTCAGTATCCGCCGCAGGAATTCTTGGAGAAGTTTATTATGATTCATCAGGCTTGTGTGGCAGAGACTGGAGTGTCTGAAGGTAGTTCGGTTCATTTTTGAGTAACATTTTTATTCCATTATGTTTTTCTTTTTATACATATTTTGGTCTTGCAGCTGCGATAAATGAATTCAGTGATGGTGACATTTCCGAAGAACCTGCCTTAAAGTGCTACATGAATTGTGTGTTCCATGAAATGGGAGTGGTCGATGATGATGGGGAATTGGATGTTGGAAAACTTCGACAATTTGTACCCGATGATGTAAGGATGTCGCTCGAACCGATGTTTAGCGCTTGCAGTGGTCCCACTGGTGACAGTCAATGTGATAGAGCCTTTTGGTGGAATCGGTGCTGGAAGACAAGTGATCCTTTTGTAAGTTTGCAACATCCTAACCATGTTCTGCTCACGACATCGATGCAACTTGATTTTCCATTTACACTTTCTGCATGCGATTGGCGTGCAAATGTATACCAAACAAAACAAAACAAAACAAAAAACGGATTTTCCACTATAGGTCTTCAAACTAAAGCCTTTTCAAATTCAGAAAATGGATAATTAAATGCCAATCACTTTTAGTTCCAACTGAATGGCTCGACCGATTTCGTGCAAGCTTAACGCATTTGCATTAGATTGTGCTCTAGAAATTTTCCGTCGTACCTTTCAGTTGTTCTCAAGTTATAAAAGACAACAAGGAAGTTAGAACAAGGAAGTCACAAAGAAGAAATTCACCCCAATCAAATTACAATAGCCAGCTGTTATGTCCGAATAGCAGCATGCCAATTTCTGTAGGAAAGATAGAAGAAAAAGAGCTAAAGGCTCACCCTGTTTATTGTTAAAATTGGAACACATTCTGAGCCATCCAATGCAGTACTGATCCGAAATCCAAATTCCATATAAGCACATGCAGATATTGTCGCCTGACTCTGTATTTCTCCTGTCCTTCTGGTACTCTTCTTAAAAGATAAAGTCTGATGTAACCCTGTTATCTTTACGTTTTATTTTCTTACTTTACACACCACGATTTTGTAAATTAAAATTGGCTGTTAAAAGAAAAATTCGTTGTTTTCAAGTGTCTAGTAGCTAGTGAAGATCATTTGAAAAGTGTTTGCTGCTGTTCATTTCTTCCACGCTTTCGAAAGATTAAAAGTTGTATTCGCCCTTCACATCCGTGTATTATGATATTATTAGTGAGGACAAACATGATCACTTATAAAATACAACTTTTTTCAATTAGTCGCCACGGCATTAAGTGGCTTCCGAACCCCAAAGACCTTGCTTATGGTTACCGGTTGCAGTTCAGAAATTGCGTGCAGCTCACAGACTGAGTGAATGTTATTGGCCTAAGTTCTTGAGTCATTTTCATATTATTGGCATTAGAATGATCATTCATTGTTCCCATAAAAAAATGATCCGAAACAAGTCAAATCGCTGCTCCGAGATGGTTTGCCAGGGCACAACACTCACTGACTTTTCAGCATGAAGTGAGTTATTGAGTTCCGCTGAGACATGATTCCGATCAATTGTCAAAATTGAGGAAAATAAGCAGCTGTTAGGGTGAAAATGAGCTGTAATAACAAAAATAACTAAATGGCCTTATATGTCCCATTTCATAATTACAGACTCCCTACATATACGAAGCCCTTGTTTCTCGAGATTTTGCATCTCTCTGACAGGTTTTTTGTGGGAATATTGAGTGTAAAATTTGATGCAAAGTCACAAGTCATGATGCCACATTACACAAGTCATACTTTAAGATACACTCAAAATTGCAATGATACTGCCCTTCAGTTCTTAATTAAAAGTCTATTTAACGAAGTTCTGTGTGATCGCCGTTGCGTAGTGGTAAGGGCATCGACCGCCACGCAAAAAGTCTAGGTTCGATTCCCGGACGAACACCTCGCATGTTTTCATGGCACCAATTTTTTCGAGTTGATGCCAACTCTCAAAGAGTATCAATTGTCCATGAAAAGTTTTCAAATCCCACCGTTCGGATTCGGCAAAAAAGTGTAGGCTTCTTCTGCTCGTGAGAGAACAGTAGCATGCACAACACGGGTAAGTGTTGTAGAAGCATGGTCCCATGTGGGCTGTGGTTCCACTCAATTATTATTAACGAAGTTCTGCAAAGCAACTATGTAATTGTGGACTTTTTAGGACTACTCGTATATGGTGGATGTTCTCCCTCGAAGAACATAACCTGCTTTATATAAAACAGCTACTTTATGTCGTGGAAACCTTGACGTTACTAAAATCGGATGAGCAAGCATGTCTTTTAGAGAGAAAAGTTCTTCTCAGTTTGCGCTGATGGCATCTGGAGGAGAATATTTAACGACTAACTTTATGGGCTGTACAGCGACATGCGCGTGGTCAAGGGTCTTCAGATACAACGCTTAAGATGGTTAAGCCATGTTGAGCGTGGATGGACAACACTGCTGGTCCGAAAAATGGATCATTTTCATTGCGTTTCTTTAACGAATTGCAGATGTTAATGCGTTGTGTTAAATGATTTTCTTTTAGTACATGAGGAACCTATTTTCGTTCATAGCAAAGGTGTTTTAGGCGATTTTAAATGAACGAAGCTTTTCTGCAATCTCACTCAGAGTCGGAGAATTCTGATCCAATTTAAAATGCTTAAGTGAAAAATTAAGTAGACACCTTAAGCATTTCAATGCTACTTGTGTTCACTTTAAGTAGTGTAGTCAACATTTAAAAAAACTTATTACTAATTTTCTTATTATGTACGTTCAATATTTCTTTAATTTTTTCTTTTGTCAGCATTATTTCCTGCCTTAAGGTCACAAGCAAAGTTTTCCTGGATTCATGGCATGATTCTCTAAAATTTTGTAATAATATTTTCTTCATCAATATTGGTTTTACATGCAGTCGCACTCCTTATATGAGTTAATCATCACGTGAATGGAAAAAAAAATGATTGATAATGATCTTGAATTGCTAAGGAAATACAGAAATTCAAGGTCTTGTGTATTGGAGTAATCAATGTTTAACTGCGCTGTTTTTTGGTTTTGTTAATAAATGCGTAAAAATATTATTACTTACGACATTTTTATTGACATGCTTCAAAACCCGATAAGTTGCTTAGGGTAATGATATTTTAAGTAAAATGTCTGAAGTGGTATTGTCGACTTCCTTGGTATCTAAGCGTCTACAGCAACTGTGTTATGTCAGATCTGAGGATAAATATTAAAGGCCTCGCACAGCGGTGGCATATTGAAAGATGGAAGTCCAAATGTGTTTGAATGATTTGACATTATTTATTTTTGACTTAAGACCTCCTTCATCACCACAACTTGAACATCCTCCGCAATGCCTGTTATTGAATTCAGATGGGATTTATGTATTTTCGTTGTATTCAACTAATTGTGGGAAAAACAAATAATGAAATAAGAATGATTTGTATAAACAACAAATCTGATGACACTCACACACACGTGGTTTCGTTTTCACAATTTGAAACAATTTCGAATCGATTCCAATGCATTTTTATTTTAAAATTCCATTTCTTCCACAAAAATACTTAAAACTAGCTTACAAAGGCTCTTAAGTCTAACTTACTGACTCTTCACGAGTACTTTAAGCTAATCTAAAATTTTGTATTTATGCCTATCGGCCTCTTATATTTTTTAAATTCATTACTTAAAAATAATTACATTTTTTTTTAATTCCTCCAAGAATTAATTGGAAGGAATTTAATTTGATACAAGTTGTAAGAACGTGTTCATTATGCTAAATAGGTATATTGTTGAAATTGGCATGTCCCTAACCACACATATATGTATAGATAGTCGGCGTCAAAAGTGAGTGTACACCCACCAGGAGAAAGTTCTTCTTCGGTTGACATTGGTACATCAAATTAAAGATTTTAACTCATACTTCAATAATCGCTATATTTCATTTTAAGAATCTGTAAACATTAAGTTATTATGGCATGATACAAATATTCAATCTTTTTTTTTTGATTTCATTAATTTTTTTCTACATTAGTTTTAGAAACTGAAGTTTTTTTTGTGGCAATCTTTAATATAGGCTACTTTGATAGAGGGAACGACGTACACGCACACTCACTTTTGACACTGATTGTAGCTTTGCAATTTCACCACTTTCTCCACGTACACCCTGACAGACTCGAACTGCAACCGACTTCAGACTGATATATTATTCAAAACATTCCGAGCAGTCAGCTCAAATTGACACATGACAGATTGTTGTATGTGTTTGTTCGTTTTGTGTAGAAATCTGCAATGTAATTCAAGGTCGAGAGTGTGATTGCTTTTTACCGTGATACTAGCAACGTTACAAAATGCCACGGATGTGGTCAACTTGGTTCGGAAAGTGAAGGTTGGATTTGGAAAGATTTAAGTGAAATCCAAGTTAAACTGACAGAAAAATGTTTCGGGAGCTCGGACATAGCCATTAAAGTTCCAAAAAGCACACAATCTTACGCCGTACCCGAAAAAAAGTTGGATACGTTGCTACGCTTGCACACATGTGGTGAGTTTCGGAATTTGTTTTTTTCCCGATGAGTCGTCAGGTGCTATGGAGCAATCGAAGTAATTCGATAATCAACACCTTCAGATCGGTGTTATCGGTGATGGGGTCGACCGCGATAACCTCTGCTGGTCCCTCTCCGCTCGTCTTTTTGAACCGTGACGTTAAAATTAATATGACATCATACCGTGAAACTGTTTAAGAGGCAGTATTGACACGTTGGGCAAGTAAACAACAAGACTCAGCACCATCTCACAAGATTTTTTTAATTAAAATGTTTCACACAATGCTCTTTGACAATTCGAATCAGATAGCTGGAAAAACTAAATTTCTTTCATAAGGTCAGTAGAATTATATTGATTTTGTTCTCCAATCTTAAATTTCCGTATCCAAACTGTGCTTGAGATGTTTTACAATTGTAGGAAATATCGCGTCTAAGACGGACAGACGGACAGACGTGCATTCTCAAATTATAATGTATGTCTTTGTCCAAACGAAACCATAAATAGTGTCAAAAGAGATGTCCTTTTCAGGAAGTCAAGTCATGGTGGCCAGGCATCAAATTAGTGTGAAATTTCGATTTAGGCAGCATTGGGGAAACAATTGATTGATTCTTCCAAATGTGCGGCAAGAACTGGGATCTGTGCTTGCATAACCAAGACTTAGACGCGTAGTTGTTGCAAGTTTTCTCTTCAAGATAATTTTTTTTTCACTTCAAATTGCACCCATCTTTTACCCGTTCTGTTACGGTTAAAGTGAATACCATGGAATCAGTACTTAAATATCCATGTCATACGCCGAATAATAATTAGGGTTGATTTCAAAGTCATTCATTTTAATTGGCCAGATGATACCGAACTACGCATCTATGGCTAACATCCCATCTTAATTACCGTGGTCCTCCAAAATTTTATTCCGCTTATTGGAAAGATTTACTGCAGACGTACTAATTGGAGAATATAATTTTGAGTCTTTGCGCTGCTTCCTAAGCCCACTTTGACGGCGTCTATCAGAGCAAACACCCCCAAATCATAATCAAAATTTAATTAAATGTAGCCGAATCCTATTCGCCATGGAGGCGGTTCGCTTCACTGATTCCACCGATTCAGGGATGAAGGGAAAGAATGCTTAGTGTTGTCATAATTTGCAGACTGCTGCTAAGAAATCCGCACCCGACCATCTGACGGTTTTGTCTGACATCAGACCACAGAAACCACCCCAAAAACCGCATCGTATCCCTTTCTGTCTCACTTCTCCGATTAGCTCAATAAATTTACCTCAAAGCAGCATTCCCATTTAGCCAGCACACAAAGTCCTAATTTGTAATTGGAAAATACTGTCAAATACTTGTTATCTTTCGGCTGCAAACCTAACCACATACTCTGATTGAGGATTCTGAGGTCGACTGCTGCCGCGGTGACAAACTCCCATTGATGTACACGCCCACCTGCGAAAACCCGATAATGAGATACAGCACTTGTCGAATTTCGAAAATATATTTAAACTCAGACAGCGTTTGATCGTCTGCACCCTTTCGCTGGATTGGATGGCAATTTCGTGCCCGTGGTGACAAATTAGTTTCTGACAAAGAGCACTACAGTGTCATTGTGCATGTTGCTTTTAGCCCCATCCAGCCCAGCAAAATCGTAAATATTCGCCGTTTGATTAAAAATGAAAGATCCTCATAAACGATGCCACAAAGAAAATTTAGATGTTTCTCTTTGAATGCGCAGCGCAGCCTGAAGCTAAAACCAGTAGGATATTCTTTGGTGGACACAAATGCTTTTAATTATATAAGGAATAAATTCTGTACCCCCGTAGTGTATGATGAAAGAGGACGGGAACATTGAAACTGAAGAGAATAGAGTGTCCTTGTGGTTAATTAGTAATTCCAAGGACTTCGAAAGGACTGTGAGCGTGTAGCCCACTTAAACCCACGCCGCTGATGCTGACGCCGCCGTTGGCGTGCTAACCTGTCGTCTGCAGATAGCTGCCTTTGGCTGGTAATCACTAGTCAGTAGTCGGTACAAATATCAACATAATTTTATCCATTTTATTTGCAACAGTGAAAATTGCGTCGTAACCTTTTCATTTTATTGGCAACGGAGGTTGACGTTTGTATTTAAGTTCGTCGTTTGCTGCAGTTGTATCCACGACCAGAAGGACTCCTTCACTCCAACGAGGGAGATGAAGATAGAGAGACTGGCGGATAAGCTCAGCTGTGGAAATTTTATTTAATCTATAGGATTTAATGGGCTGTTTTTATAGGTGCACTATAAGCATGCGAATAGTTTGCTCTTGATGGAAAATTGCACAATTTGTTACAATTTGTTGAGACATACATTTACATTGCATTTAAGTTTGCATTAGGTTTGGTAATAGTTGCAGCTCGTTCAAGAATGTTGAGGGCACATTTGGTGAACTATTTGTTTACAAGCATAAGTTGTAATTTTGCAGACATGTCTTTGATGTAGGTCAACTAGTGTGAGCCATGCGTTTTCAGTTCACACACAAATTTGTGCTTCATACGTCACATCCTAAACGTTGCGGTAAACTTTTGAGTCCACTTTGGGTAAAACCCACTGTAGTATAAAAAAAACTATTCGTAACACAAACCCAATGCCCTCGCCCGATTATGCACAAACCCATTCGGAGCAATCCTACAGGCACGTCCAAGCAGTTCAATCCACGCCCCACCTCTCAACTTCAATCTGCACGCTTTATCCATACCCCTGTCCGCGAACACTCTCCTCCACGAATTATATCTGACTAGGTTGCTGCAAGTGTTTTCAGTTAACTTTTAGCTCTGTGCCCTTCAGGGGGTAGTTTCCGGATTGTAACATGCCACGTCATTCCAGAGGTCCTGCTGGGTTGACGTAAAAATAACACAATTAGAAATCAGCGCCCAAGTGAGCGGTGTGAAGTGAATACAGCATTTCGCTACCATACAAATTAGTTTGAAAATTATGACATCAACGAAGGATAACAGGATCCAGAAAGTCTGCAGGGAAAATCAGCTAGCGCCGCATGACGATGGCGGAGGATGCCACACGGAAGAGTAATGGCGGTTTAGGGGTTAACGTTCACCATTTTTCGAAAGACCGCCAAAACATATCGAGGATTCAAATTATGGCTCAACAGGGAAGCAGAGGGGTCGTTTCTTTTCTCGTCCCCCCCTCCCCCCTCTCCAACACCGATGCCGGCATAACCCACAATATAGTGGCGATGGCTGTGGTGTGACTCTCTAATGCAAAACTTTGTAGCGTTGGCGGATTATTATCGCGCGTTGGAAAAGAAATAAATCATCTGTCCGGGTCCGCATTGTGGTGCTCCCACTACAACCCCGAGTGGTGTGCGGCTGCTTGGATGTGAGGGTCGATGGCTGCGACAGAAAAGTGTTCACCCTTTGGTTCGATAAGCCCGAAGGGTTGTGTTAGTTTGGGCTGCTGGAGCCTTCGCTGTTTGTGGGCTGGACGATTGCCAGTTGAGCCAATGGAGGATTCGAACAAATTTTTCGGTTGTAACTTTTTCCCCGATGCTAAGCCAGGAGCGACACTTTTTATTAGCTTTAACATCGCTTAAGTTTTATTTATGACCCAGAATAGGAGAATCACATTTTTCCTCCAACACCGGCCCGCTCTGCAACAGGGGGTGTGCCTACTACTCACTTCTTCTTTTTTGACACAATCCGTTTTCCGTTCTTGTTTTTTTTCGTCCTTTTTTTTCATGGAAGGATTTTTTCGTGGGTGATGTTCAGTCAGCCCGGGATTTTCTCTGAGCAGTGTAATATAAATCCGCGGACGGGCTGGGGGTTGTGTAGTCGCGAGGCGATGAGGTACGATAGGAAACGTTCTGTACGTTAAGCGAATGGATTTGCTATCATTGAAAAAATAGAGTGATGGAAATTTATTTTGAGCCATAAAATTAAATTTTAAATTGTGTCATGTCTGGAGTGACTGAGACGTCTCGATTCGGTATGGCACCGATGGGAATGATTGAATCGTTGTTGGGTTGAGTGTTTTGTTTTTGTCGGATGGTTGAAAACAGATAGACGGTGGGAGGTTTAAGGAGTCATGAAATAGTTACTTTGTCTCGAAATGTCTGAGCATCATCTTCGATTCGAATTTGCCGAATGGACTATTTGCGGAAACCGCAACGGAATAAATAAACTATGAGTAATGACGTTTGAAGGATGTCACTGCGTGAAGGATAGATGGACGTATTTTTCTCGTTGAAATTATATCTTGAATTATTGATGTGTGCCCGTTGGCTTTCGGCTTGAGCTATTTTGCATTGTGATCGATAAGTATAAGAGCTTAAGCTCACAACCCGATAAAGTCACAATCACAAGAGACATTGCGTATCGTATCCTTATTTTGTTGTTCAGATTAGACCGTTTGTGAAGGCGGACATATGCACCTATTTTACAAAAGAAAGGATAACGACGAACATTTGACGGTGATTCGATTTTTGTTTTTGAAAGCGAAAACAAACATCATTTGGATGCAGTGTATGGTGAATGTTTTCCTTCAATGGTGACTGAAAAAATTTGGTCTTAGGTAGTTGAACGTCAGTTTTTGACCAGTCACTCCCCCGTGCCACGGCAATGTCTGCCACAGAGGATAGTCTGCCAAAAGTTCTCGATGTCATGTTGACAGACTGGCAATGTGGCAATGTGCGAGATGAATAAGACAGTAGGCTTTTCAAACGATCGTGTAGATAACGTCCTGTATGATATATTTGACATTAGAGAACTATCTGCGCAACGGATGCTGCGTTACTTACTTGTAACAAGAGCAGCTGTGAAACCAATTCAGAGCAGTGTGTGCAATTAAGAGTAATTCCAGGGAGTTTATGAGACGTCAAAGGTCAATTGGACAACTTACTTCAGTTAGTGAACGTGCTTCAAAGGAGACGAAGGCTAACCCATCGGACAGAAAGATGATGAATAATGTGTCGCGACTACCTGAAGAAGGAATTAATGCTCACAGACCTATACTTTGCTACAATATATTGCCGATTCGACGACGAAACACGACCCATTTTGACTAAAAAAAAAAACTTTTTTATCAATGCTATGCACCGAGTCACACCTCTGTCCCCGTTCATACCCGAAATTGGTTGAATTAGGGTATGAACGCATTCCTCGTCAACCATTTTTTTGGTTTACAAAGGTGAAAAAGTCACTCGATGGGCAGCACCGTGAGTGAGAATGAGCAGGACGCAACCACCTAAGCTTATTTTGCGGATCTCTATAAAACATATTTTTCAGACGTGTTAAGAAAGTTAGAGCATCACTGGGTGAAGCCTGTAGAGTTAAAAGAAGACTTCGATCATGTCGATCACGAAGTCATATCATGTGTTGTATCGAGCAAAATAAAATCGTCTAAAACTGCATACAAAAGACGTACATTTTCACCACCTAAAGGTGTTTGCTGGCAAATGTAATTCTAAATGAAACACGTTTTTCTCGTTTTTCAAAAAGGGGATTTCTTAAATCAAATATGTGCCATCTGGATCAACTGCTGTTATTTCTAAGTGAATAAATGCAGCAGGTACGAGATGCCAGCCTCTATGAAATATAGCATGAAATATAGCATAAAAGAGTTCTATAGACATCGCTGTGCCTAGGTCATGTTTTGGTCTGGCGTTGTCATGAAGGATCATCACAGTTTTTTTATTGAAAAAGTCTGGCACTCTTATTTAATCTTGAATATCTTGTTAAAAGTAAATTGTTAAAAGTAGACCACGGAATCAATTATTTGACCAGATTGTGGAAACTTATAAAGGAACACTTTCTTGATGTCCATCCTGGTTTTGCCACCTTTTGTGCACTCCTTAGTACGACTCAATGGCAAATGACAAAAATTGTACATTATGGTTTCGAGTGTGGGAATCAAAACTGTCTCGTGAAGTGGCTCGAATTTTTGCACTCGTAATTCAAGCTGCGTGAAATTGCAAGAAATCCCACACTCCACGCAATTCACGTGTGCAGCGATAATAATATGATACATTAAACAGCCACCATATGTGAGTTTTCACCTTTCATCGGTCTTGATCTTTTTCCCACATTGACAGATCACAGATCCAGGTCCACCTTTTACAATACAATACCCTGTGACCATCTCTGACAATACCTTTTCTAAGACCGAAAAGACAAAAAATTAAGTTAAAGCTTCGAATTTTCACTGATTTTAAAATATAAAAAAAAAATGCCAAAGGAAAAATGGGACAAAATAAAGCTGAAGATGTTTCCTTTCATATAAGCCATACCTTTACTGACTCCAATATATGTATGGAACATCCAATATTTATTATTTAGTTTCATTTCGCATTAAAAGAATGAAGTGACTTCGTTTCTGCTTTAAATTTTTGTAATACGCGACATATGTGGCTTTATCATGTCTTTAGCCTAATGGTTAGATCAGGTTAAATCAAGCTTGAGTAAAGTTGCTGAAGCCTACTCAGTCAATGAGTAGAAACTTTTGGGTTCCAACACTTTGTCGAAGTATGAGTTATGGAAAAGAGAAAGAAAAATGTTTCATATCTAAAAGAACACCACCTTGACACGCGGATTTTGAAAAAACACTGGTCACAAATTATAATCACCGTGGCGTAGTAGGTAAGAACGTCGACCCACAAGTTGAAGGTCTAGGTTCGATTCCCGGATGGAACACCTCGGATTTTTCACGGCACCACCTCTTTCGAGACTCTGACAGCACTCAAGAATACCAATTGTCTATGAAAAGCTGCTCAATTCTCGCCGTGCACAACACGAGTAATTGTTGTAGAAGCTAGGCCGTGCTCCACTGTTGGCTGCAGTGCCACTCAATTATTATTACAGGTCACAAAATCCGTTTACATATAAGCCAAATTTTAATTAACACGGAAAACAAAATAGAGATATTCTTAACGAATACCTTGATCTCTCATCATCCACTGACAGCCCTCGTAAAGCACACAAAACATCTAGCAACTTGTTGCTCGCATTCTCCTCTGCTCAACCACAGAACCACAATTTGACGTACTATCGCATCCGCTGGAACAGTGTGCCCTGCAACTTATCTCTCTCAGCATTCTAAATAAATTATCCTATCGTCAAATGAAATATTACAACAAGGACTACTTACGCACACACTTCTACACTTGTAGTACACGAACGCCCTCATAAATCATTCGCACTTTTGTTTGTGCCCTGCGACGACGCTTCTCTTCCCGTCCCTACGCCGCGTGGCTACACCACGAGAACATCACCGACGGTACGGCTGTAGATGGTGTAGGTGGCCGTTCTATGTGCGTCGATTGAAAACAAAAGCCGTTGTTTATATTTTTTCCTGGTTTTTGTTGCCACCGGATGGTGGCCGACCCCGTAGCTCTTCCGCAACGTGAAATACACCATCAAAAGGGAAGAGGGAGCTGTGTTTATTCCACTCCATCTATTGTACCCGGAACCGTGCATGTTCCCCTGTAACTTACGTTCATCAGTTACACTTGTGTAAATGTATTCTCGCCGCCAAATAACAAGGGTTAGCGACAACGCAACACATACAGTCGCCAGCCACCCAGTTGTGTCGAACAAAAAAAGGGTAAATTCCAAACAATTTTACCTTGCCAGGACGAACAAAACAAAAAAGATTATATAACAAGCATCATGCTTACATGATAAAAGGATTATTTGTTCGTAAATAAATATAATTTCGTTGTCGGTGATAGGATCCCACCTAAGTGTTGTTGTTTACACGCGTACACGGTCCCCAACATCAACATTAGGTGTGTGCAAACTTCTCTACTACTGTGCTGTGTTGCTGTTGTTGTTTTTTTCTTTCCTCTCTTTTTCTTCTCACACTCCAGGCAACACCACCTGTGCGAGACTGTGTGTATTGTTGTGGGCTTTACGGGGGAATCGGTAGCAGTGGGCGAATATGGTAATTCAAAGCGATGTGCCGGCGAAGCGGTCCTCACCGTCTTCGTACTACTTTTTCAATTTATTGTGCATTAAAATCAGATCCTCGTGAGGACGCTTTTAAAATTTCTGACTGAAGGATGCATGCACCAGCGGCGAATAAGGCAGGATAACGAACGAGAGTTAATATCTTATTTATTTCTCTTCATGCTTTAATAAAATTAAAATTGAACTGAAAAAATGAAAACACACTTTTCTATTATTTAGTACTCGGTCGTCGTCGGGTGCTCGGGTCAGGCACACAGGCCACAGCTTACGGTAGGAAGTAGTGCTGTTGATAAGATTAAATTCAAACCGAATTGCGGTCTACGAATGTGTGTAGGTACTCACCACTGGATCCGCTTTCTTCCAGCACTGATGGAACCACCAGGCCTTGTGACAAAGTGTGTCTCCTTCGGGGTGGACGCATTCCTTGGACATGTTTATAACGACATCCCGTACGCTATGCGGCACCGTGTTAAAGAGGGTTTCCAAGTGTACGTCACCATTGTCATCCACCACAGCGATCTCGTGGAACATGCAGTTCATGTAGCACTTGAGCGCTTCATCCTCATGAATTTCTCCATCGCTGAATTCCTTGATTGCCTCTTAAAAATTTAAAGCGAATATCAAATATCTATGTTATGCCTCGCTTTCAATGTGAATTAAGGTTTTCAGAAGAAACAAGTCCCTCGATTGGAAGAGGTATTAGTCCATCTCGTTCTTTAGGTGTGAAAATTTGAATGCTATGAAGGACTGCGTGTGGAAAATCAAAAACAAATGACCATTTCGTCAAAGCTGGTAACCACTTCCAAGTGGTGATTACAGACGAAGGCGCCCTTGACTGCGAACTTTTTGATTACTGCACAGCTGGCTACACAGTGCCATACCAAATTGTCAGATGGTGTTGGATGAGAATGGAGCAGCAATGTCAAGAAAATGTTTTAGACAAGGCTACACACTCCCATCATTTTTGAGAAAATCGTGCGAGTCGCACATCTGAACACCAGAGGGTTGATCTTCCAAAAGTCCGAGCAGTTTCAGCTTACGCGGCTTACTAGGATAATTAGATGAACCATCAACGATGTGATAGTATTGAAGCGAAGGCATCATGTCGCAGACATAGTATTATGGCGCAAACAGAATGTCATAATGTTCAGCAAAAACTTGGTGGTAGTCTGGGACTTTTATCACCTCTGGTTCACAGTGAATAGGAGCAATGACGTCAAGCTCATTCCACTAGGTGAAAATGAATAATAAAGCCCTCTCTCGAAAGGACAGCTGTTTTTGTCCATAAGGGACCAGGGCCTAGCTTTACAACAACTACTCGTGTTGTGCGTGCTACTGTTCTCTTACGAGTGGGAGAGACATACAGTTGGTTGCTGACTCCGAACGGCGAGATTTGAGAAACTTTTCATAGACAATTGATACTCTTTGAGTGTTGTCAGCAACTCGAAAGATGTGGTGCCGTGAAAAAATGCAAGGTGTCCCCCGCCAGAGAATTGAACCTAGACCTTCTGCGTGTGGGTCGACGCACTTACCCACTACGCCACGGCGATCACTTTATAGGAGTATACACCCTGATTATTTCTGTCCTGAAGTATGGCTCGGACACCTGGACGTTATAAGAAGAGAAATCTTAAATTAACAATAAAAAATACATTTGGAAATGAAAAATGAAAAAAAGAAGAGAAATCTCTTGATCATTCTGAGAAGAAAGTTATGCTCACGTCTTTTAGTAATGTAAACGTTGATGACTTCTGATGGAAACGATTTAACTTCAATTATTAAAGTCTGTACATCTACATGGGCCTAGTACGGCTTCAGTGGACATAACGCTTAGAATGACTAAGCAATGTAAAGCACCAGGGCAACATAGACCCAATCTCGATTTGTAACCATTGGGAGGATTAGGTGCTTAAATATTACGACAGCGCAACAGAGGAGGTCTGCATCTTAGGTGGGATTCAAAAGTAGGGAGAGAGAAAGAAAGGGATATTCTGGTTGCGGCACAGGTCCACCTTGTATTCAAACGCCGAAAAATGGGGAAGAGGCAATACATTTCAAACTACAATTTATTACCTGTCTTTCGCATTTTTTTATATAACAGCCGTTAAAGCCGTCCGGTCTATGAATCGATCACAATAAGTTTATACTCATGGTTGTTCCAAGGAAAATCATTTCCGAAAAGCATATCATGTGAAATTCTTCTAAACTCTTCCAGATCTAAGTTCTTTGGTAAAAAGGCCGATCCCAAGTGACAGAAGATTGTTCGAATTAGAGTTTAGCTTACGAGCAAAAAATAGACTGACGGCTTGAAATGTTTTTCTTAATACTGTGAATAAATGTCAAACTTAGGATTTATCTCTGGTAATAAGTACTTATAACATATGACAGTTTCTATAACTTTGCAACTTTTTCGCGGCGTTCCGCGAGTTCCTGTCACGATTTCGAGGGGGAAATAGCTTGCGATGTCAAAATATTCTCGGATTGAAGGAAGAAAGCAGTTGTTGGTTCATCCTGCGAATACTTTGAAATGTGAACAAAGGATGGAAGATGTCATAAGTCATACTTAAGAGTTAGATGTCAAATTTTTCACTACAGTAAATAAGTCACTTTTCTACACCAATTGATTCTTGGCACAAAAAATTGTATAAGAAATTCAAAATATATTTTCTTTCACACTGTTATCCAACGGTATAAAACGTATGAACAAAGAGAGTGATATCAGTTTTTGTGAGTCTCCTGTTCTCATACCTTAAGAAACAACAATTTGGAAAAATTTGTCAGTTTTTTGTCCTTCACATTCTGTTCTTATTACTTGTTGCCACAAGACTATTCGATCGGACGGATTTTGTTAAGAAAATTTAAAAGTCAAAGGAGCAACAGCGATCCTCTGTGGTTAAGATTAAGGTATAATACTTTGACTCACACATCAAAGGTTCCTGGCTCGATTTCTGGACTGGACCCCTTTCGAGTTGTTGACAACACTCAAAGTACAGTTCGGAGCTGACAATAAACTGTAGGTCCCCTTTACTCGTGAGAGAATAATAGCGCGCAGGACACTTTGTTTTTGAAGATTCTAGACAATAGCCCCTTGTGAGTGAGTTGTAGTGCCACACATTTTCTTTTAATTTGTATAATTGAGTGGTGGATTACTCAGCCAGAATCAAGGATAAACTTCTTCAGCAATAATTGGTTTCATCTGTGAAGGAACCAAGTGCTGAATACTGACTTCATAAGCCGCGTTTAAGGATCTTTCTTTGAGACAATTATACCAGTTGTCAGTTTACTTAAGAGAGTCACATTTGAGAGAACGAATTTCATTTCTTTCCTGAACGCGATTGTAAGAATTCAGAAATGCCTAATTTTAACGGGGACTCGTTAACCGAATAACAGGACACCGACATTGTTAAAATAGGAGAATATACATATATCCTTAAATTTCATAGAGCCTTTAAGTTGCATGAACTTTTGCTTGTTATGTGAACAGAAGCTTTATATTAAAAATACATACAGGTAGAAAATACCCAGAAAATGTTAAAAGATAAAAATAAAAATTTACACAAATGATAAAACCGTTAGTTACCTACCTGGAGTTACACCAGTCTTTTCCCTGCAAATTTCCGAAATTGGTTTCACCAGAGCTAAAACTGATTTTGGCGGCCACTGTAATAGAAAATCCATTTGAAAGGATAAGCCATGCGCCAAAAAAATGCACGTAAAAACAACCGAACATACATGTTTCAACAAAAATTAAATAAAAATACGCAAAAAATGTATGTTGAAATATTGCAGAGGGATGACGTTTTAACGAAACTCTGATGACGTTTGTACATCACTGCCACTCACCTCACTGTCACGTCGCGGTTGCTGTCCGAGGACAATACCACAAAATCCGCAAATAAAAATTACGAACGGGTAGGGGTTTTTCATTTTCTTCGCTTTTTTTCCCCTCTGATCCTTGGTACTACTCGCACGTGTTCACTTTTTTGTCCTGTTGGCTGTGGCGAGTAATAGATTTTGTATTTCTTTTCAAGTTTTATATTTATTTTTCGATATTCTCGCGGTGAACTACTCTTGATTGGGTTGAAAGCGCATTGGTAGTGCACTTCTATTTAGGCTTATTGAATGCGGTAAATTGCATCAAATTCAAGCATTATATACGAATATTGTTTTTAGGAAATAATTGCTGTGGTAGAACTAGACTGCACGCGCTGATAAAAAAAAGTAACAATCTAGGAGTAACGTTTAATTAGCGTGCAATGAGCACTCGAAGTTGAAGTGCTTGAATACAGTAGGCGAGACAAGAAAGTGTATTGTAACTTTGAAAAAAAAAAATACAATTCACATAGTAGATAGTCCATCTTATGCAACAACCACAGTTTCATATTGCACTCATACGAGTAGGGGAAACTTACAGTTTATCGCCAACTCTGAACGCCGGAATTTGAGGAAGTTGTTCATAGACATTTTGTAGTGTTTTCTTCGAAAAAAAAGGCAGTAAAAAATACGAAAACAACGTTCAGTCTATGAACTGATGCGGCGCACAATTCGGCAAAGCCAACGAGAAGTTGGATTAAATCAACCAACAGGGCTAGGAATCTTAAATTTAACACAAATACTCGTACTATTGATATCATACATAGCCAACGACTCTAGTGTCCACATTCATTTACGGAGTTACCATCCACACGTACAAACATTTGAAAGATTTTTAAATTTTAATACAATTTTTAAGTTTTATAAATAATTGTTATTTTAGGAATCGTCATAAATTTTTGATATGTATTTTTACTATCATATTATACAATCAATGGAAAATAATCAACCTCACTCGCATTTCAACCTCATTTATTTATGGAAAAAATATTAAAACAAATATAAATGTTTCTTAATTCTTAAATACGTTCATAATAACAAATATCTTCTTTTTCTTCTTGTGGCACTACAGTCTTGGGTGGATCTGGGCTTCAACCAACATGCCTCTCCAGCCAGCGCGATCTTTGGCCAGTTGCCGCCAGTTGAGCACTACAAGTTGTTTGAGGTCCTTGTCCACTTGTGTTCTCCACCTTAGCCTAGGTCGTCCTCTATTGCGTTGTCCCAATCGCTCAGATTCGAAGACTTTTCGGGCCGGAGCAGTGGTGTCCATACGCTCTACATGGCCTAGCCATCTTAAGCGTTGTAATAGAAGGCGCTTAACTAGGCGCATGTAGCTGTACAGGCCATAAAGTACGTCGTTAAATCTTCTCCTCCAGATGCCATCAACGCATGCAGGATCAAAAATCGCACGCAAGATTCTCCTCTCGAAAAGCCTAGTAGCGTCCATGTTTTCGCGCCGTAGAGCAGGACTGGGGTGATCAAGCTGTTATATAAGGCAAGCTTAGTCCTTCGAGAGAGGGCTTTATTACTGAATTGGCTCTTGAGCCCAGAGAAACAGCGATTGGCAAGAGCGTGCTGCGTTTGATTTCAGTACTGGTGTTGTTTTCCTTATCCATGACTACCTTGAAGTTTCTGCTGCCTAGTGTGATGCTCAGTCCGAGACGTCGATGTTGTGGGTCCCACCTTGATAACAGTATTTACTTCGTTTTGCCCTCATTACAAATATGCAATTGTTATAAATTGAATTAAGATTTCCTCATGAAGTTTCGAGAATGCTTCTTGATTTGGTAAGAGAGACAGTAAAAATTCAACGGCTTCCTGGGGCAACTGAAGTCTTCTTCGCCTGTCATTGAAGTAAGTTAAATCTTTTCTATACATTTTAACATTGTCAGGACTGATGGTTACATTGTGAATAGGTACCGGGAATGGTGACTGTTCAGATGCTCTCAAACTATTTTCAGTCGCAAATGTGAATTCGGAAATGGATGTTGGTTTTCTTAGCTCTTCAATTTTTGTCGTTATCGTTCTTCTTTAAATGACACAGATGGATGACCGAGTTCAGATTTATGAAAAATACAGTGGCTTTCACGACTAATCGGACACAGAGAAGACATATTATCCGCATGCATGTTCAGAAATGTTATGCTAAGTCAACTGCATTGCCGCATATAGTCGCTTCCAAATGGCACCAGAAGGTAAGCAAACTTCCGTGGAATTGAAAAAATTGGCGTTGTCACATAACCAAGATGGAAAATTAATTCGTGAAATATCCAAAATTGTGAAACGGAGTCATTGCATAAGATAAGAGGTAAATCTGGCAAATCAACGAAAAAAAATGTAAACGAAAGTCTTAAGATGTGTCCGATCTTTTTAACGTAGGCTTCTTCTTTCGCTGTTCATGTTGTTTCTATAAAGTGAGACTGATAGGATCTCCACTATGAAATTTTGTTTGTTTCCTGTAGCTCACAGAAGTTACGGTATTGACCTTAAGTACTTGTATTGCTGCTGAATTTTTTGCATTACTCTTATACTTCATTGTTTTCCTCCAAAAGGTAGCTCCGAAGCCTTCAACTGGCACAATTTTTCACTTTGTGAATAAGTTCTCAATATTTCCCAACTTTTTTAAGCAAAAAACGATGCATGCCATTCCACGGAGTACTATAGTGACAACCTGTCAAGATTTCGACCGGGAAATATCTACCAGTGTCAAAATATTCTTGGTTCTAATGAAGTGAAAGCAGTAGATGACCCACCCTGTAATTACTTTGTTATATGAAAGTCAGAATCACCGAAGATGTCATGAGTCCTAATTAAGCATATGATGCCCAAATTTTCAGTACAGTAAATAATTTTGTCCTCTTCACCAAACCAACTGATTTTTGGCAAAAAAAACTTGTTTAACAAATTTCAAAAAAGATATATACTTTCTTTCACAACCACACTGTTGCGGTCAATCGTGAATTATAAGCACGCATTGATTAACGTTCGTTTCTATATTTGTTTCTACAGTTGTGCCTGCACGGTGAATGCCTCCCACACACAAGGGGAACGAGGTGTTCTGCAGCACAACTGTGACCATTACGATGCTTTTGTAATTATGAAGTTATCGTGCATTCGAGCAGAAAATTAAATGATTACATTACAACGAAAATTCCAGCTGTCAATGGAACAAATTGTTTGATTTTCGATTTTTGGAATTCTGCATGCGAGTGAATTCACCCAAACAGGCTGATTCCTGGCGTCCATCAAGGCTTGCACTTTAATTGTACTGCACCGTACAGAACGCGACAAACAATGGCAGCATTAAATTCAGTAATGATGCACAATTTCATTGCATGACAGATTTGATGAGACGTGACACTGCATATCAAGTCGCTCTGTAATTAGTTGGCAGAGTCCGATTGTAGGGGCGGTCTCAACTCAATGTCCAGCCCTTTACGATTTTTTGTTTTGCTTTCGCTGAACGCTCGCTAGTAGGATACCCTAATTTCATGACGGGATTTCAACATTCAAAGTGTTTCAGTCGCTCCGGTACGGCTGTGTTAATGTGAGTGTTTTAAAGAGCAATTTCATTGTGAATGGTGGTTGGTCTCCTTCTGGTTTTTGTTGCGTATCTCTTTTAATTGTCCCGCGGAGTTTGTAATTTCTTTCTTCTTGTGTGTGTTTGTGTTTTTTTTTTCTGTTTGCGCTGTAACCCACAGTCAAGGCGTGCTACGGTCGGAAGGTTCTCTAGTTGAATTTTATGGGAAGTGTTACCCCAGGTCATTTGTTGGACTTTTTAAAGGTGATCATTAAATTTATTTCATTGCTTGTGTCCTGTTGCAATTAATTTCGTCGTTTGTCAGTCGGTCTTAGTCCGGTGCGAATAAAAACCGACATTTAGTTTACGACTCTGAAAAGTGACTATGACCTATTTGAGGACATAAATTGCTGTCATAGCGGTCTTAGCCTGGCTTAATATGATTTTTCATTCGCTCTCTCCTTTGTGTTCTAGCAGCCATGACAACTTTCGGCAGTATCCACATAACCGGTAGGCTGGAGAGTGGATGACCATTCAATGTAATTATGATGTCCGGTGTTAACTCGTCGTAAAGTTTGACCACACTGGACCTGAGTGGGTTAAAAATATTTTTCAATTGTGATGATGTATCGTTCTACTTTTGCTCACTCATATGTTTGTCGTTTGTTTTTTTGTTCTTTTTTGAGACAGTTATGGGGAGTGCTTGGGCGTGTATTCTGTTTTGTGGTAAAACAAATGTCCATGATGGTGTTGTGTATACTTCGTTGTTGTTGCGTCCTTCAAGAGGATTGCGAATAAGTGTCCTTAAGTCTCTGAGTTCAGGACACAGAATCGTTACAACGGTTTATATGTTCTTTGAATGTATGTGGATCAAATTGAGCACTTCATGAATGTGCAGTGTTGCTCTAGGTGCTGTGCAAAAGTTGTCCCTGCGATCAACTGAGTACTGCATTTAAGGCGACTAAAGATGAGTGACACTTAAAGATGGGAACTAGCGATGCGAGCTTTGTGAAACAATGAAAAAAGTGGAAACGTGTAGAAATTGTGTCTAACTCTGTGGCCAGAAACCGAATCAAAATATTTTTATCACCTTCAATGTAGGCTTTTTCAAATAATACATGCATGCACCATCTGGTTCAATTTGCCATTGCAAGATATAGAGGCGAAGGAAATAAAATATCCACTTCATCCTTACTTCTAGTCGACTTTTGCTTTTATCAGTTGCGGTTAAGTTGGAAGGCGTTAACTGACTTACACATCAAGCTCTTGAGCTCGAATCGAACCTGGACTCTTGGAGTCTGGGTCAACGCCTTTGCCCACTAAGCCACTTTGACCAATTTCTTAAGATCTATTATTTAAAAAATAGCAATTTGAAACAACTAATAAAGTAGGGAGTGGCAAATGCGGAGCAGTTGATAACATGGAGGAAACTCTGGTTTACAATTGCTGTGTCACGCTGTCGACATTGATATCACCGCTCGAACACATTTAAAGGATGAGGTAGCTTTTGCAGAGCAAACGAGCTGGTCATCCAATGAATCAGGATAAGGGGTCAATTGCTTCGAGCTGTGTGGCATGTTGTGCCGTCATGTTGAAGTCAACAATTTTCTACATAATAGTGGCGCAATTGATGAACGAAAAAGTCATGGCTCTATAGTGGACTGTAACGTTCTAGCCATTATCGTTTTAGAAAAAGTGCGGATCAATTATTTCACCATTTGTGGATGTAATAGTGTCTCCACTTAAGCTTGAGTATTATTATCACTCCAGATATGGTAGTTTTGTTTATTGGCATATACAGTCAACCAAAAAAGAGCTTTGTCTCTTTGGGATCAACGATAATCTTGTTTTGAGTAATTTTCTGCATAATTTTAAAGCGCTGTTCAAACACTTTAAGCTTTATACATGTTGAAATGGCAAACGAAACTAAAACTAAGTCACTTAACAGCTGTCAAAATGCCAACCTTAATTCCTATATCTCTAAAAAACACTCGTTACTTCCAGTATTGTATATGGTGCTGTTCACGAGGCAGATCCAATCGCGAACTTTACTCGCTGTACCAAGCGGCAGGTCGCAGTCGAGCAGTGTGAGCCTTTAGGTAAAAAAGGCTATACCTCCGGTATAGAGACCAAATGATCGCAGAAGTAAGGGAACTTATTCTTGACACGGCATCCCTTATACCCAATGTTTTGAGGACGCAATTGATAAGGTCCTTCAAAAATAGCTGACCTGATAATAAGTAAGTTAGCATGTTTGTAATCGATAAGATATTCTGAAACCAAAGAGACCAGTCAATTGTCTGTTTAACAGAGAAGTCGTTATTTGCGCCTGACTGACTTTTAAACGGACAGTCGAATCACATTCTTTTTCCTGAATTAAGTATACATTTCTCGTATGTGGCGGAGATAAAATTAACTTTGTGAGCTGAAATAGACACTGTTTAAGGAAAATTTAACATTTTGGAGCGTTTTTGACATTTTCAAATTCGTTACATTTTTATTTAAGTGATGCCTTGACGCCTATATCAAGCTTTTATATTTCTTCAATTCATATAAGAGAAAAAGAATAATAATAGAGTGACACAACAATCATCAAAGGACCAGAACCTAGCTTCTTTACCAAATGCGTACCCACGGTAGCTGATCAGTTTCGAGAATCTGACAATACTTTTTGAGTTTTACCAGCAACAAGAAGAAGGTGGTGTAGTGAATATATTCAAAATAATCAAGACTAAGAATTCTGTCGTATGAGTCGACGCACTTGCCCTCTTCGACGAGGGAGAATAGAAAATTCACTTTTGCTTTAAGTTTTGAATGTCAATGAATTTGACAAAATAACCTGATTCAAAGGCCTATTAAAAGCTGTGGCCAGAAATATTTTCTTGACTTCTTCGAGAGGAAATATCTACCATAGGGTTTATTGTAAAGAAATGGAACTTAAAAATATACACATGTCGCCAAATTGTGTGCCTCTTTTTATTCAGGGTAAGAGATCAGCGAGACGTTTGTTTTTATAGTCCGTCGCCTGATTGAAGGATAACAATAATAAAAACAAAAGCTTTGCACGCCGTTTTTAACATTTGAAGACTTTCTATTCTAATTCCCACGATTTTATGGTCGCTCGTAGTTCAAAAGAATCTGTCATTGTGAATCTATAATAGCACAAAACATATTCGCCGTTTGAAAAATTAACGTATGCTTTTAGCGACGAGTCCTCGCTTTCTAACTTGTTAATATTGGTTGTTCACTCGTCTAGAAGCCGAATGCGATGTAACAAAAAGTGAGCCCACAGCAACATATGTTCGGCCTCTTCGAAAAATCCTTCTTCTTCTTCTTGTGGTGCTACAGTCCAGGGTGAACCTGGGCCTCAACATACATGCGTCTCCAGCCAGCACGATCTTTCGCCAGCTGCCGCCAGTTGCGCACTCCAAGTTGTTTGAGGTCCTTCTCCACTTAGGTGCGCAACCTTAGTTTAGGCCGTCCTTCATTGCGTTGTCCCAAAGGCTCAGATTCGAAGACTTTTCGGGCCGGAGCAGTGGTGTCCATACGCTCTACATGGCCTAGCCATCTTAAGCGTTGTATCCGAAGACGCTCGACAAGCCGCATGTTGCTGTCAGCCCATAGGGTTCGTGGTTGAATCTTCTTCTCCAGATGCCATCAACGCAAACAGGACCGAAAATCTCTTGAAATCCGTCTCACACACTTTTTCTTTTCAATAAAAAACAGTTGCACTGCATTCAAAAGTCTAAACGGATTCTCTGAAATTTAAAAATTAAGTTGGCTTCATGTATTTCCGACCTCACCATTTCAGAAATTCCAACAAATAACCATTCCGCCACAAAATAAACAAAAAGTAAAAAAACACGCTCTCTATAATTGAAGTTAATTTCCAAACCTTGAATACTATTCACCATAAACCACTAAAAAAATAAACTAAACATTTTATTACCCCGGAGAATTAATCATCAATTCGAAGTAACTAAATAAAGTGCGCCTGGTTTCCTGGTTTATTTCCCTTCTTTGCGTTCATTAAACTTGAAGACATTTTGTCCTTAAAGCTACTCTCACTTTTGTTGAACTTAATGTCTAAACCAGTCGTGACTTGAATTGGTGTCGAAACTACTAAAATCAGAGAACGTTACAGGCACGTTATGGGTTTCGTTAACGCTTCAGGCAACAATAGGTGTCACCGTGCCGTTTCAAAAAACATAACACTTTGCGTGTGGAAGTTTATGATATGCAATAAAATTGCTTTTCTGAAGTTATGTGGTGACCCATGCCGCCCATGACGTAGTCGGTATATTTATCTCGACTTCTTGTCATACTGTCCACAATCAATGTCGGCATTCTACGTGTGCGGTCGATAATTCTAGAAGACATCTGACTTTCATTCATGAAAAGAAAATTACAAAAACAAAAACATCTGCATAAACTAGGCCTAGAATTCCGAAGACTACTAACCTTCTGATTATTTTTATGGAAACAAATTAAAAGGCGTATATTGAGAGATGAGGGGCGTATCTCCTTAATACGACAACAGGCGTATTACAGATAAATTAGGGTCCCCCATTGCATCTAGATTCATCAGTAGAGGTCTTATTAAGGAGGGAAATAAAAAGTTTCTTCAATTGAAAAAGGGGTGGTTTTTTTAATATATTTTTTATGGATCTCTTGTTTTCTAATTTTCTTAAATTTAGAAATAAAAATACGTAAACTAGCTACAAATTTCAATATTGTTATAAAATACGACCTTACTGGCCCTATGCGGGCGCTTTAAGTTGGAGAAACGGGGTGGGACGTCCTATTATTTACTCAGTAGTAGGACTTCAATATGGAAAGCGCGTCATAGACTGAAAATTCTAATATAATTTTTTGTATAGTAATGTGTAAATTTACTGAAATAAAAGTCAGTAAGTAAGTAAGTAAGCAACTAACCACCAAGAAATCTCAGTAGTACAATCAAAGCAAAACACCCGAACTCTACTGTTCAAATTGGCAACTGCTAATGAACTTAGTAACAAAAGCTGAAACTTAAAAAATGAACTTGCTTTCTTATGCAGGATTTATAAAATTCCTTTTACTATTGACCAATCCCTTTTCTGGACACAGCTAAGTTCCTCAGATTGAGGAATGACAACAAACTCAGTTGGAAAGCAAACATTTCTGAACGCGTCCCGTAGGCCACAATTGCACACGTGTAGAGAGACTGTAGCGACAAAATGGGGACTTAACGACATAAAATGTCCTAAATGTACTCCGTCGCCATGTTGTAGTGGTAAATGCATCGACCGTCACGCAGAAAGTCTAGGTTCGATTCCCAGACGGGATACCTCGCATTTTTCACCGAACCATCTCTTTCGAGTTGCTGACAGCACTCAAAGAGTATCAATTGTTTATGAAACGCTTCTCAAAATATCGCCGTTCGGAGTCGGCAAAAAACTGTAGGTCACTTCTACTTGTGAGAGAACAATTGCACGCACAACACTGGTAGTTGTTGTAGAAGCTCCCTTGTGGGCTGTAGTACCACTCAACTATTATATTATTATTACTATTCGGCTGCCATCCCCTCCGACCCCCTTGAAAGCATTCTCAATCTCACACCCTTAGATCTATGTAAGTGCCCAACAGGTAACGGCCACCACAGTCCTAAAATTGATCTCCCCTACAGGAAGCCTTGTGCTCTACGGACACTCCAATTATCCATTAGTCTCTGGTCTCTGGAAATCTAGAGTGCTAGTCTCCAAAGTTCACTCTAAAGCAAAACTTGACCAATATGCTTCCAGAGCGCGATTTTTGGCGGTCGATCTCACCAGTTGTTCATGACTCTAACTAATACATACCACTGCACACTGTAGTGGCGACACAATGGCTCTGCTTGGATTAAGACCGAAAGTCCTTTGCATGTTTCACTTGCCTTTAGTCTTCTAGCAATCTGGCTTTCCCCAAAAATAGCTGTACGGGAGGATAGACGAAGAAGGTAAGGTAAGTGCAACTACCATACCATACCCCGATTGTCTACATGCATTTTAAAAGAATACTTACGTCACCATCCCTTTGGGGATTCCAACAAAAAAAGAAAACTTGAAATCATAATATCTCTGTGTGGTCAAAAGTTCTGATGAAATATTTAATATCGGCCCACCATCAAGCCACTGGCCGAGGCTGAAAAAAAAAAATCCAAATCAATATGTGGACGTTATATAGCCAATCGAACTGGGGAACGTTCAATTCTCCGACAGAGAACTCTTGTCCCTCATAGCATGATAAGGGCAAAAAAATGTTCATCATGTTTGTAGCCTTTATGTAGGTGTAACCGACTGTTGGGGGTTGGATTAACATTTCACACAACACAGAGCTAACAACAGAATAGCGAAATCAAAGGATCAATGGTGAATGGTGAATAAAAGCAAAAAAAATGGAAAACTTAAAAATTCAGTTCAGAGTTCATGTGCCGGCGTACAAATTAGGGTTGAAGGCGAACCGTAAATTGAAAAAGTGAATAGACTGAAACATCGATTTTTTCAAAAAGCGGCATTTGTAGCCGTGGTCACTTCGTTCGAGGTCTCCAATAAAAATGTCCCGCTAATGTGGGAGATCGCTTGCAAAAATGCTGTATGTAGCGAAAGCTAATTGAAACAAACTGGGCAGCGAACAGCAGACGCTGTGATGCGTATTACGACGCTGCCAACTTTTCATGTTGAATTGGGCAATCCGGTGCTGTGCGCAATTAACAACAGGTAATCTACCTCGTTTATGCCCTCAGAATACAGCAGACGCGGCTCTGGACAGGATAATTACTGCGAATGGACAAGTGGCAATTTGTCAATCACTAAAGGGAAATAATGCTAGGTTGGTGAGAAAGTGCCCGCTATTAGTCACGGCAATGATGATGTCAGCCCACGATTGCATCTGCCAGTTTATTGTGGGGTGGTTGTGATGACTTGGTGATATTTTGAATTTTGGTTTTGGTCTTACCCTGCAGTTATGAAAGGGGTTTCCCAATTTTATCGATCACCCATAGTCGCATAATTTTGAAATCAACATTTTCATGAACTGGCGGCAAGAAATCAACAGTTGATGTGTGGTTTGGGACTATATTAGTGACTGTGGGTTGGGAGGGTAGATAGATGGTTTGAAAATACGAGGACGTGTTGCCTGAACAGACTAGCCCTAGTCCCTTGCCCACTGTTGCATTTTTCTCTATAAAATACGTGTGTATTTCGACTCCAGTTGATCTGTAAGATGTAACCGAAGAAAAGCATGTCCAATGAGTGACGCCTTAGTGTCGTATGCCCGGTTAAAAAAAGGTGATTACTACGACTTCATCAACTACTGAGACATCAGTCGACATTATGTATTTCCTCTCTGAAACCATCGTTGTAACTGAGAGCCTTTCTATCCTCGGTGTGTGTAACAACTCGACAATAAAAAGGAGCAATTTCAGAGTTCGTGAAATGTTCGGGTTTCTTCAACCGATGGAAGAAATATTTTACCCCTCCTCTTACGCCCTAAACTTGAGTACAGCGGCCCTATCTGGTCTTGTGCTCAAAAGATCTCTCTTCTGTGCACTTTCGGATGCAAAGTTAAATTTCGAAACTAGTGCCTTAGACGCACCACATGATTATGAGATGATTTTCCCAACTCTTAAGGTCCTTCACATTACCGCTCACAGGGACTTAACACCAATGTGCATCGGTCACCTCGATGGCAGAAGTCTGATCACTTAAAGCTTTTCGACATCCCTTCAGCATGAGTTAATTACAAAACAAAGAATCGTAAATAATCCGATACGTCCTTGTCAGTGTGGTTGTAGGCCGGTGAAGTTCACTGTAGATCGAATGTTCGAACTTCGCAGACCCTGGAAGAGATGCGAGAATTGCAGACTGATAGCGATTGTGTTACCTATTCACCGGTTTCAAGGCTGCAAATGGCAGCGTTCACAGAGATAAGCTGTGCAGTGCCATGGCTAATTTGGCCTTTGTAACTAACTTCGCTGACTGTTTAAGATGAAGGTAATGAATTCACTGAGATATTCAATGTCAAAGGAAGGCGTAATATAATAATGTAATGTGACCGTTTTAACATCACTCTCGAGAAGATCGTGCTAAACCCACAAGTCAATTCCAGAGCCAACCCGCTCAGCTGCTAGCTTAGGTGGCTAACATTCAAGTGAGTTGGTCATCATTGCGAGCTATCAATGGAATCGACTAAAGAGTTTGAGAGTAAACGAAGGTAAAGTAAGGTACGAGTAAATGCTATCATCAACGAATGACGTCCAACATTGACGAACGTCACAAAGGGCACCAAAAACTTTGCCGCAGTCAATGACTAAAAGAGTCAAGAATATCAGCTTCTCAGTAAAAGGAGGCAAGAATATCAGTTCCGAAGTATGGCTATCTCACTGGGCTTAAGAGGCAATCAGGTTATAGAGACCTCTCTCGCAGAAGGTACTATACAACCTCCTAAATGCGCGGAAACCCGGATAAAGGCTATACTTGCGATTGTTGGTCTTGTTCTCGTTGATGTCATCTGGAGGAAAATATTTAACGACAAGCTCTGCAGGGTGTGCGTCATAATGCGCCTTGTCAGATCATGTAAAGTGGACTTATAACATTGCCCCTTCCCGAAGAGTCTTCGAATGCGAGACACACCAGAAGACGCAATCTGCACGAGTGGTTCACACATGTAGAAAAAAGCCTCAAATAACTTCTTGTGCGAAATTGGAGGCAACTTCCGTGAGAAAGCGTTGCTGATTGAGATCCACATTCACCCCGAACTGTAGCGCTAACTAGGAAAGAACGAGAAGATGTTTACACTCGACTTTTCGAATGTCTTCAAGTATGTTCTGATGTCAATTTGTGGAGGCCACAGTGGCGTAGTGGGTAAGTACGTCGATTCATATACAAATTCCAGGTTCGTTCCTTGACTGGACTTTCTCATGGAACACATCTTTTAAGATACTAACAACACTTTATGAGCACCGATCGGAGTTGACAGCATCTTAAGGATCCTCTCTGTTCACCAAAGTCACAATAACACCTACACCGTGAGCAGTTGTCCTCTTCCCCTTCGTTTTTTGTTTTATATAATACTTTCCACAACGATAGTCGCTGAATTTTTTAAATCGCAAATACAAACAAATGCAGCCAAGTTTCCTTCCAGTTTAGTGTAAATACTTCTCCACCCTCGCAAGGTCTGCATTCAGTTAAGTCCTCTCCTCGATAATATCCGTCGCTCTTATCGAAAAATATAAACAAAAACAAAAAAGACTTAGAAGTTGAGGAAAAAATAAACAAAACACTTTATGGCGCAACAAACGTCTGATGGCTCATTCACTTAATTAAATAAGAAAAGCCATTAAACCGTTCAAATAAAAGTCCTTCAAAAAAGTCAAAGCGTGCTGGTGTTGAGAAGCACAAAGAACAAGAAGCAACAAAAATTCCAGCAGAAACAAACTTCTACCGCTAAAAGCACAACAAAAGTGAAGATGTCCGACTGGCAAAAGAACATTTTGAATAAAATAAAGGATGCAAATGTATCCGACAACCATTCATGATAGAGCTGTTTTTATTTCAGGAAGTATTAGAGGTCTGGTTGGAATTTAGAAGTCTTGAGAGGGGTACAGATTTTAAGTGCTCCTGATTCTTGTTAGTTGCCCACGTGCAGTGTGCTTTTATGTTAGCGTTGATAGCTGTTACGTGGTTGACGGACTATAGCACTCTAACAAAAATTATTTTGAAGGATCAAAATTAAATGAGGTTAGCTAACATACACGAGGGGGGGGGGGGGAAGTTTTAATCAATATCACACTTCGGCTTGAAAATAGTTGGCTGTAAAAGCATATTTAAAAGGTGGCCTTCCGCAAATGCGGTAAATGGAAAGCTAATGAATTTTGTTTGTCCTAAAAAACGTTAGTACGTTTTAATGCTTTTAGTTGAAATACTCGTGCTCACATATCATTATAGAAAATCCCTCCTGATGGGATGGGAGCTTGGTAAAGGCAAACCGATACTGATGTAACGACGACACAGAAATGTTGCGAAACGGAGAATCACTTTGACCAGTCTTAAATTTGAAAAAAAAGGTTAAATTGGAAACAATGATTAAAAGCTAGCTTTTCGAAGTTTGCTCCAATCTTTTGTTTTTTCCCGTCTCATGAGGAAGTTGTGAATAAATACCGTGACAATAAAAATATTTTCTTTTTGCTGCTATTAATACATCTACATTTCCCGTCTTAGCAGCATTCAAAATGCAATTCAGAAAGTGCTTGACTTGTCAAGGAAAATAAATGACAATCCGAAGGAATCATAATTAGGGTGTTAGCTTAGAAAAGTGCTTGTAACGTGTGGGCATCCGATTTTGGTGTATGTGAGGGAGCACTGACATGACTCTGACATGATATTCCTGCCTTTACATTTCAATTTGTTTCTGGCAGCGTTTTTAGATTGTATCAATTCGCAACAGACTGCATCAGGGTTCGGAAACAAGAGCAGGCAGACATATTCAGCGAAGCAAGCACCATATAAAGCGAAGCTGAGTAGAAGAATGACGAGGAGGATTCGCGAGCACTACGAGTTTAAAAGAACTAAGAGCACCAGCTTTTCAAAATTAAAAACGAAAGACAGAAGTGAAGAGGTGTTACGGCAGAATTGATGTCCGAATCTTACCAAGATGAGAAACGGCTCTTTAATGGGAATAAACTTTGAACAGAAGTCTATTGGGAAGAAGAGGAACAACTTTGGATATATATATATATAAGAAAATTTGGAAGATACATTTCTGCAAGCTGGTGAACGGCGATGGGGACGCAAATAGCGCTTTAAGGCAGAATTGATGCGATGATGGCAAATAGCGCAAATAGCGCTTTAAAGCAGAATTATGCGATGATGGGAAAGAAGAAGATAATTTTGTTTCTCCAACGAATTCAATTAGCGATGTCGAGACTTAAGTGACTCCCGCAGAGGGACTGTGCACAGATAGAGAGAAGATTAGCCGATACGATGCATTCACCGATGTGGTTGGAGGAAACCATGACAGACCAGTGGAATCACAGAGTTGTTTGTCCATTTGAAATAAAGGAGATTACTTCAACTGCACCATTCACAGAGGGATAGATCTTCTAAGCATCGCGTATAAAATTTGTGTGTGCGCGCCTGAAATTAATCGTCAATAGCTTGATCCGGCCTTATCAGTGCGGTTTCAGAATTTCAGACCGTCCCATCATTGACAAAGCCTGCACTCTACGACCGATCCCCGAAAAACGAAAAAAAAAAACAGTCATATCCTAATAGAGACCCAGGATGTTAGTCGACTTCAAGGCCACATATGGCAGCGTGCATAGTGACGAACTATACTTCACTATGTTTAGTTTTGAAATTTCTGCAAGACTCCTCGGATTGTGCTGAATGACGATGGAGAATCCTCGCTGCTTCGTCAAGGTCGGTACCGAACTCACCGAAATCTTCGATGTAAAAAAGGTTTTAGACGAGTCGTGCAGAATTTACTCGTCAGCACAAAAGGCACGATCTTCCAAAAATCTGTACATACGGTGAACGAGTACAAAACGAAGTATAGGCTGTCATCGCGAAATTCGCACAGCATCCATGAACCGAGAAGAATGTCGCCATAGGAAGCTATGCCTTCAAGGTAGTCGGCTAACATGTAAACACCATCAGTACGGAGATTAAACGCACAAAAATTCTTGTCAATCGCTGTTTCTTTAACCTCAAGAGGAAATTGAGATGAGAAACCCTGTCTCGAATAATAATACACCTTTATTGTTCCCGTCCTGCTCTACGGCGCTGAAGTCTGAACAATCTCAAGAGCAGCAACGTTCTGCCTTCAATCTTTGGCCTTTTTTGCGTTAACAAATAATAATTATTATAATAATTGAGTGGCACTACAGCCCACAAGGGTCGGGGGCCAAGCATCTACAATAACTACTCGTGTTGTGCGTGCTACTGTTCTCTTACGAGTAAAAGGGACCAACAATTTTTTGTCGACTCCGAACGGCGTGATTTGAGAAACTTTTCATAGACAATTGATACTCTTTGAGTGTTTTCAGGAACTCGAAAGAGGTGGTGCCGTGAAAAAATGCAAGGTGTCCCGCCCGAAAATTGAACCTAAACCTTCTGAGTGTGGGTCGACGCACTTTCTTACTACGCCACGGCGTCCACTGTTTGCTTAAATTGTTTTTTCGAAAAGAAGTTATAAGTTTTTTAAGTTTTTTTTGTATAGACTGTACAGCGGCAAGAACCTTACGATGCATCTACAAATTTAACAACTTGAAGCGTTAAACAACACAGCTCCAGTCAGACAAGTCTTCCATTCCTAACCAGTGGAAGATTGTAATCGGATTCGGACACGCAAGGATTCAGCTGGTTAAGGCCCAGGTCCACCCCAGTCTGTAGCGGGAAGAACAGAGTACGTAGCGCACAGAGTTTAGTCTTACTGGTAAAGCAGTTTTCTTCTACGGTAGACAGGGAGCGAAGTGACTTTCACTTTCCTTCACCTTCCGTTACATCAAAGTCAAATTTTCTGAAGCTGTAATATTACCGTCCACATTTGCCATGTGATGGCACATATTCGCCACTAGCTTCTCTTCTCCATTTCCTTCTCCCTCTTCTCAAGATAAGAACTGAATGTTGTCCGCGAATGCTCCTTGCTCGGCATAAATTTTGACGTGTTGAATACAGCAACACAGAACCTAGGCACAGACCCTTCCCTTTCCTGTCCGTCGTGCAAGTGGAAGCTTCCTTATGACAGAACACAATCAAAACCCTTTTGCCGCATCATCATCCGTTGTTTTCTATCATAAATTATTCTAAGGGCATCAAACAGAATACAACTCTCTGTAATTAAATATTTAATAAGAAAGTGCTCACATAGTGAAAGAAACACCTCGAAGATCAAGTTTCAAAGTAATTCAATAAGTTGAAATGAATTAAATCTACACTAAAGTTTCGGACGTATTTACACGTTGCCAGCATTCTGCCAGCAGCCACACAGAATCGCCCTAGACTACCGAAAAGGGATTTTGGTAACAAATTAAGTTTAGACTCATAATTTATTTCGCCCAGCCACATGCAAAACAGAAGTTGAAGCCGAAATCAAATGGCAGACGAATGAAATCAAATCAAGGAATGATTCATCATCCTTGGCCGACAAGTTTGTTTCCTTATGCAGAGTTAAGGCTATCAGCTTGCAGCATGTCATTACACACATGCACACGGTACGTACGTATTATCCTGGCTACCCAAACATGCAACTACATAATACCTAGCCGTCCAATTTGTAGTCCGGCACAGATTTTCCGATTTGTTTCGTTCAATTTAACTGCAAACACAAAATCTCACAAATTATGTAAATCAAAAATGTGCTCCACATGTTGCTACACCACGAGCTTGCACTCAATCGCAAACGTGAGGCCCGGGCTGTGTGCGTGTTCGATTCAGTCATCGCATTTGGCATGGAAAAGGAGCCCTGACCCGACTTGCATTCGGAAATTTAACTTTGAAATTATTTAAGTGCACGCTGTTGGCTGGGCTATTAGTTGGATGGAATCAACGAACGAACGGACGGTAATTAGAGTATCGGCGCAAATTTTATCACCTTCAGTGTGAATCAATCTTCCAACGGCAAGCAGGGTAATTAATTATTCCAAGCTCATCCGAGCGGCTATCTCTGGCAACAGTGTAACACATTCATATGGATGATGCCATTGATTTATGAACGCTTCCGTCCTGCGTCCTGTCACTCAGAATGGAATTCATAAATAATAACACTTCAGGCTCAATGGCCAGATCGCTATGGTCACTTGCGTGCACTTAGGACCGGGAGATGTTGGAGTTGGTGGGGGACGATGATGGAAGACTTTTTTTGTTTTGTTTTGTGTTCTGATATCTGACCCAACACTTCTGAGTCAATTCTAGTGGAAGACAGATGCCATCGCTTACAGTTGATGGGCAAATTCGTTCGATATCCTCCCCAACCGCGCACATTTTTTTTTAAGACCACGTCCTCTATGACTCGAATCATGTAAGTACCCTGAATAGGGGGGTGGAGACACTGTTCATCTGGCATGGTGTGCATTCATAATCCGTTGTTGCGATACGCATGACTTTGAGCGTGATTTCTTATCGCGGCATTTTCAGATTGGGAAATCGTGCTTACTTGTCGCTGATTGAAGTTAAAATTGAGATAAAATTATTCCCCAATAGTCGATGAGGGCTGCTGCGTGACTTGGTCTGTCGTATTCCTTAAGAGGAAGTCTACAACCGGGTGACTTTTAAGAGTGCTCTTAAGCTGTATGATGGATGTTTATCTTAAACATTCATTTACCCATCGCTTTGCATCACCTTCGTGAAATAAGCTTACAGCGCTAAAATTTGCAACGGCCCATACCGATGCAAGCGACTCACGCCCAAAGATGCAGTCAAGAGTTAAGGTAAAAGCTACTGTTTTGCTTCAGTAATTCTCAGGCGATAGAATATCGCTCATTGACCAACCGACGCTAACTTACTTTTTCTTTTAATTCTCAGCCCGTCCTTAAATCTATACAAACACTACGTCCATGCACACAGTCATGTATGTATGTTCAGGATTCTCAATCAAAGTTAACGGCTTGAATATTTACCCTACCTAACAAAGAAACACCCTTTTCTTCCCGCATCCAAGGCCATTTCCCATTCACAGTCCGGCAGACGTGGGACCGAAAAAGGTAGTGAAACATGTAATTTGCATTCCACCTACACCGTGGCGCCTCCACTGGCCACTTTCAGTCCACGTAGCTTTCCCCGTGACCACGGGGCGAGCAGACCTTTGTGTAGTCGGACCAGAATTGAAGTGAGCTGAAACCTCCCCCTTTTCGAAGACAATTCCTTCTGTGTGTTGTTTACTTTTGCACACAGCGCTTTTCCTGACCAGTGTGTATTCAACGATCATTGAGTACGTACCTTCAAACACATGGCAACAGCATGAGATCTGGATTTCGCCGTAGATCCGAGAAAATGTCCTTCAGCTTCAGCACTCGAGTGGCGGCCGTTCCCGTCGCACTGTCGGTGTGCGTGTGTTTGTTTTCATACCCTTTTCGATTTTATTATTTCATTTTGGGTTTAAGCCTTGTCGAGATTTTCTCGTATTCGTTTTCGACTTGGTCCTTGTTTGTTGTCAATGAAAATTTAAAGGGTCGTTATTTCCGCCCTCTGGGCGGCGGCAAAAAGGACAACACAAATAAAGAGCAAACAAGGAAAAAAAAAATTAAATAAACAAAATAAACGAAACAGTAATAACCAAAATATTTCAGAGTTTTATTTGAAATTTGCTCCTTTTCCCCAACAGTGGCCAAGAGGGTGCAAAATATTTGTGAAAGCTATGCGAACTGCTTCACACCTTCACCACCGGCGTTTCCAGGTATGTTGGAGTCACCACTGGGCGTGATGTTCACGCAGTGCTCAACACTACAGCAGTTGGATTGTCATACACTCGAACTTGAGCCAAGGTAAGAGTGCGGCTAAGGAGCAGAAAAACAAAACAAAAAAAGAGGAAGAAGTGAAAATTTATATGAATTTTTTGATTTATTTTTATTTGTTTTGTGAATTTGTTTTCGTCGTGCTTGGTGTTTGCCCTATACCGTCGTGGGGGTGGGTGCTGGAAATTTATTTGGCGCTTTGATATGTTCCCTGTTTTGGCTTTCCCTTTTAAAAGGTGTTTGTGTGCAACTTTCAACCATGATATACCTTCGCATTCTACATACTTATGGTGGTTATATGACTTTTCGCCTGTACACGAGCTGAATGGGCGGGGGGGGTGGGGGGTGTCATCACACACACATACAGATGCTCGATAGACATGTATGGATTTGTTGAAGCGGATGCGGGTGGGCCTGAAGCTGGTTGTCCTCGATAGAATTTCAATATTTTGTCACATTTTATGAGTATTAAAGGTGTTTGCGAGAGAACGCGCGCAAAAATATGATTTCACTTCATGAGGTTATGGTTCGTTGAGCTTTGTTATTAATTTTACTTTTCTTGTCGGCGCGGAGCTACACACAAACACCCACATATATATTTGTTTCTTCTTGTTTTTTTTTATGGGAGTGTTTTAGGGAAATGGGTGTGCGAAAGTTCGTTTAAGGAGACAAATAAATTCGGTTCGTTTGCTTTTACGTGAGGCTTGTGTAAATGGAATTCTTCACTTCTTTACGCGCGCGTTGAAACATTAAGGATATGCAATGAACCTATGTTTACTGGATGTACACAATACAATTTTCAATTGGTGTTTATTTCTTTAATATTTACGTCAAAAAAAAAGTCAGTTTCACCCCTAAGGTGTGCGTACAGGCTGTACTTTGTAAATTGGATGTTGATTGAGAGAAGCAGTAAATTGTGCTATCAGCAAGGGGTAATCGATATTTTTGGGTCTCAAGTGTCATATACCAAAAGACGTTCCTTCCCCCCTCTCTTCGTGTTACTTTCTTTCTGTTCCGTGATTTTAAATCACAGAAATTTTGTTTAATGTCTGCCGGCACAACTTGGGGCTATTTTCATTCAAGATTTCTGTCGGAACTGAAGGGACAATGAATATTGTGATGAGTATGTTTGTTTCCAAACTTTTTCTAGCCTCACAGACAGGGAAAATATCCTACTTCCCTAATTTCATCAAATCCCCCTGGGGAGGGGAAACTGTGTTTAAATAAAAATTTATTTCTGTATTTTTCCGCTCTGCCATGCATACACAGAGTGAAAAACTCGAACTCAATTTTTGAAGATGCTATATTTTTTTTTTTGATAAATTAAATAGTGTTAAAGCAAAAATAATACAATTTTCAAATTGTATCAGAAGGTTCAATATGTCCCCCTTCTGGGCGAATAGTGGCATTGAAGCGGCAATATTTTGGCACAATACCGGCGAACAACTTGTTTGAGATTGTCCAAACTTTGGTATTGCTTAGTGCTTTACCTTAAAATCAACCCATACTGAGATATCACATGGATTTGCATTTCATAGTGTTGAAGAAAGGAAGTAAAGAACATTATTTTTTAACCAATCTTGTGAGACGGTTGCGAATCTTGTTGAAATGACTTCGGTCTCCGACCGTTTATTTGTTGTCTCTGAGACAGGTTCTCGTTATGTGGTCGCATTTATGTATTTCGAAGGGCACGGTCGAAAGCTAACAGCGGAGGGTGGTTTTGGGGGTCCAAACCATATGTGGTTTCTCCTTTCTGGTGGGCGTCCAAAAGTGTATATTTGTAAAGGACCTCTTTGTCAAGCAAGCTTGATTATTTTGCTTGTTGAAATATTGGCGACTCATCGGAAGAAACGAAATTCAACAACTCGCCACATTCGGGCGAACGTTGCAACTCCTTGGATCTTTTGACTCTATTTTTTTTTCTCTGTTGCGTTGTAAGATCGTTAGTTTTTGGAACTTTAATGGTCAATGACTGGATGGCCTGTTGAAGCTCATAAGCCATTTTTTTCCCCTTCTCAAAATTCTAGCCTTCACTTTCCGAGCAATTTCTGCTATTGTTGTTGTTTTGCAACCATGCCAATATCGCTGTAAAGAGCTTTGTTCAAGACATAAATCTTTTACTCACGTTGAGGAACTGTAGGGCTTTAACTGCTCCTACTTGTGATTTTCCAGCAAAATATAAAGTAATCAAACTATCACGTTTGAAAAAAAAGTTCAATACAACTGAGGCAGTAAAATTATCTGTCGAGTATAAAACTTGAGCTCACTGTCATAAGCGGTTTGCAGTTTACAATAATAATAATAATTGAGTGGCACTACAGTTTTTTGCCGATTCCGGATGGCGAAATTTAAGAAGCTTTTCATAGACAATTGGTATTCTTTGAGTGTCAGTGTCAGAAACTCGAAAGATGTGGTGCCGTGTAAAATTCGAGGTATTCAGTTCGCGTAACAAACCTGGACCTTTGGCATGTGAGTCGAACCACTTACCCACTACGCCACGGCGACCACGTTTAGAAATTATAGGACGGTTTTTGCCTACCTCGATTCCCTAGTAACTACACATTTGTACCAAAATCAGACACCACTCACTGTTTCTCTGGTCTCAAAACCAGTAGAGCAACAGAGCGAAAAACCAAGCTCTATTTTTTTCGATTTCAATGTATTTTTATTTTTAGATTCAGTACCTTAAATGCTAGACAAAAATACTTAAAGCTAGCTTACCAATAATATGATTTACTGATCTTAATTCTAACTTACTGACTCTTCATGAGTACTCTAAGCTAATCTAGTAAGGACCACGCTCTATGGCGCCTACACGTGGATGCTGTTGAAAGGGGATGCAGAAGCACTCGGCATTTTCGAGAAGACCGTTTTGCGCTTGATTATTGCTTCTGTTTGCGTTGATTAAGTGTAGAGTAGAAGATTCAATGGAAGACTAGAGCATGATCTGGATAACCCGCTTATGACGGTTGTGGAATGTAGAGCATTCGGTCATCACGGGTTCGGTCCGAAGGATCTTTGAGTCCAAACAAGTAGGATAGATGTCGCCTTGGTTGAAATGGAGCGTACAATTGAGAAAGCCCACAACAAACTTTCAGTGAACAGATGCTGAGAGACCATGGTGGGTGCAAAGACATGTTCGGTGAGTAGCATCAAGTAAAGAGAATTACGAAAAATTTTAACTTCTTAAGAAATTTAATGTCAAGTAATATCAGTGTTGCGCGCAAAGTCATAAGAATCATTATAAATAAAGTAAAAAAAAAAAGAGATATATGTATGTACACCGATCATATCCTCTGTTGCCTTCAGCCTTGATCATACAGCCTACACTCCAAGTTAAATAAAAAAAACTAAGTTTGGAGGAGATCATGTGACCAACTATGTTTTTCTTGAAGACCTCAACCCAACAAATTGATCAACTTCTCCTCACATATCACATGATTTATATGAAACGTAATTTTGTAGTTGTACGGCGGCATGCGCGCTTGGTCAAGTGTCTTCGGATACAACGCCTAAGATGGCTAGTTCATACAGAGCATCACTGCTCCGGAACCAAAAGTCTTCGAATCCGAGTCATTTTGACAAAGCACCATAGGACAGACTAGGTTGAAATTGCGCACACAAGTAGGGGAGGACCTCAACCAACTTAGAATGCGCAACTGGAGTCAGCTGGCGAGTGATCGTGCTAGCCGAAGAGTCATGTTGATTTAAGCCCAAGTCCACGCCGGTCTGTAGCGTCAGTAAGAGAAAAAGAAGTATATTCTTTGCTCAAAAACAAGCTCCAAATAATAGAAAGGATGATTACCATTCATTACAATGAAATCAATTTACGGACTCATAAATGTCAACTCGACTGAGTATAATGTATGAACTTTGCTTTTATTTAAATGCGTGAAAGTGCAAAAAGGAAAAACAAAATGAAACGTAAACAAAGAAAATGCCTAGAATGAAGCTGTTTACTCTCCCGCATACGAGCTCATTTATCATTTACGATTCAGGTTCGCTGATTCGGGAAGATGAAGATGTTTGCGAGCGTGCAAGAATGTACCTTACATTTACCACTCCATTTAGATGTACATTTCATAATGAAACCTGTTTATATGTGGCCTTTACGTGGTTAAAATAAATGACAAAGGTTACGTCTCTACTTGATGATGAGTTGAAGATTTCAGCTTAAATTTCTGGTGTGTGTAGGATCCTCATATTTTTGTTGGTGTCAACAAATCCTTTATGCATTCTGTGTTTAAAGTCTGTTGTCATGTGAGACGTACGAGTCATTATCTAAGATGATGTTGTTGTCAAAAGTGACTTAAGCGTGGCGATTGTTTGAAACATCATTCTCCAGGAGATAGTTCGTAACTCAGTCATCAAGACTAGAGCCACGAACTTTTATATTACGATTTTTCATAGGCATCGCAACTGTTCGCATATGACGATGTCATGGACGCTTTTGGAAGAACTAAGATTGATAAGACGGCGAAGAAACATACGTCTACACTCACGTTTCAGACTTAACATCAATTTATTCTCTGGAGACTCAGTAAAAAAAACTGGAAAAATAACACCATTACGGAAATAAGACGAAGAATAGCCTTTGTTAGTTGATGACAACTGAGGGAAAGCTATCTCTCTCCTTGCCCTTGACAGTCCCAGTCCTGCGGCAAAAACAGAACCTTGAAATATAATATTCACAATATTAATTTTGAACAGAGATATCTATGTTCACTTCGAGATAAAAGTCCTTCACATAAAATGTTGTCGAGCTTAAACTGACTGAAGTTTCCAGGAGACCTTTAAATTCATCAAGTTCATAAACTATTTCTCCAAATAGACGGCTAAGCCACGTAGATAGCAACCGTCCGGGTTAATATTAAATCCCGAGATACAAGGTTTGTCTTGATTGCAAGGAATCTCAATCAGCTGGGTGTTGGAGTGGATTAATACAAAAAAGATTATGAAACGGAAAGGTGTTTCTTAGAGCACAGATATTTAGAATGGCCAAATTTTTGGTGACTTTTTTCGACATATACACGACCATGGTCGCCATGGCGTAGTGGGTAATTGAGTCGACCGCCACGCAGAAGGTCTAGGTTCAATTCCGGGACACGTCGCATTTTTTCACGGCACCACCTCCTTCGAGTTGCTGACAACACTCAAAGAGTACTAACTGTCTATGAAATCGCTTCTCAAATCTAGCCATTCGGAGTCGGCAAAAGACTGTAGGTCCCTTCTACTGGTGAGAGAACAGTAGCACCCACAACACGCCAGGCCCTGGTCCCTAGTGGGCTGTAGCACCACTCAATTATTACATATGGGGCCGTATATAGGCAGTTACTTGGCAATATCCCAATTGGTCAATCGTTTAGGGTTTATTGGCGTAGAATAGTGACAGACACATATCCCAACAGAAATAAGTGACGTTAATCCGCGCGATCTTGGACACCAATTCGCGGATCCGTAAAGTAAAAATATGTGAGTATCAAACGTTTAATTCAATAATGCAATTGGGGCACTGTGTGACATGTTGCGCCGTCACGTTAAAATCATAGCTTCTGCACATCGTAATTGTTCGGCTGATGAACGAAAATGTCGGAAATAAAGTCTCATTAGCGGTCGCTATTGACTGTAGCGTTGGGGACAGCATTATTTACGCATTCTGCATTGCTGCGAAAACGAGACAGATAAGGACATTCTATTCAACGAGCGAAATTTCCATCGTCGTCCATCCTTCTACTCCTTACATTAGACATGTCCTGCAGAGTCATTAAGGATGTAAGCAAATTTTAGTTTGATCAATTTTTCAAAAAAAAAAATTTACTGTAGAATTTAGTTTGGTGAGTGTTGGAAATGCTGCGGTATTTCATTAATGCAGCGTTCAATTTTCTCTTTTAAGGCTTGAGTCGTCGTCGGCTTATTGGCATAAACCATCGATTTTAAAAATCCCCAAAGAAAAAAGGCCAATGGTGTTAAGTCGCACAATCTAGGCGGCCAATTCTGGTCTCCAAAACGCGAAATAACACGACCGGGATATGACTGATGCAGCAATTGAATTGTTTCTCTGGCTGTATGAGAAGTGGCGCCGTCTTGTTGAAACCACATCCGCTCCACATTCATTTCTTCAATTCTAGGGACGAAAAAATTGGTTATCATTTCACGATACCGAACACTATTAACTGTTTGGGCTTGTACTGACTCATTTTCATAAAAAACGGTCTAATGATTCCTCCAGCCCAAAATCCACCCCACACAGTGACACGTTGAGGATGCATTTGCTTCTCGTGAATCACTTGAGGATTTTCCTTGCCCCAAATGCGACAATTCTGAATATTTACGAAGCCATCAAGATGGAAATGGGCCTCGTCACTAAAGATGATTTTGTGCGAACCATTTTGGTTAAACAATTTCAGAATGAGAATGCGTTGTTCATTCGTGTAGCTCTCTATTTTTATTAACCTTATACCTTCTACTAACAAACAACAACAATTGTTCAAATGTCAAACAATGACAATTCGAATGGTGCCAAATTTAAATCTTGCGTTCTTGTTGGGACACTCTTTATAAGAATATGATATCAAACTGGAGCCGTAAGCTTAGGGCTCCAAAGTATTGAGTGTCAGTTAGACGCTGTTATTTGTGACACTGTAAAAAGAATTTATCACTTTTTGGTACTTGGTGGAATGAAGCCTGGAAATAACTAATCCCGTAGGATTTCGAAGGATCTCGAAGGTTTTGTACAATTTTGGTTTTAATTCTGGTGACAGCCTTGTTTCAGGATGAATGAATAGTACGCGCTTTGGTCCCACCTTGCATTTTTTTATTTAACAAAATTTCAGTAATCGGGTTTTAGCGAATCCAAACTTCTGACATTCACTGAATTTTGTTTCTTTTTCAAAATTGTCTCCATTCCCTAAATTGTGCTCTGCATACGTATGCGTATGTACCCCTATGACAAACAGACAATCAAATATTTCCTTAAGTGCACCCCATTTAAAGCCAGAGGCAATAATGCCTCCTCGATTACATTGCGTTTCCTTTAACCACTCCAATGAAATCCATTGTGCGCGTACTTACATTAATAGCAACAGCAGCAGCAATAAAAACCATTAGCATCCTTTTGCTGTGGTAACCTCAAACATCAGTCCATCACATTCCATTGGGTAATAAAAAAGAAATTGTTTCACTTGCTTCCCGTTCTCATATCTCTTGTAATTTAGATTTCTCATCCCGGCCTCGTCGTTCATTAAAAAGAAGAAAAATACAACATTCTCTCAATTAAATAATTCCACCCTCATTCAAACACAATTTCGTTCCTCGACACTCGGTATTTGACATCTTGAACGTTCGTGAAAAATGTGCCTCCCCCATTTTATCTTGCGGCAAAGTCTGTAGCCGACATCCTTAAGCAAGCTTATGTCGCTCCGTTCAGGTTGAGATTGATGATAAATGCGTCTCGCAGCATTGGCTTTCTCTAAATAATTTTCCAACGATAACGTGTAATACGTTCGCAATGATTTTTGTTATATTTTTTTTTTGGATTTTATGGACTGCGTTGCTTGGCAGAACATCAAAGTAAATCATTCGGGGACTTGAAGAGGGGAAACGGTGTATTGAATCATTTGTCGTGATTAAAGTAAGTCAAAAACTGTGAAAATAATCGCCACACGAGCAACGAACCAAGGAATTGGGGTTGTGGGACGAATTCACTGTGGGGTAGGAAAGAGAGGTCTTGAGGAGAGAATACCATAGGTCAAGCATTGTTGTGTTCAAAGAGAAAGTTGTATAAGAGATGATGTGTATTGGAATTCAGTAACTTTAGAAGAGAAAGCCTGTGCTTCCAGCCGCGTGACCAAACATTCCATGAGATTCTATTCAAAAGAGCGAGTTAAAGAGACTGTCTAAAGGGAAAGTTTCAAAAGGACCTTCTTCAAAGGTCCTTTTTAATTAAGACATGAATTTGATTCACCTTCATGGGCTTTCTGGGATCATATCCTCACATCTTTGCACATCATTTACGTCTAAAAAAAATAAAAGGTAGACCGTAACTTGCCGGAAGAAGAGAAACTCCTAGACGTTCTCGAATTCCGATGCATAACAAACAACTCTCTACATGCCATCACAGACTCTCTAGACATGCGCAGTAGCTTCCGTCTCCAACAAACCCACTTAATTCGAACTACCCCAAAAATGAAGCTCATAGACTGCCACATTGCCGTAAGAGAATTGAGAATGTTTTGAGAAGAAAATATTTCTTCGCGTCTTTACGGCTGAAAATAGAGAACCCGACAAAGAGATACATTGACGAGAGCACATTTTCACAACCCATTCCTGCTGCGGATAGCAGATCTCCCACCGAAAGGACACTTCTGCCGCCTCTGATGTACATCAAGTGAATTAAGGATCCAGTTTCGCATTCGAGCCTGAACGTAACGTTTGGTATTTTCGTGACGGTATGTCCTCGTGCACATGGTGTCCTTAAAACACAATTTCAATTAAGTTTCTGTTTTGTTTGTTTCCGATCCATTCTATTGACGCAAGCGTTCATTTGGATTTAACCCTTTTTGTTGTGAAACGTGAAAAGTTTCCCATTTTGAATCAAAATAATTCCAAATTGAATCAAAATAAATTTCACATCCTTGTATCCCCCGTTAAATGAGTGATATAAAATCAATATATCTGATATCAAGAACAGCGCCGGTTACACGAATCGTCCTCATCCTTGTCAGCAAATTACATCTTACCGGTGTTCTGGTGTTCAATCTGAGCCCCTTGACCCAAATGTTAGTGAATGCGTGAAAGAGTTACAACGACCTTATCATTTATGTTCCAAGTTTCACCCACGGATTAATACATCATGCGACTTGACCTTGTTGGCTTCAGCCTGACCGTGGCGACAATGAGTGACATCGAATAGCGGATTACTTACGCGGATATCGTCATCGTAATTCGATAATACGCAATTTCAAATTCACAGTGTCCGATCGTTTTATGTTTCCATGCATGTAAGTGAGAGTCACACAGGAACGAGGGGAAGGGAAAGCTTGAAAAAAAAAGTCAACATATCCTGTCATATCAGTAATGTTGTTGTGTTTCCGTTTCATATGCAAGTGCACACAATAAGTATAGATACATCCTGTACGTACAAACATATCGTTCATATCCTGCAATTATTTAAGCGAAAAACCTACTTCATCAAACGGAAATTATTGCGGTGCGTACGAATAGCTTAGTGTGAGTGAGTGTGAATCTCAATATATCCTTTATAAATACACACACACGTTAATATTGCAAGTGTCCGGGGATAGTTAGTGCTGTCTGTGCTATATCATCATTACGGAGGTCGGTCTAAATTAAACATACAAAAGGATACAAACTACATGTATGTACCGACAATAACAAACAGGATGCAGCACCTGGCACGAGTGGCAGTTTATCATTTTTTACTCGCCACGTTGCGCTCAGCATGTGCACGCGCTTGTTAAGGTAGGCAAGTGTGAAATGCGAGTGTGTAGTTTTAGTCGCGTTTATTGGATAGATTAATTCTGTAAATACAACCCCCAAGTCAGGCTTACCCGATATTTATAAACATATAGACTTTTTGAATTACGTTTGCCTGCGCTACATACTGTGACGAGGATTACTAATTTGATTAAACAAATTACTGAATCCAAGCGTGATTAAAAGTTTAAGGTTTTCAACAGATGACGTTGATTGTTGTTTTTGTATCACGATATGGGGAAACATTTTCAGCTTAATGTACGTTTATGTGTAAGATATAAAAACAGAAAAAAATAGACAGAAATTTGAGTCGATTTCGTTTAATGAGATGCTGAAGATTTGGATCAAACATTACTTTCAAAGGCATAGTTTGCTCTAGGATGTCAATTGCTCCAAAATATTACTCATACGCCATAGTACACGAAGCATGCACAATCCGTCGTATTGGACCTTCGATGTTTTGCAGCTTCTCTGGGGTATGGAGGGCGGCTTGCGTATTCATGCACGAGTCAATTTGGCTTTTGGCTGTTCATAGAGTATTTTTCCATTTTTCAACAGCCAATTGGTACTAAGTCTTTTAACTCGTGTTGTTTTTTTTTTTTAGTTTGCAAAACATGTAAAGTATTTTCTGTTAGTACCCACCGACAGTTACAATTATTTCACTTTCTGACTTAATCAGACCAGCGGTACAGGATTGATATGAGCCTAATCTGGGGCAGTCTTTGATTTTCGTTGGACGCCTAGGTACGATTAATTCATCTAGCTGACTAAGTCCACCGTGGCTTGGGTTTATACAAGAAGATTTAGTTCTCCTCTCAGTCTAGACCCTAGAGGGCAGTAATCAAAGATGCCCTTAGCTGGGATTTTGCTTACTTTATTTGCATCTTTGCCTTCTCAACCGCACCTCCAATTTGATACATCGTCTAGGCTTATTCTTTTGCTTCAATTACTTCTCACGCAGACAGGATCATAGGCCTGATGCTGAGACGGACAATTTTTATTTCGATGCAACCATGAATGATATTATGCGGACAACAATTGAAGGTCGTTTTCATCTATTCCGCGCACTGAGAGCTACATTTGCATTGTATTTAACCCGACATTTTGACAGGGTTTCAGTGGATCTTTTATTGGGACGATATGAAAATTATGAAAATTATGTGAATTTTAAGGAAGACAAAAACGGCTTAATTTTCTTTAACGAAAAAACAAATAGAAACCAAGAATTTACTTTGCCATTTCGTTTATTATCTGTGAATGATAAACGGCTAGTAGAGCATGATTTTGGTCCTTTGACTAGAGGACTCAAGAGTTTTGACTCTTTAACAACATTATAGATATTTACATGATTACATTTATATTTTGGGCTTATTTTTTTCTTTGATTTAGAGCAATTAATTTAATTCTGAAATTTCCTTAAATTCGATAACATGCACTAACGATGCCAATAAGGAAACCTCTTTCATTCTCACTTTTTTGCTATTCGCCATATGTTATATGACAGTGGTACATATTCTGTTTTTACATAAAGTTGGCACCATCAAATACTGGGTGTGAGTTTTTTTTTTAAATAAATATGAAGGCGTCAAAATCTCTGAATATTGGTTGTCAAGTTAAGAAACCGTTCAATACAGATAAAATTAAATTTTAATCAAAATCCAACAATGTCTAGAACGTTTTTACTAAAAAATGTGAAAACCTTTTTTACTATAAAGTATCGATGTAGTTTTATCCATCTTTGGCGGTATACAGATTGCTGGTTTTCTGGAATTCAAAAATTGAGCTATTTAATTAAAAAAAAATAGTAAATAAAATAAAATATTACTAAATGTTTGCATTCATGTGTGGGCTTTGTAACTTTTTTTAAACAATAGCAAATAAGTCTTTTGTAATGATAGTGATGCTTGATGGTTTTTATTTTCGTGTCAACGGATTTCAACAAAGAACAATCGAAAACATCCAACCAACGACGCCAAAAAAAACATACAAACAATAAAATATATGTACAAATAATGTTTTAATAGTGTTTACATTGGATATACAAACATGTGTAATATACGCATGTGCACATTACACAAAAATTAAACGGATATCAAAAAACGTTGACAATTGGACCTGACTTTCAAAAAGTTCCATCGCGTAATTCTGCACGAAATACAATATTAAAAAAATTTAATATTTTAATTTTAACTGTAACCAAACCTATTAAGATAATATCGCACTTTAAAGCCGTCGGCGACACAGACAAATTGTTTTCTTTTTGTCGTTGAGCATTTATAAGACAATTTACAGCTTTCAAATACTAAAAAAATGTGTTGAAACTAGATTGTCTGTTTCTAAAGTAAATCGACTTACAAAATAATGTGCGTACTTCAGGCATGTGCTTTAGATCTAGAGCACGAGGGAACCGGATTGCTTTTTTTAGGTGTATAGCCGTTTCGTAGTGGGTAAGTGCGTCGACTCACATGCCAAGGTCCCGGACGGAACACCTCGCATTTTTCATGTCACCACATCTTTTGAGTTACTGACAAAACTCAAGGGGTATCAATTGCCCACGAAAGGCTCTCAAATCTCGTCGTCGGTAAAGAAAATTGTAGGTCCGCTCTACTCGTGTCCAGATCCTGGTCCCTTGGGCATTCAAATTTTATTATTATTATAGCAATCCCTTCATGCATTCCGAAATAACACCTCTTATATCGAACTTGCTTATTGAACATACACTTAAAACGTTTTTTTATAATTTTGACATTTACTATTTTCAAAAAAAAAAAACATAGCAGAATTTTGTGTGAGTGCCGAATATGACAACAGGGTGTACTATGTTTTCCGAATAATCCCTAAATTCCTAATTTTCTATTATTCAGCAATATCACTGAATTTTATCGACGATTCGAATGATCAAAGAAAAGAACAATTGTTTTACCAATTGTAGGGTATTACGTTGAAAATAATACTACGTTAAACTTGAACCTGTTTTCCTATACCTGTAGAGTGTATAAATTCTTCAATCATGTCTTCGCGCAGTAGACGTTATGAAAAGAACCATGAAAGTCTATATTGTCATTTCTAATATCTGAAATATTGGTCATAACTTAATTAACCTCAATTGTCATTGTTTAGATTTAAATAATATAACTTCGCGATTTTGTTAATAAATGTAATTGAATATTTAAACAAAATTTATTTTGATTCGTTCAACTATTTCTTCAGAACCTTAAAAAAAAATAGCAAGGACATCGAATAATTATCACCAAACGATGGGCGAGTTCCACAATATCAGCAGATATTTTTAATTTTATTATTGGCAGCCATTCGTTTCTCTTAAAATAAATAAATCTGCTACCGAAATATACATTATGTTATTAAATTTAGATTTCTTAGAAATCCTCCCAGGATACCTTTATAGGGGACTTTTGCAGTAAGATGAAATGAGGAAACCTAAAAAGTCACATGGTTTCCGTTCCTACTCGCACATGTAGTGAAATCATTTCCGAGTAACTCCTACAATTTTCCATATGAACCTTTGAGTTCTTTAGGTTTCATTTTCATGTGCGAATTTCACTTTAGCTTTGCGTCTAGGTGTTTCCTGGTATTTTTCACGATTTCAGAAAAACTGGCAAATGATCCATTTTCGTGTAAGTGAAACTCAAATGGATAGATTCAGCATCTATCCATCCTGAGATTGAGAGCGAACGCTAGTTTCTAGTTAACTTTGTTGAGAGCTATCTCTAGTTTTTCTGTATGGTTTCACCTACTGTGAAAAGAGATGTATGATTTTAAACGTCATCCTCTTTCAATATACCGAAACGAACACTTCCTTGTGGTATGCGAGCGGAAATTGATTTAAGATTCAGGTAATCGTTTCCACATCCGCCTTGAAAGACATGATTCCTGAGGAATGATACCAAAACATCTTATATGTATGTAGGTGCATAGGGAGGTAGTATGTCGAACTTTAAAATACATATCAAAGGTCTGCAATATCCCTAGAAATCGGCTTGAGCCTAAACTGTTTCTTTCCGGTTTCGATTACGTCAGCAATCCTGTACACTTGATCAATCGTTCAATGCTTACTTCCAAATCTGAACTGATGATCTTTAACTTGAGGTTGGAGACACCTTAAAAGTTTTCTCTCGAACTCTGTGGATATTGCCGGGAGTAGAGAAATGGGTTCACATGATGTTTCGTCTTATGATTTAAAGTTTTTTATACCATAATTTAAATTAAAAATTAGGTTTTAATAATAATAAGCCACCCGATAGTAATTGGTGGCTTTACAGTCCACAAGGGACCAGAGCATAGCTCCTACAACAACTACTCATGTTATGCGTTCTCTCACGAGTAGAAGGGACCTACAGTTTTTTGCCGACTTCGAACGGCGAGATTTGAGAAGCTCTTCATAGGCAATTGTTACTCTTTGAGTGTTGTCAGCAACTCGAAAGAGGTGGTGTCGTGAGAAAATATTGTTTCTTCCGGGAATTGAACCTAGACCTTCTGCGTGCGGCTTGACGCTCTTACTTACTACACTACGGCGACCAGAAAAAGGGAGTGTTGCGCGATTTGAAATTTCGCTTTTTTTATGACGGCCGACCCTCATAATGTGTCCGCTGTGACTTCTCCCTATAGAGTGTATCAACAATATAGTTAGCACTGTAAATTGGGCGCATAAATCGGTTTGGGTCTGACCAATGGCATCAGTAATGTTGCCTTTTGTGGCCATTCGGCGGACACACGTTGCTGTTTATTGTTGTAAAGCATTAGTACGTGGGTAAGTTGAATCTTATGTGGCTTAGCACTCAAATTTGCGCATGGAACAGTTGTTACAGTCGATCGATTATGCGCATCGCAAATTTCTTGAATCGCACGGAAAACATTTCGTAATACAGCTGAACTATTTGGAAACTGTGGAGTGGTCTGAGTCTTTTCGTGATAACTTGCAAAGGATATCAAGCACAAATAATAAAGCAGTCTTACAGAAATCACTTGTGATTTGTCAAGGAAAGCCTATTGAAAATGAAATCTCACGACAAATCTCCCTCTACATTCTCTACATTCGAAATGGAACGACAGTGTCTAGCGACTCGCATTCGAGCGATCAGTATTTGGAAAAGATTAGTTTTGTTTCATAAGTCCATATACGAAGAAATGTCTATTTCTAAATATTCAGCTGTTCAATAAGAATCGTCTTGTATGTCTTCATTTAAAATTTCAGTAGTAAAGAAACATACCATCACATCGTGGAAAATGAATATACAATGCTTAGCATCGCCGTAAAATGAATGACCAACCCCGTTGCCATTTACATCATCATTTCATTTAATTCCACAACATGAAATACAACAGGAAAGAGAAAAAAATACGTTTCCTAAGGCATGCCCGGTTTTATGACCGAAAAGGATTCTGTTTCAAAAATCATACATCCTGTGCTGGAAGGGGGAGTACTCAGTGTATTCGATGTGCGTGATGGAGGTATGAATGTGAAGAAATAAATGGTTTACCCTCACTTTGCATATTGCACATATCACAGAGCTGAATATGAAAAGTAAACAACAGTAACAACAGGAGAAACCAGAAAAATATGTGCTCGCCCCCCTACTGCGTCCAAACGGTGAAGAGAGCTGCGTTTATGGCCACCCACCCAGAGGGTTGCTTCAACATTTTTTTTTGCCGGTGAAGTCTTTGAGGACGGATATGTATTGCCTTGTTCTACGGAGGGAGATTTTTTACGCTGATAATATAAAATCAAGTCTGGTAGGCTCAGTCAATGGAATTTTATTTTTGGAATTTTTCACCCTGTCGTGCCCGGTGGTGTTGGATTGACCCATTAAAGTTTTGAAATTTCCGCAGCAAAAATTGTTTTTGCCAACCTCCCCTCCCCTTTCCGTCTTTGATTATCACTATTTTGGTGCAGTAATGGTGGGTAACCGGTCGCGTAACAGAAGCATTCAGAAGTAGGTTTCATCCTTGTGGAGGAGGTTTTGCCGATATGTCCGGTGACCATAGTTTTGAATTTCATTTAAAGTTTTTATGATGTTTGGTTAAAGTTTTCCTTATTCATTTTTTATCTCTCCTTCTTCCGGGATCACGTTGACTTTTATTTTCGCTTTCCGGCATGGATTCGCTGAAGCCATTGAATTAAAAAAAAATAAACCTTTCTAAACAGATTACGCATTCATGAACTGATCCCACTGATTGCTTCATCATTCTCATCTCTTAATGATGGGTCCACAATATGAATACACAATCCATTGTACTCACAAGCGGGAATGCTTGTTGCCGAGGGGAGTTCGTGGGTTCATAGGTGGAAATAACATTTCCACCCTATTTTTACAGCAACAGTCCCGCCTTACGGAGCTCCGAAGATTCATACCTTTAATATTTCATGAGACTAACGTGTGTTTAATTAAGCATTAATGATTTTGAATTTATGTTTCCATATCCTTCTTAGTCAGTTTCCTTTGCCCAGGGTGGTGGTTCGGAGTCGAGGAATGGGGCTTGCGCCCCGATAGATATGTGGGGGCATTAATCTAGTGATTTGGGCAGTATGAGATTGTTTTCGGGTAACCTGTGGGATAATTAATATGTTAGCGTGTCTTGAAAATAACCAACGATTCAAACGTGTGAGTGAAATTGAGCAAGAAATGTGCACACTGACAAACTGTAATAAGCATCGGCACTGATTAATTGATTTGTGTTATTATCAAGAATATGTGTGTATAGTATTTCTTTATGAAGTGCAAATACGAAAACTGTATTCAAATAGTAAATCCAATCAATGAATCAACAGGGGAGTGAAGAGGCACATAGGACTGTCATTCAAATACAAATACAGTCATTGGTGACTGGCGATGAAAAATGGATCACATACGACAATATCCAGCTAAAACGGTCGTGGTTGAAGACCGGTGAACCATCCCTAACTGTCGCCAAGCCGTAATTGACGGCCAGGATGGTTTTGCTGTGTGTTTGGTGGGATTGGAAGGGAATCATTCACTATGAGCTGCTCTCATATGGCCAGACGCTTAATTCTACCATCTACTGCGAACAACTGGATCGCTTGAAGGAGGCGATCGACCTGAAGCGTCCAGAATTGGCCAACAGGAAGGGTGTAGGGTTCCACCAGGACAACGCCAGACCACGCACTTTGTTGATGACTAGTCATGAAGAGCAAAAAAGTGGAAGGGAGAAGGCTACAACTCTGGATGGAACTGATTCCTAAGCAACGCACTTTTTCAACAGGCATCATCTTTTGCCAAATTTCCTCGTTCTCTTGCGTGTGCTATTTCAACGTCCACTGTCCCGTTGTCATTGTCGTTTCAAAGCCCCTGCGGTCTCAAGAAGTGTTTTCCAAATGCTTTGCATAGCCCAGCCAGCTTAAAGGTGGAATATGCTGATGCTTGACTTAGCTTAAGCCTTCGAACAGCTATATAGTCAGTGGTTAAATCTTCTTTTCCAAATGACATCAACGCAAGCGGAAGACGAACAGGTTCGTCTTTACAAGCAAAATCACTAAAATTTGGTTAGTCCGTCTGTCCATCAAGCTTACCATATCTACTTCATTCATGCACTTCAGTACTGTTTGTTTGAAAACATTCAAGCTTAGGAGGCATTTAGAAGTGGTTGCTATATACATAAAATTGGATGTATTTGTTGTATCAAACGACATGTCCTTTGAAATCAGATTTGAGGTTTCGTTTCCAGAACCAGTTGTTGATGTTGTGCGTTTGTATAACAATGTACCTACAGATTTGAAAGAGAACGGATCTAAAAGTTGTGTTCGATGGGAATTTGTACAGATAATTATTTAGGGAATTCAAACAAAATTGTTTTTAGTGTCGTTAGCCAAAAATCGGTGCAACATTAATTTGCGCGTTTCGAAAATCTGAAAATGCAGTTTAAAGAACAGCTACTGATGTAACCTTCCACATGCATTTATTAAAAAAGAAAAACTTAAAGATGTTTGTTACATCATCAATCTTGTTCTTCTTCTTCTTCTTCGGATGGCGCTACAGTCCGGGGTGGACCTGGGCCTCAACCAACATGCCTCTCCAGCTAGCACGATCTCTTGCCAGCTGCTTCCAATTGCGATCTCCAAGTTGGTTGAGGTCCTTTTCCACTTGTGTGCGCCACCTCAGTCTAGGACGTCCTCACTGCTTTAGTCCCAACCACTATCAATAATAATAGCACTACAGCCCACAAGGGATTAGGGTCTAGCTTCTACAGCAACAACTCGTGTTGTGCGTGCTAGTGTTCTCTCATGAGTAGAAGGGACATACAGATTTTTGCCGACTCCGAACGGCGAGATTTGAGTAGCTTTTCATAGACAATTGATACGCTTTGAGTATTGTGAGCAACTCGAAAGAGGTGGTGCCGTAAGAAAATTGGAGGTGTCCCGCCCGGAAAAATAGGGGACTTTACTGTAGGTTTGCTTAAAGAAGAAGTGCTTCATTCAAATTACCCGGGGACGACAGTTTCAAAAAAAAAATTAAAATTTTTAAATTCCGAAAACTGTTGGTAGGGATCACCCGCATGTCGGAAAATGTGAATTGAGTTTGACTGTATTCTTAAATCCGACCGAATCTGTGCTACTTACTTATTAGTAGATTTTACTAAAACTTATTGAAATACATAATTTAATCTCAATAGAAAACATTTTTCTTCACAATGCAATATATTAAGTGGGAGTGTAGCCAACAAGGTACCAGGGCTCAGCTTCTTCAGAAACTACCTGTGTTGTGCGTACCACGGCAAACATTAACTATATCCTTAATTTAAAACTCAGCTTCGAATGTTTTTTTGAATGTATACACGGCAAGCATTTATAGGTTATGGACTTGAAGAAAAAAATCACTTATTACGTAACTGCGTAAATCGTTACGATAAATATTAATATTCGAGTTTCGCAGTATTCACCCTGAATTATTTTTTCCATATCTGATTAATCTGGGTCTCTTAATGACAATATCATTGTTTCAGTTTTTAATTTGGTATTACTGTCATGGAAATTATTGTTTTTTTTGTGTTTATTTTATGAGGATGTATGTGAATTTATTTATTCAAACTTTTGATTGATTCACAATCGATTGCTGAACTTATCTGCCTAAAAATGACGACACTAAACGGAAAGAAAATTTTTGTAAAAACGAAAGAATGTGAGTGTGATTATCATTAAAAAGAAAATGATTTTCCGAAATGTTTACTATGATAATTTACAATTGATACTTTATTTTCTGAATCCTCACGGTTACATGATCTTTGCAAAACAAAGTACAGTCAAAAATATTACCACTCTATGTAACCGACATTTTACGACTGTCAGGACAGATTGAAAGTATGTCTTTATAAAGGTACTAAAGTGATCGGTTTAGAAGTTTTGATGCATGGTCTTGCACACTCCGACAATACAATCTGTTTCGTCCTTTGCAAAACTCTCTTCATGTTAAAAATCAGTTTTACAACGATGAGGTGTAGAAATCACGGCAGTGTGTTCGCTTGAATACAGTTCGGCAACGATTCTGCATCGACTTGATTAATCCTCTGGCATCTCTCAACTGGAATCGCATGCTACGGCTTCATCATCTCTTTATACAGAACACTCACAGTGGAAATGCTTTGAGTTCTGACCGCATTTTAAATATCACTTCAAAGGTGTTCCTTTGAATTTAGGTTTGGCCTTTGTAATACTGTTGTCATCTTTGAGACATGTTTAGGGTCATTGTCTTGCGGGAATGACCAAATAAACAATTTCCTCAGCAAACTTAAGCATTACCTTTTTTTTTGTCAAAGTTCTGCTCTTTATTCTCTGTTCCCACAATATTGAATGAATTAGTCCAACGCCGTTCCACGAATAACAACCCAAAACAAAAAAAACAAAATTGAGCCGCCACCGAAGTGGTGTATGTACTTGGGTTAGAGTTCTTTGAATTTGATTGTCAGCCCCACCTTTTACCATGCCAATCCAATTTTCACTTCATCGTACCATAGTACAAATTTCCTTTCATTTCCTTTGAAACAGCATGGGTTTTAGCAAAGTGGGCACGACGTTTTCCTTATGCGAATGTGAATATCGGTTTAATTCGCGCAAGTTTTTGGTGAAGTTCAGATCCCGTCAAACGACAAACAACAGCTGTCAACGAGACATTGTAGCCCCTACAATAGATAATTTGACACAGGGCCGAATTGGGCACATTTTCAGTTCGCACATCAGGCGATTTCTATTTATCAATGTGAGGTGTTTGTTTCGCGGTGAAGGAACATTTTTCGTAGTGCCATATTTCGGAAACTGAGAAATTGCTCCTTATGCCATCTTCTTTGAATAGCTCACCTGTGTTGCGAAGCATTGATATGACTGACCAGCTTTGCTTCGCTGAAGAAAAGCCTTCCGCTCGCAGGTGTACAACTCTTCCTTCACCAATTAAGCAATCTGACAAAATGGGAATGTATATTTTTTAAAGTTTTGTTATTAACTGTAACCGGAATATAAGTAAGCGCTACAATACTGTAATGGTCTTTAATTAGTTGTCAACGGCTGTATCTACTTTGTTATTTCATCGCATGGGTAAAATTGAAAAAAAATTGGGCTGGAGACAGAAGACAGTTCGCTGTAAACCAAACTGAATTCATAATTTCATGCCATTTTCGTGTCAAAAAGCAACAAAAACAAACAACGCCTGCTTCACTTGATGGTGAATAAAGCATTTCGTTTTGTTGTATTTGAAGACCATTAATCATTTAATTGTCTGCTGTTATTTACCGACTTTTTTCGAAAAAAAGAAAACAGTATTTACCAAAGGGCAATCAACGTATTTCGAATACATTCGATCGGTCGATTGCGCAAATGTTAATGAAAAAAAAACAGAAAACCACATTCGGTTATTCCTTGCTTCACTTAATTTGTGTATGACACTTGAAAGCGAAATAAATAACAATTCTGTTTCATCAGTCAAGGAATAGAAACAGTACTACATGGTGACATTGATGTTAAAGCAAATAAACGTGCGGCGGGTTTGGGGTTTGGACACGCAAATATGTAACCATGTAATTAATGAAGACATTTCTCAGATATTTACAATTAGTATTGGTTCACATTACGAGAATGTATGAAATTCAAGCTTCTAATTAATGAAGTGATCGAATAGCAGAGATACAACTGTGCACTGCAATGGAGCGCGCAGAATCGAAAACGTGTCCATTGTAACCTACAGTAACCTACATTAAATGTTATTTCTTTGTCTTTCGGAGAAAAACCAGTAGTGACAAAAAGCCTAGAATTTCAGCTCCCACCACATCAGCGGCAAATAGTCGGCACATGAACCGAGGCGGAATATTGACAGTTCTGCAGTGTCCTTACCTTCTTTTCAGACGGCGCATATGATGCTATTACAAAACCCAAGCACACTTAAGTGCATAGTGAAGGTGAAGTGTCCCATTTGTACTCCAACAAGTCGTATGCAGTATTTCTTTTCTAGAGATAACAGAAAAGCCGCGAATTTTTTGCTGACGTTTGGAAGCATGTACTTGGTCAGTCTGCATCCTGGAGAGTCATGCCATCTCTGGTTGTGCTGTTGGGAGACCCAATTCAATCGTCGACGGAAGCCCTAACCAAGGATGTGTTTCCGGCCTTATGAATGCCTCTTCTGATCATTCTGACTTCGAAAACGTTGCATTTCGGAAGACCTAAGAACGTTTAAGCTGATGTCTTCTAAGACACTTATATGAGTTCACAACGTCATTTATATATTTGGCCCGTTTTCCACTGATCCTATTATGAAAGCAACAACATTTTGTTCCTGTCCTTGAGAATTGGTTCCACTCTAGGGGGGGGGGGGGGGGGCTAGAAGAAAATTTAAGTACTCCACTGATTCACAGACTGCTTCGCTCATTTAAAGCTCCGAAAAACTCAAACAACACAAGCACGAAAACGTTAAACAATGTATGGCTTCTTCACGGACACTTCTTCTTCTTCGGATGGTGCTACAGTCCGGGGTGGACCTGGGCCTCAACCAACATGCCTTTCCAGCTAGCACGATCTCTTGCCAGCTGCGTTGTATTCGTAGACGCTTGACTAGGCTCATGCCGCCGTACAACCCATACAGTTCGTGGTTGAATCTTCTCCTCCAGATGCCATCAACGCAAACAGGACCAAAAATCGCACGCAGAACTTTTCTCTCGAAGAGACCAAGGACTTCTTCATCCGCTTTTAGTAGCGTCCAGGTTTCTGCGCCGTAAAGCAGGACTGGGATGATTAAGGTGTTGTACAAAGTCACTTTGGTCGTTCGGGAGAGGGCTTCAATTACATCTTAGCCCAAAGAAACAGCGATTGTCAGGAGTGATTCTGCGCTTGATTTCGGTACTGATGTTGTTGTCCCTATTGACCGCGGAGCCGAGATAGACGAAGTCCTTAACTACCTCGAAATGTTTGCTGCCCATAGTGACACTCTGTCCGAGACGTCGATGTTCTGCGTGTTTCTTCGATGACAGCATATACTTAGCTTTGCCCTCGTTTACCACCAGTCCCACTTAAGCCGCTTCCGCTTCAATGCTAGCAAACGCCTTATTGACGACTCGCTGAGTTTTGCCGATCACGTCGGTGTCATCCGCATAAGCTAGCAGTTGAACGGACTTGTAAAGGTTGTGCCTCTGACACTAACTGTTGCAAAAACCTCTCAGTCCTATTGCACACGAAGAAGATTCATATTCGTTCACATTTACTGCCAAAAAAACTTCGCTTCACTTTGAAATTTTAGAAATTTTTTTTTCCTAACTGTCGAAGTTAAGTGTCAATGATCAACATTGAAATGTTTTAGCTGGACATAAATTTGCAAGCGATGATGAGCTAAGTATTATTATGGCTCGGAGTTGTTTGTTAAATTTGGTCACGTTTTCTCTGCAAAGTTGCAAGCTGTTGTCTTGTAGTTAAACGTGAAACCATGGACCCCATTGGCAGAGTCAAGAACCGTGAAAAAAAACCTAGCGTTGTCCAACTATCTAAACCTACTTTGAACATTACCCTCGTTATCCTTACAAATGTCCACTGACGTTAGACTTTATCTTTAAAAAAAATTGTTACCAAAGAAACAAGGTTAAATCTCACTTAAGCCCATTCTCCACTAACCATCGTCACTGGAGACCGAAATCACATTTAAAAGAGTTCTCACATTTTTTCACTTATTTTCTGTGTAAAGCCCTTAAGGTCGTTGATTAATTAACTCCTTTCTCTGTTCGCTTTGCAATTCATTGCCCCAAATTGAGATGTCCTATTCTGTGTGAGTTCATTATTCTTTTTACAATGATTAACTGAAAATAAATCGCCTTGAGATTTGCCAGAAAATGCACAAAACGGAGAACAAAGAACATGTTTTCAAGAAAATTGAACTTCCTTTCTTTCGGTTGCTACCGCTTTAAGATCTCATCCCTTTCTATTTATAGGTCCTGTTACTTTTCGTTTTCTTGTTGATTATCATTTTCCTTTAATTTGTCCCAGATAAGGGATCGACTTAAGTGTAAAGAGTTTTCATTCTCTACGAAAACACGAACAGGAAAAGGGATCCAGAGGTTCGAACAGGAAAAATGCCAGAGCCAATAAAAAAAGAAGACATTCAATAGCAGACCGGAAAAATGAAAGCAACAACAGCAAAGGAAACGTATCCTTTCGCAAACAGAAAATAGTCTCGTCTAAGCCAAGCAGGCCAATTAAGCAGCAGAATACAAAACAGGAGAATAGAAGCAGGAAGGGATGGCCTGTGTGCTCTCAAGGTTACCAAAAACTGAAAAACTGAACTTTATGTGTACAACGATAAGGCTCGCACCTACATATACGTGTCCTGGCTTCGTAAGCCGAATTAGATAAGACAGAAAGTCAGTTATCTTTTTATGTTTTCTTTTAATTTCACCTCCGTGTCTTCTCGTCCGGATTAACGCAGATAAATGCTCTCGCATTTAAATTAGGTATTTAAGAAGGCAGCCCTAAACATCCGCAATGGAATTATGCCAAAGGTGCGGCCGTGTACAACTTTATGCAAAGAACCCGCAATTAAAACAAAATTCTTCTGCTGCAGCATTCACTCATAACTGCTGGGTACATTTTCCTTTTTTTATACGTGCACTACATACACATAATCTACGTGGTATTCTGAACTGACACTGTTGACACTTAGAGTAATCAAAATGAATTGCCACTTACCTCTTGGATATCGTTAATTCGTTCTCAATGAAAATTAAGGGTTGCGACGCACTCGCCCAGCAGGACATATCACCAAGATTTCTTTCTTCATAATTCATAGAAACACGTGTCTGTGGGAGCGAGTGTGTGTTCGAAGTTACGGATAAGGGCGATTTGGCTTAGAGGTTATCGATTCTTGCCCGCAGCATGGTATTTATCTCATGCCAGTTGTGGTCATATAATTGAATTGTCATCATTTATTAACTACCCCCTGCGCGCCGTCAGAAACGGGCTGATTTGTACGCTTTCACAGTCAACGCGGAGTGCACGATTGCCCGGAATCTATTTAAGTTTCGAAAGAAATTTGGTGGAAGGTCAGATCAGGCGAGTTCCTCACTTATAAGCTGGCCCAAAACAAATGACTTCGTAATTGTGTAGGACAACAGCCTTGACAATCGAATTACGGAGGCCCCATTAAAGATGGGCCGTTGTGACGTAGTGGCATAGTGGGTAAGTGCATTGATTGACGATTTCAGCTTGAACATCAAACATTTTCATCAAACTTCTTTCGAGTTGGAAAAGCACTCAATGGTTTCCAGTTGTCTAAAATTTTGCCAATCGGAGTCTGAAAGAAAACTGTAGTTCCTCTCTACTTTCGACAGCATACAAACTACGAGTTGTTTTGAAGAACAAGGCCGCAGGGTTCGTTGCTTGCTGTAGTTCCATTCAATGTGTTTTTTTTATTGTTAAAAATCTCCAGTTTTTGTTGAATTTGAGGTTACACTGACTGTGTGAATTATTTATATGGCCCGAGTGTGGACTGAAAATATTTCACTTGCATGTGCGGACAGTAATGCCATGAACTTGGTTTGATTGATTGATATGTTATGTCGTGTCTTCTGGTTACTTATGCAAGTTTAAACAGCGTCCGTGAGGAACGGAAAAGAAAACAGAAGACATTTTCTTTTTCGTCAAACTTACAACAAAAGCCGACAAGTATGGGAAAATGGACGAGGGTTTGAGTGATTTCCCTCTTCTACGTATCGGTATAGAGAAATATTTTCAATAAAGCAGATATTCAATCAATTAACGTTCATTCTGTATGCCTTTCCACTTTGATCTCGAATCGATTTCATTTCTGTGAAAAGAATATGATTGTGTATAAAAAAGAGTTCAGAGTTTTCTATTGTCAACATAGACACAAGTTCGAATGGTTTGTTGTCACTACCAGGATAAAAAGTTAAACCGAAGCAATTTTTTTTAAGTGTTTTCACTTCTTAAAGGGATATGTTGTTGGGTAAATTTTTGGATAGTCAATTTTAATTATAAAGGGTGTTTTTTAAAAGCTATACGAAAGTTTTTCCAAAAAAAAAACACATAAAATTCAGAAATTCAGAAAAATGCATAAAATCTTCATTTAAATCGATAGTACGGTCCATATAATTCAATGTTTGAACATTATTTCATGCAAATGTTCACCTTGACTGCGCCCCAAATGGTCCATCCGCTTAGTCCAATTTTGGCATACTCTTTCCAACATTTCGGCTGGTATCTCACGCATAAATGCTTCAGTGTTGTCTTCCAATGTATCAATTGAAGCGGACTTGTCCGTATAGACATGAGCTTTAACATAGCCCAACAAAATTGTCTAAAGGCGTTAAGTCGCACGATCTAGGGGGCCAATTGGCCAGTCCCGAACGTGAAATAAAATGGTCACTGAACTCGCCTCTTAATAAGTCCATTGTTGCGCATGCTGTGTGGCATGTGGCACCGTCTTGTTGAAACCACATGTCAGCTCTTGCATTTTGGGCAAAAACAAGTTACATATCAACTCACGGTAGCGCTCACCATTCACAGTTACGCTCACCATTCTACATTCACATCTTTAAAGAAGTATGAACCAATGATGCCACCAGCCAAAAAATCGCACCAAACTGTGACTTATTCTGGATGCATTGGTAGCTCTTGCAATGCTTCTGGATGATATTCACTCCAAAATCGACAATTCTGCCCATTTACCCATTGAGCTAAAAATGAACTGACAATAAAATGGAAGAAGCGCGATTCCCTTAACAGAGCACGCATTTTGATAATTCAATAATTTGCAAGCGTTGTTCGTTTGTAAGATGATTCATGTTTAAATTATAGACCAAACTGAAGACGTTTGACAGTGAAACAAAACACGAAACGTGCGTCAGCTGTTTAAACCAGTGTTTCCAAAAAGATAATAGCTAAAAAATCACCCTTTACAGGAGACGCAATACTAATAATAATAATAATTGAGTGGCACTACAGTCCTCAAGGGACCAGGACCCAACTTCGTGTTGTGCGTGCTAATGTTCTCTCACCAGTAGAAGGGACCTACAGTTTTTTCCCGACTTCGAACGGCGGGATTTGAGAAGATTTTCATCGACAATTGATGGTGCCGTGAAAAAATTCGAGGTGCAACGTCCGGGAATCAAACCTAGATCTTTTGCGTGTGGGTGGACGACGACTTAAACACCACGCCACGGTGGCCACTGCAATACTGCAAACAATTAATTAACACGGCATGTGCGGGTTACCCCCAAACACAAAAGGTTTTGTTTTATTAGATTGCAAATGTTAACGGTGTTTTTGTTTTCCCATCTGATTTTCAAATCTAGAGCAAAGAAAAATTAAACGTCAAGAAGAATGTTATAAGCTGAAAATGCTTATTTTCATCACAAAAACTAGCCAATGTGAATATCCTTGCAACAAATCATACACATGCATGGAATGGTTATAGTTCCCAAAGCCTCTCCACACTTCATACACTACTGCACATTAAAGGATGTCAAGTTCAAAGAAATGCTTAAACATTTTACAGCTGAAATAAATAAAAAAGAAAGGAGTGCATCTGAACAGCAGAAAAACAAAACAAAAAGAAGGAAATATAAAATTAGGCCAAAAAACTCTATGACCAGAGAAAAGTTGAAAACTTTCGAAAAATAGGCAAAAAAGTAAGCAGAAAACTAATTTTACGCCATGACACAAACAAGTTGCACTTCCTCTGTGTTAAACTCTGCAGCACCGCAAATGAAATCTAGAATGCGAAACCTCAGAGATGGACGCCAGGGGGAGGTGGTGTACGAAGCCGATTGTAGATACCATGGCTTACTGTTCCTTTCTGTCCGCAAAAAAAAACAAGGAACAACAAAAAACTGACAAAAACAGCAAATATATGGTCATTCATTAAAACAAGTTGAGCAACAAAAAAAAAATATTTCGGAATGTCCTTTATTATAAATAGGAGTGCAGCTAAGGAAGGAATGTGTTTTCCCCTTTGCTTGGAGCCTTTTTAAATAAAAATGACAACGCAAGTTTGGTCCATACACCACTGAGAAGAACAATGTGGTTCTCAGCACATACAAACTTATTTGCAGTGCAGTTGTTTTGATAAATTATTTCTTTGCGGTCTCCGTGCAATGATGCCGACGGCTTATGGTTAGAAGTTTTTTTTTTAAGTCAAGTCATCAGGTAGTCTTAAATTACTTCTACCAATTTTTTGCCTGCCTTCGGTGTTGATCTTTAATTGGAGTGCACAACGAAAACAAAGGAAAATCATTCCGATTTAAAGACATTTGAATATATTCCTGAAAGGAGATGCCGTCTGTACCTTAGATGAAGTTTATTTCATTTTTGTTTATTCTTTTTGTACAAGGACACTGGAGCGGGCGAGAAAAACGTAAAAATCCAGACAGACTCATCAAGAAAAAGTTGTTGGAACAAATAGCAGAAAAGGGAAAATAGTGAAAAACTCTGCAGCAGCGAGAGGAAACTATTAAAGCTGTCTTTCAGCTGCTGTCCCAAAAGGCAGTCATAGCTACTGGCAGATGAAAATGTAATTAAATATTTTTTATTCCTACCCTACCCCAGTTTGAGTTGAGTCGTTCTATGGATTGTGTGTGTGTGTTTTTTTTTTGTTCCTTTCCTTCGTCCTCGCCCTCGAAAACGAAACTTAATGTGAAAGTTTTTGTATTTTTGTCTTCTCATTGCTGCTGCTCTTGTAATTTTGGACTTTTGGGTTTAAAATTTGATTATAAGTCGGTTGATGGTGCCTCTTTTTAAAGTTTCTCCTAGCGGAGGAGTGGCGGAGAAACTTGTATCAAGCAGTTGGGAGCAAATACTTTTATCACATCTTACGAAAATTGTTTAATCAAATTTACTGCGCCATGGCGCATAGTGGAATCAGATTGTGGATGGTATTCACACCAGAATAATTTTTTGTGGATTTCGTTGCTTTAACTATTTTCTGTGATTTGTTAGAATGTTGAAATCCATCAATCCGCATTCGGTGGATAAATAGAAACATCAGTTTTGAAGCAGACGAGGCGAGAAGGTCAGAACATATGCGGCAACGACCTCTCCCTTAGAGAAGTACTTTTTAGCAATGTGACTTGTTTTTCTATCTTCCCCAGTCTTGTAGGGTAACACCCACATGAGTACGGTTCGGTGACATCCAAACATGAACAAGGCATCAGTCGATATGTGAATCATTTATTTGAGCTCTCTTCTTTCGTTGTCATTCCCGACGATAGATCCTATGGACGGAATTGAGAATGAAATGATAAAATATTAAACTCACCACCAGGAATTCGAAATTGTACAGATCAACGTTTTAATTGTGCAAATCTTCATCAGCCATCATCTGGAGAAGCGTCCAGCACATATCATAGAGCTTCACCCACACCCGGATGAAGATAATCAAAACCAAACATTAAAATTCAATCTGAACTCTTCGGGGTTCATTAATTCGCCCCAGTCCCCTTCAGTTATGGTTTATCTCTCACGACCACCCACAACCCAAGAGATGAAACAAAATAACAGTGTATATAAAATCAAAGCAGCCCCCCCCTATCCATACTGCCACTTGCTACAACTTAACTCAATACACACAACCCCTGGTCGTTCGCCTTAGACACGCCCCTTCTACGAGTCAAGGGGTTACCTTTGACTGAAAACTATATATCTAAAATCAAAGAATAAGGCCAAGGAAACTCTGGGCAGTGGAATGGAGGGAAAAAAGGGAAAAAGTTAAATCGAGACTTCATGTCCAGCAACCGGTTAAGTAAACTCTTCTAAACCTTTCGAATGGGCACCCATTTTCGGGTCATGCTTGTGGCCAGATAGACGGATGAAGTATAAGGAGTGCATGAACTCAAGAACACATTGTTGGTTATTATAGCATACCACTTTGTAGACGATTCCAAGTACCCAGGTAAAATGTGAGATGAAAAACTGGATAGATGTTGGACGGGGACCACATCACTGCCCGCACTCTCCTTACAGCTACACCGCACACATGCCTGCATCATTCTTATGTTTGACTTGCGAAAGGGATCCATTCCCTTTCTGAGTGACCATCACACTCATGCGGTTACCCTGGAAAGTTTACTTAAAGTTAAACTCGGCCAAAGTTTGCCATGGATACACACATTCCACCTACACCCACTTTCAGTTGGTACCTGCAGTTTGTCAGTTCGCTTGAGTAGATGAGTTTAGCCGGGTGTTGCCATCGGATGGTGTAGTGAATTATGAGTCACAGGTAGATGGAAGTGGGTTGCCGGACGGTGCACAAGGATGAATGGGAGATGAACTTTTCGCAAAGAATTTCCTCATATTTTATCCCATTAAGTTATTTCCTCTGAAGTGGATCCTTTGGGTTCCTTCCTTTTTGCCTCACCTGTAATATAAGGCAATCAGACGGCATAATAGGTGGAAGAGCAAAAGAGCCCAAGATATGAATCCTTATCGAAGAGAGTTGATAGAGCGTTTGGTTTGGTAGCTTCTGACGTTTGTTAAAAGTTTTCCACTCAGATGAAGCAGTAGTGAATGAACTGCACAGTTCTGTGTTTTCTGAGATGGATAACAGAAATAAAACGTAATGAACGGATCACCCATTAGAAATCGATGCAATCAGGGTGAGTAGATGGAGGGATCGTTGTTTGTGCGCGTTCAAAAGGATTTTTTTTTTCAAAATCAAATAACATTTCACTACGGGACACTCCAAATCAACATAGTGCGTCGTTAATTGCTGTAAAAAGACGATTCTCCAACTCCAGCACGGGCGTTAGTTTTACACCGAGGCAAAGTTCCAATCGGCAGCAAAGTTTTCCAATTATTTTGTCATTAAGACATGACGGTGACAGAGATGATTACACTGAATGTCATGGGTGGGGAAACCAAAATCCGCACTTGTTCTCAAGGATTGTGTGCGCAAGGGAGTTTCGCTTGCATGATAAATGTACGAGCATACAGCACAAGTTTCAACTCCTACTCCCATTATACGTGTATGCAAATATCCATGTGGGAAGGCACCGAAAACTCATTTCGGTAATGATTTCCACAAATAATTCTAATCGTGCTCAACTCGTAACATCAAGAACTTATTGCACAGGAAACGTGAGAATCATTAGCGATCCCGTTTTATTTCAGAAGTTCGTGTTGCTTTGTTGCTCCCACTAATTTTGATATTTTCACACTTGCACACAGGGTCACGCGAAAATTACCCTTCCAGATTTAGGCTACACCCAACCGCAATGTTGGGAAGGAAAAAGTCACTTGCATTAATTTGGACACACTTTTTTTGGCCTTTGGATTTTGTTATTCTTGATAATAGGTAAATAATGAGATTTGATTACAGGGCTGATTTTTTATGACGGAATAAAGCGGGGTGATTAGTTTCACCGTGAAATTGATGACCACGTTCTTTGTTATTTTCCGCTTTGGCCGTAAGCAGGTGAAGGAGATTGAGTTAGGCTTGAGGGTTTCTGAAGCCCACTTAGTCCGGGGGAGGGAGCAATTTGATGACACTTGACTGTCGTTCACATAATCCTTTCGTGCCAATAAAATGCTAGCCTTTTAAACTGCCACCTTGTTTTTCTGAGAAATTTTTCTTTTCTATTCTACACAGTGTTGCAGGAGATGGGCAGGCTCCTGGTAGTGATACCAGTAGTGATACAGAATGTTCTCTCGCCTTCTTCTAGACAGTCTCTTCAGAGAGAGAGAGAGTCTGATTAGAACAGTATGTATACCCAGTAAGTATACCTGTAATCAGACGTACGTCACTTTTGCCTGCCTATTCTTATTAGTCATTCCATAGACAAATGATTTTTGACCATAATTTCTTTGCCGTATCTAGTTTATTTCATCCACGGTGAGCGATTTAGATGACTTCCTTAAGTTATCGTAACTTTACTACTTGAATTGGGGAAAGGGTGCTTCCCGATTATCTGTCTTTTCTTCTAATTTCCTGTTAATTAGTCATAAGGACATGATGGAATCACATGTTTTTGAAATAAGCTTACTGAAACTGTATCAATCAAAGTTCGTTTTATTTGGAAAAAGGAAGCTCTGAATAGATTAATTTTCCTTTTGACCATGCTGCAGCAACATTCCCACAGTTGGTTTGGTGTCTTACCGAAATACCTTATCGAAAAGTGGATATAATTTTTATTCAATGTAGAAAAAAACAATATGGTTGGACTTAATATTTAAGAGACCTTTGACAGAATTTGACATCAGTTTCCCTTTCTGAAATCTGTCACCGATGAGTATACTCTTGCATGGACTAGAAGTTCAAGGTGTTCACCAAATTGATACGGTTGTTCCAGTTTTCTTCGACACTTTTCGTCTAAGATGGTCCATTTCAGTGTTCAATTTTGAGTAACTTGCTACTGGTATCTCTAGAGTAGTCAACACTTCCAAGGGGTCACACGAACTGGCTTATGCCTGAAGACTGAAGAGATATGATCTCTAAGGAAAATATGTCCGATTAATTTAGCTAGTCAATTTATCGTAGCAAAACGTTAAATTAATTGCTCGCCAATTACTTCTGAACAACCCTTTGTTTCGCGCGCTGTATGCACGCAGGCCCATCGTTTTGAAAACAGAGCTCACAGAGAGACCATGCGCTTAACTATACAAAAAGTCTGTTTATATGGAAAAGCTGCTAAGAACAACGATAAATCAAGTAGGCACGGCATTCGAAAACACTTACAACTACAGCTGCCGTAGGATCTTCTTTACGGCCTTGAAGTGGATTTATCTATCGAGTAAGACCTACCTTCCACTTAAGTAGACTGAAGTTCAAATTTGCAAATGGGGTTGGCAACAGTATAATCATTAATAATCATTTCTTGCAAAACGCTGATTTTCATAATACAGGTGAACCATTTGGTGACGATGTGTTGTGAATCCTTTCATGATGACCTGCCAAACATTACGAAAAGAAATAACAAAGCAGTTTGATGCCCGACTAAAAGGGCTTCTTATTCAATTCACTAGAGCCGAACACCTTCTCAAGTGCTCAGGGAGCTACACTTGTCTTACAACTTAGGCTACATACACATATGACTTCAGCTCAATTCAAAACATAAAGTACTGATTCGAGCCCACGACTTCAGGCTCAGTATCCCTTAAAATGACTTCAGCAGGTGTTGCAGATAAGAGGCTACTTTAAGATTGCCGAGTACTTGCCTAAAAATGTTGATCCTTAGCCAAACGAGAAGAGAATTTACTGAAGAAAATGTTAATTGGCCAAAAGAAATGATTTATATATATTATATGTTTTTTGCACCAGGCATGGTAAGGACAATGAAGGGTATGGAGTACTGACCACAAATCATTGTGAAGGCCATCGAACATATAGGGCTTTGGGAATGATTCCTCAAATATGTTATTTGCCCAGAATTATAAAGACACCCTATATACGAGTAAGTCGTAAATTATCACAAAATATTTTAGAATGACATATTGCCTTTCTTCCTTCGAAAGCGATGGGTATTTCAGAATTATAATGGCCCAAGGCTCACTTTAAATGTTGCGAGTCCTTTTTCACGAGGAATAGAAATTGAGGTGTGATATGGTCGACGCAATCAGCAGCAGCTATTCAGAGGGTATTGGTATGCTAGTGGACAACACTCACGGTAGCTGTTGCCGTACAGAGCGCACATATGAGATTAAGGCCGAACGAGTGAGACTAAGGTCGTGTCGCCATTTGTTTCAATAGCTCCTCACGAACAAGTCTGGGCCGAATTCTGAGCCAAGATTTCGAATAATTCGCTTAGAACGTGAACTTGCCTCAGGAATTGAAGGCGTTTGAGCACCCGCTTAGTTATTGCTTCATAATTTGGGCATGAGAGCAGCTTGAATTTGAAAATGATTTTGGGTACAAATTCACCGCAGAAGGTCTGGGTTCGATTCACCGGACGGAACACCATGCATTTATTCACGGCACCATTGCTTTCGAGTTGCTCACAACACTGAAAGTGTATCAATTGTCTATGAAGAGTCGGCAAAAACACTGTAGGTTCCTTCTTCTCGTGAGTGAACAGTAGCACGCACAGCACGAATTCGGGCCCTGATCTCTTGTGGGCTGTACCGCCATTCAACTATTATTATTATCGAGTAGCCTGCATTCACAGGGAGTGACAAGTTGCTGCCTATAGCGAATGGATGGCATCATTGTGCTTTTTGTCTTCGAAAATGAGACAATGGACGTTACTGATACATGTTTATCCACTCTTAAGTTTACTGAGATTGAAGACGTGGACTTGGACGACCTTTGGTTCATGCTGGATAGCGTGGCATGCGACAGTCAATCTTTCGTACACCATATTCCCAATTCATGTTATAAGTCGAATTAGGGATATCGATTCATCCTTGAGAAGATCGTGCGTAACTCACAAGTCAACGCCAGAGGTACGATCTTCCAAAAGTCAGTTCAATTGCTAGCTCACGCCGATGACGATAGATGGACGAACACAGCGAACCGTCAATGAGGCGTTTGCTGGCATTGAAGCAGAAAGGGCCAATTAAAAAAATGGGTCGTTAATGAGGGCAAAACGAAGTACATGCTGTCAACAAAGAAGGACGCACAACAACGACATCTCCGACAGAGCGTCACACTAAGCAGCAGAAACTTCGAAGTAGTCAAGGACTTCGTCAACCTCGGCTCCGCGGTATATAGGGACAACAACGCGACGGTCCTGTTTGCGTTGATCGCATCTGGGGAAGAAGATTTAACGACGAACTCTATAGGCTATACAGCGACATGTGCCTAGTCCAGCGTCTTCGGATATAACGGGCTGTAGCGCCACAATAAGAAGAAGAAGAAAAAGAGATATCGATTGGCCTAGGCGGGGCTTCGATTTGACGCCTTTGGACATTTTGTTTTCTTCGGGAACCACGAACGGTCGATGTTATGCCAACTTTCGAGCACTAAAAGCCAATATCATTAAAGTATTCTGTGGGCTACAACTTGAAATCGTCAATAAAGCCTCGGCACTGCGTTACGCCGAAAGCTACTCGGATAGCCTTGTAATTTCATAATTAGTTCGAATGCTTGTTCTTACATGGAAAATATTTTTTTTTCAACTGCAATTTTGAAAAAGAAGTTTGCATCTGGCCCACCCTGTACGAAGAACACTAAGTGACCTTTTTATTTTATATTTTGATAAATTAATTAAAACACGTAGCGGAATATAAAACTGCAATGAATTCGCACGCACACGCGTCACCCGACAGCATTACAATTACCAGCAAAGTAATGTGGCAATGAGTGCTGGATTTTGCGTCCTTAACCACATATGAGTTCAAATGCCTGACTGACGAGGGTCGTAACCACCGAAAGTACAAATTTAAATGTCTGCAAGGAGCTGACTTCAACATACACCAACGCAACTACCCACCCATAGGTACGTGCGGTGAGGCACATCGGAGGCGTCGACAGTGAACAATAGAGTAAGAGTATACGTCTTCAGCGAAAGCAGCTTGGAAGCGATTCATTTGCCTCTTCACATCCAGCTCACACAATTGCACATGGAACCGACAGACACACCAAAACGAAGAGTTTGACAAACAGAGACGGCTTCAAGTACCGTGCGCGGTGCTGCTGCGGGTCTACACAGAATTTAAAACCGTAAAACAATTTTCTACCATGGATGCAATATGTTCATTAGAAACACATGCTTCAAATTATATTTCCGCCCACCACTGGGCGCCCACCATTGGTGGCAGCGACTTGAAGGGGAGCAAGAAGTTAAAAATTAAATAAAACGTCATATTCCTGAAGGCCCCATCCGAAACCGAATTATTGTGCTGGGCGTTGTAGCGTAGCAGCATTCACCCATTCGGTAGAGTAGACAAGAGAGGGCGAATACATAATTCCTTGTTCCATGCTGCGAAATATTCCATGATGACTCCCCAGTCCCTCATTCACAACCAAAGACCGACAGTGAGTCTGTTACACATGCACACACACGACACGATTTTATTGCAATTTAATTTCATTCCGCATTTGGTTGGAATTGTCATTTTGCAGAGCCCAATCTCTCCGGAGTATAATTGTCAAAGTAAACGATATGACAGGTGACTGAGTGTGCGGTGGTGTTGGGGACGTACGTGCTGTCTTATGCGCAAACTTTCTACGATATCAGTCTGCTATCAGAAAGATGGCGACGTTCTGTATGGAGAATAAACGAAGAAAGCGAATGTGGGAGGTTACACTTTTGAGTGGAATAGGAAAAGTCCTATTCGGCTCACAATTGCCAGAAGGGCTATATATACGTCCACACACGTCTCGCTACATAAGTATGCGCATTAAAAACTTGTTTGCCTCATTTTTTCTATTTCTCACTCGGGAATCAAAAAACTACCCACCACACTACGGCATAAACATGCACACTTTGGTACGTGGATGTTCATATCGCTCGGCTTCCTTTGAAAACGATAAAAATAGTGATGGACGTGACCGAGTTGCCTTCGCTTTATGCGAACACGTTCACGTTACTTCAAAGTTTGAGGGATTTAATGAAATCATTAACGGCCTAATGGATGGCCGGGGCTTTAACTCTCATCTTACACATTGTGGAAAAGTGCAGATAAGGTAGGTCGCCAAGCGGCGCAAATCTGAAGGTTTATCCTTTATTGCAGGTTTTACAGTATGCATAAAAAATGCATTAATCGCGCTGATGATTTTTCTTTTGTTTTTCCCCATTTAAGGACGCCCACGTCATCCCTCCGAAGCAGAACCTTTTTGTGTAATGGCTTCCATAAAAGGCTTTATAAACAACTGACTGAAATAATCCGTACTTACCCTAAATACTTAAGAGAAAAAATAACATACAAAAAGCTTATAAATATTTGAAGTTTAGAATTTATTAATGTACAACATGGAAAGGCGGTGATAACCAGGCACTTCTGAGAAAAGACACGAAACAGGATCTTGTCAGTTACTGTTCAGTGAAAGGGGACGCAAAGTGGAATATTCTGCCACAAAAATGATGTCCTGAACCAAAGTTGGAACTATACTTAGCTAAGTCTTGGATAGAGAAGACCTTTAATGGTGATCGTCCGTAAGTAAATCGCACTCCATTTCAGTGCTGAGCGGAAGTAGTCTGGATTTTCCTTTAATATTTTTCAATTGCTGGAAGGATGCCACATATCCCTTATTGATCGAATTCAGTTCACAGAGCCAATGTAAATACTGTATCGGGTGATTCGTCTTGAGATTTAATTTTCAATAGAATTTTTTGAAAAATCATGCGGCACTCCTATCATACTGCTCTATCATTTTGGTTCAGTATCGTGTGGCAAGTCAACATGGAAAGATTTGCAACACACCAGCGTCACACAAATTTTTCAGCTGTAGTATGAAAATTAGCCTTCTGCGAGGAATGATTTTCGTGCCACTATTGTCAACATCATTCACAAATTTAAGCTCCGATTGACCTGAGTGAGAGATGCTCGACCACATTAAGCACGTAATGAAGAGGCTTAAGCAGCTGTAGCCAAAAGTGTACGCGATGGCCGTGATGTTATTCGACGTATGTAGTCAGCAGCTTTGCGATATAACTTGACTTGAGCCCACAAGGGACCAGGGCCTAGCTTCTACAACAACTACTCGCATTGAGCGTGCTACTGTAGAGTAGAAGGGACCTACAGTTTTTTGCCGACTCCGAAGCTTTTCATAGACAATTGATACTCTGGTGTTGTCAGGAACTCGAAAGAGGTGGTGCCATAAAAAAATGCGACTATGTGCTTCCTTTAATTAAAGCACATGGTCTCAGTGAGCTTTGGTCTCAATAAGATGGGGCTACCGCTAACCCTCCGCGTGAAACAATAGACTTGTCGAAACATCATTTTATTGTGCTATTAATTTCACATTTTGCTACGGCAAATTGACCGCTATTATAACAAAAAGTGTTCTGATGAGTTAGCCCGTTGCAGTCCTCCTCTTTAGGCATTAACCTGCAATACTCGCCTCGCTAGGAATGCCCAACCATATGTGTGCGCCATATCAGTCTAGGACGTTCTCTGTTGCGTTGTCTCTGTGGTTTAGATTCGAAGACTCTTCGGGCCAGAGCAGTGTTGTCCATCCGCTCTACATGGCCTAGCCACCTTAAGCGTTGTATCCGTAGACGCTTGACTAGGTTCATGCCGCCGTACAGCCCATGCAGTTCATCGTTGAATCTTCTCCTCCAGACCAATTTTAGCCGCTTCCGCTTCAATGCCCGCAAACGCCTTATTGACGGCTCGCTGTGTTCGTCCAATCACGTTAATGTCGTCGGCGTAAACTAGCCATTGAACTGACTTTTGAAAGATTGTGCCTCTGGTGTTGACTTGTGAGTTACGCACGATCTTCTCAAGGATGCTGTTAAAGAAGTCACATGACAGTGCGTCGCCTTGTCTAAAACCTTTTTTGACATTAAAGGTCTCGGTGAGTTCGTTCCCGACCTTGATGGATCACCGAGAGTTCTCCATCGTCATTTTACAGAATCTGACGAGTTTGGTAGGAATGCCAAAACTAGACATGGCACTGTATAGCTCGTTTCTATGCACGCTGTCATACGCGGCCTTGAAATCGACAAATAGATGGTGGGTGTCGATTGGTACTTCTTGAGACTTCTAAAGGATTTGCCGCAGTGTGAAGATCTGGTCGATTGTGGACTTCCCTGGCCTGAAATCACACTAATAAGGACCTATCAGGTTGTTGACGAACAGTTTCAGGCACTCACACAATACGGCAGAGAAAATCTTATATGCGATATTAAGGAGACTGATTTCTCGGTAGTTGGCGCAGTCGCAGGGGTCTCCTTTCTTGTGGACCGGACATACGATGCTGAGATTCCACTCGTCGGGCATGCTTTCCTCCAACCATATCTCACAGATGAGCTGGTGCATGCACCCAAACAGGTCATCTCCAGCTGCTTTAAACAGTTCTGCGGACAGTCCATCCATTCCAGCAGCTTTATTCGACTTCAATCTCGATATTGCTATCTTGACCTGGCGAAGTCGGGGGAACGGAATTCTTGTCCGTCGTCGTCCAAATTGAGTGGAACATTCTGCCTAACAACGGGATTTGTGTTGTCATCTCCGTTTAGGAGTCTGCAGAAATGATCCCCATTTTCACGCCAGTTATAAAAAAATTCTCAAGTCTTCAGGAATATTCAACTACGATTGACGTATTGGAAGCAAGAATTATTAAATCTTGCTGTAACGAGGCGCCCAAAAGTCGGTCCTCGGAATGGACCAACTCAAACGTAGTCGCGACCATCACTTACATGATATCTTTTTAAAAATTCAATTGCCATGATTTTTTCTTTTAACCAATAACAACATTTTTTAGTCCGCTTTAGAATTGATGTGTTTTACTTTATATTGTAAATCAAACCTTACTATGAATCAGCCTGTACTGTGCCAGTCTGTACTGTAAGCCATATAGTTAAGAGCAAAGACCAATTTATGGGCTACTAGAATTTTTTAATGTCGTTTTATGTCAGTAAATATAAGCAATCTTTGGGATTTTCTTCCTATTTATCCATCATTATACACGTCACTCTATGTGCAGATTGGAAATTACAGTGAAAGAATATCGATTTAATTTTAAGCGAGAAACCTTTAAAAAAGGAATTATCTTGTCAAATCATCACTTTTTTATCTTGTTCGAGTGTTTTCTCTCATTAAAACTAATTTGTAACTCTTACATTCTAATTTCTTTTCATTGCAGATTTAAATGCTACAGGAGCCTTTACATGAAAACACAGTCCTGGAGAATTCCAGTCAATGCAGCTTTCACCAAATAAGATACAAAAAAAAATCCCAAGAACTAAATACGAAGAGGATCGAAAGATAAATAAAACAGCTTGTTAAAATAAAACACTATATAAAAACTATACATATGTATGAAAATTTACAACGAAACGAAGCAGGACCTCATTCCACTACAGAAATAAGCGAATTGATGCGCAAAATACAAATCGACAAAAAACAGAAAACATAATGCAAGGAAAACATTTAAAATTTTCTTTGGAACGAGAATCGTTTAGATTTCCCTCAAGAGATACTTGATTGCGTGTTGCGCAATTGTCCGGTTTTCTTCGATTTCATTTTCTTTTTGCTTTTCCGTTGTCCGCTCATTTGGTTCCGACTTTCCTTTGCACAGGCACATTACCACGTATTCCAAGTGTTCTCTAAGTTTTTCCTATTCCCTTTTCCTTTTTTTGTCGAAGTTTTCCCTTAATTCGTAGTGCGCTTAAATTAGAATTGATGTATCCTTGAGATTTTAAATGAAACATCAAAATAATAAGTAAGAGAGAAAAACTTGCGTAGCTTATATTGGAATATTGAAAACGACACGAGTTGGAATACACAAACGTACTTCAAGTCAGAAGGAGTGATAAAAAAAAACACAAGAATGGATCTAGAGATACAATCGATTCTTCGTTTCATTGCGGGCGTCCTTGCCTCGGTGGTGCTCTTCGCAACCCTCACTTCCGGTCAAATTGATTGGGACGATGACGACGATCCAGGTAAGTGCTCACAACTGCAATATTTATTGCACATCTCACATTCTTTTCAGTTGTTAAGCAATGTCATCGAATGAACAACACGCCAAAGGAGCTAAAATAAATTGAAAAAAAAAACAAAACACATATGTTGCTCCAAGGGTAACTGACACAACAAGGGTACACAACAAAGGGGCAAGTGTCAACAAAGCCTGCATGCTCAGAAAGCTTTACAAGACCTTCAATTAGGAAACAAAAATTTACTTAAAATAAGTGTCAGCGTCAGCGCCTCCATTGTCCTTTACTAGAGTGCACTGCACAATAGGTACGTGGAGGGAGGCCACCCACCGGGTAGTGATGGGACAGATTGGGAAAAAACAATAAAAACAAAATCTGAGTTCTGATATTGTGTATACTAACATTAGTGTACATATTTTTGTGTGCATTCTTGTCCTGCACAGCGAGCGACCCGTCTTCTAGCGTGAAACCTTCTCAAGCGTTCAACAGCAACGAGGACCCTGTCAGGCAAATGTGCCACCGGAGTGAGAGCTTGCATAAGTACACAGAAAACACTTCAGGCCCGTACACGTGTGTATCTATGTAAATCAGTATAGATATTAACATTCAAAAAGAAAGCGGTAATACATCATCTACCGTGACTGTAAATGTATGCGTAGAGGGCAGAGACGGGAGGGACGAATAGAAAATAAAAGTGCTTACGAAGACGGATGAAAAATGTTTACACCTGAGTTGCAGCGATCCTTTTTTTTTCTTGTTTATTTGTCTGCAGCACTATTGCGAATAATGTATGTACACAAAGTTGTATATTTTAACGCATAAACTGTAAATGAGAAATAAAAACGGAGGTCAAGCTAAATCGACTTCTTAGGGGTACTCACTGAAGCACTAAGCAAAGTTGGCATTTATGTTTTGTCAGTAAGCTTGGCGACATTGACAGTTATAAGACAAATCAGCGTAATGAACTTATTCTACGTATATCTCTATATCTGAGCAAATATCTGCTTAACCAGACTAATCCTCTCATTCAAGATTTGCCTCCGGACTCGACACTTTTTAAAGCCTTCAACTGCAAACTGGCAGCTCATGGCCAAATAAAATCTTACATTTCATACGATGACGTTGATGGTGACATTCGTTGCGACTTACAAATTTGTGCATTTTAATCAACCAGGAGCAAGTCTACGATTTTTTTTTTACCTACAAAGGAGTGACTTTTGTTGTCTGGCCTTACAAAAGCTTCAGCCAAGAGTCTGCAGGAAGCTCGGTTCACTAACCACGTCGTCTGAGCAACATTTTTTTTTCCTTCTCTACCATTGTTGCGCTGGAATTATTACTTCAACAAGCATTTTCGGAATTCCGCTTTCGTATTTTAAGTTCCATGCATTCAGGCGTGCATTGTATCAAAAGTCTGCCTAGGGAAAATTACATTGCACTCAATTCGCAAGTGGATAATTGCTGTGCGACGACTTCAGCTCCATTGAATCCGAGAGATGAGTGAATGTGTGATGCATCCATGCAAATCTGTATGTTTCTGAAAATGCACATGTTGTTGTTGGTATGACATTCATCTTGGCCCTTCAAGATATGTAAATTGTTTTCAACACTGGCAGTCTGCTTGGTGACTCACCGACCTACGTTTGCTTGGCATCTAACTGTTGCGTGTTATGTATAAGTTCATATTCTCAGTTCAGCCCCCCAAAGTGCTCTTCGCACGGGCCGTCTCTAGTTTCCGTTTCAACTTCTGGGTGTCATATACAATTTCCAGTTGAAGAGAATTATTTATGAAAATCACGCGACCTAATAAAAAAGAAATTTGAGTTCGGAGTAGTTGGAGGGTACATTAGACGCACACACAATGCCGACTAGTGGTCATGTCATATTCGCTTGATTTTCGTACTGTGCGCTTAACTGGGCGCTTGTGGCGGTTTCCGCGAAGTCAACACGTCGCACGTGGGCGAGTGATAATTTTCAACGACGCGCTCGCGAATATCAAAAGGGCTCGTACGCAATCATGAGTATATTCATACATGAACAAACTTCAGTGGTGGTGGTGGTCATTTTGTGATACCAATTTGGGGCGTGTGTACCTACATACTGGGAAATGAGTGTGTGGGGAATGAAATTCCTCCTGTGGCCTGCTTTCAAAGGGACGGGGCTAGCCATTTCAGTGTTGCGGTCGTTTCGGGCTCAGATAAGCTTTATTACTTTTGGCATGGCTTTTGTGGGCTTGATAATTGGGCTAACAATGTTTAATTTTTTTTTTTATGATGAAATGCGTTTTTTGTCACTCAATTTAAGGCGGTTTGGCTTGATATGCGTGGATGAGATTTTGGTGAAATATTACAAGTAAGACAAATTTTTAAAAGCTGATGTTATTTGAGAAACATATATTGTGCGACTTTGTTAATCAGCAAAGCGACAATGAATCGATTAAATGAAGAGAATATGGGCATAAATCTGGTTACGGGTTTAAATTGAAATAATTCGACGTCCGTCAGGGAATTTGTAAAATATCTTAAAATGCGTCATTTGCGTATGCACGAGAGGCTGTTGCTGATGCAAAATAAGAGGCGAGTTCAGCAACTAGAGCTTCAGTTGCTTAATGGGGTATGTACAAAATTTAGACGGCATTTATCAGAAAATGCAAAGATGTTGAAAGAAACATAAGAAAGGTAAGGAGAAATCAATGGAGTGGCTTAAAGTGAATGACAAGGAGGAAACGCCCAAAAACAAATTGAAATAGTAAAATTATGCTTATATTTATACCGGTGATTTAAATTTAGATTTCTAAGAGCAGGTTCTAAAAATAAATTAAAGAAAATCACAAGACAAGGGGGAGGGGGGGTCCGCGCGTTTTTTTAAATTTAAAAAATGCATCCTCTTCCTTAATGCCACTTAGGACATGAATTGTGAATTTATAAATAATTACTAATCAGTAACAGTGAATTTTATAGAAACTGCTTCCGGGTGATTTACAATCTTGACAATACCGATTTATTCCTTTCAAGTACATTAGTGAGTAAAAGAAGTGATCCACTTTTCAATAAACAAAACTATCTCCATCTGTAGCCTTTACTTAATGAATCTGAGGTTGTGACAAAATTTAAATGTACTGTGAAACGACAGACAATAGTTGCCGTGACTATACCGGTGGGAAATGAGAAATAACGCAATATTACTTCTATGGCCTTATGCCACACTACATCTGCGTTATAAAATCATTATATCATCTTTTTTTTGATTACCCAACAGGCTAGGAGGTCAAAATGTATGAAATACGTGGGACTACAGTTCACAAGGAACTAGGTCGTAGCTTCTTTATAAACTACTTCGTGTTGTGTATCTTACGAGTGGAAGAGAACTGCAGTTTCTTTCCGACTCCGAACGGTGGAATTTGACATTAAATTGGTATCCTTTGAGTGTTGTTAGCAACTCGAAAGGAGCTGGTGAGTTATTCAGTCTGGTGACCTGGACTGGTCCCATACATACTTATGTTTAAATAAAATAAGTTCACTTTGAATGTGAGTCAATACCAAAGTACTTAGACATATGGTGTTAACATATTTGAGAAATTGTTCTTGGCTCAAAAAATATCTGCAATAGGTAAGATGAAAAAACTGTACACACGAAGTCTAAAAATTACGCTGCTTAGAACCATGTCCATCGCTGAGCTTTAGCACCGAAGTACACTAGTCTAACTCCGTATAATCACCAGTGATGAAAAATGGATTTTGTTTAACAACTGCAAGAGATCTGGTCAGTGAAAACCAAAGGCATATCCCCAAAGGTGGTCTTCAGTCAGAAATGATAAGGGTGGCAATCACCGATGATTTTTCATTCCTCCAATCAGGAAAAACATAGGTGCATGAGCGAATACTTATTGGAATCAATCTATATCTTATAAAATTAGCTATAAGACAGCCTAAGTTGATGAATACGCATTATCCGATTCTGTTGTATGAAAAAGTTTTGACTTGAGAATCCTTTGCACCGACCATAGCCTTCTGAAATTTCTCCAACCGCACGCACACTTGCATAATTTAGTCCGCAAAAGCTAGGCCGAAATCGAGCAGAGTTCATAGAAAATTTTTAGTGTCAAAAAATTAAGAGAGATGCGCCTAGAATCATGCTTGAACCTTATTGATGTGAATAGGATCATATCAATTATCAATTATAACTATCAATAAACAGTTCCTGTATCCGGCTTAGTTTTTGTTTTAAATAACTTACAATCGATCAGAGTAGGGCAAATATTAGTCTAATAATGACTAGTAACTAAATTAGTCATTAGTTGCTGGATACCAGCGATTAATAACTAGTTTATTCACTAACCATAAAAACAATGATTAACGACGAAATCAGTTTTTATTCGTAGAAGTTGACTTAATCATAAGTCAGAAATCACTAAATAAGAGTACTTTATTCAAGCCATATCGCTGCTCTTACAAAAAAGTGAATAGAAAACTTAGTTGTTATTGAAAAATTGGTGGTTGGTGAGTAATCATGATACAAAGTTAGTCATGACAAAATATTAATCATGACTAACCGTCAATCATATGTGTAAATAACGAAAATTCATGACTAAAGCGTAGTTGTGAATAAATCGGGCAAGCAATTTAGTCATGACTAACGTTTAGTCATATTTCTTTAGTCAATTGTCATTATGTTATTTTATGCCCAACTCTGCAACCGATGACCCAGCAAAAATTGCAGTTAGTTAGGAAATTACTTGTCAGAATCATTTGAATAAAGGCGGACAGAAAAAACTCATTGTATGAAAGAGGTCTTATGTACTGAATTTCAGTCTGTGAATTTCTACTGAATCACAACAAAATCCATTAATATTTGAAATGGATAAAACCTCGTAATGAAAAATGGATCAATTAAGGCAACATAGAGCGAAAACGGTCGTGGTCGAAAGCCAATTAGTCAAGATGGGTTTGGTCTGTGTTTTTGGGACTGGCAGATCATTGACTAGGGGCTACTCCTCATCGGCCAAACTCCTAATTGCATCCAGTACTGTCAATAAGTAGACCGTCTGAAGGAAATAGTCGCTCCGTTGCGACCGCCGTTGGCTAATAGAAAATGAGTTGTCTTTTATTACGATAACGACAACCCACACATATTGATGGTTGCTCGTCAGAAGCTCTAGGAGTTCATTTGGGAGTTTCTTATGCATCCACCGAAAATTAAAGTTTACGTAAAACAGGGATAGTAGATTCCGAAAATGACAGCATAATCAAATGAGGTAAAAACAGTGGGGTGTAATTTTATGCATCCAATTCATCAAAAGATCTTAAAATAATCATCCATTCCATCTGTGGATGGTAATTGCCTCATTGAAACCGAAAGATTTTCCATCCTAGGTATGTGTATCGAATCCTTAGTTGGAACGATAACATTTTTGAGTTCGCCAAAAGGACTGTGGTCGCCGTGGCGTAGTGGTAAGTGCATCGACCGCGGCGCAGAAAGTCTGGGTTCGATTCCCGGACGGGACACCTAGCATTTTTTCACGGCACCACCTCTTTCGAGTTGCTGACAACACTCAAAGAGTACCAATTTTCTATGAAAAGCTTTTTAAATCTCGCCGTACGGAGTTGCAAAAAACTGTAGGTCCCTTCTACTCGTGAAGAGCAGTAGCTTGCACAATACAAGTAGTTGTTGTACAAGCTAGGTCCTGGTCTGTGTGTGGGCTGTAGTGCCACTCAATTATTATTACTATTAAAAGGACTGTTAAATAGAGAAAGAAGAACTATTTCACCCCTTTTGGTTTGGGTATATATACGGCCTCTATAGCCATATGATTGGGTACAATACTTCTGTATAAGGTGCGGTGTTCCGTGGACGATATTTTAACAGAAGATGTTCAAATTTCAAGAATTCCCCCCAAACATAAGCTTCAATCAATTAAGCTTCGAGACTCTTTCTTTAACCACACCATACTAATATGTGATGCTTTTCCCAACTGGATTTTTTCCCCATTTTAATCCGTAGGTATTTAAAGGTTCACCCCTCACTTCCTCTCTTCCTGTATACCTTTGACTCGTGCTGCCATCAGATTCTGCACACTTAGGGGCTTCTCGTAATCCCTTTAAAAGAAGCAAAATAAAAAAAAACATGAACTTGTAAGCAGGCTGAAATCATAACGCTGGCTAATAGTCTTGTACACCACGTAGAAACCCATTTTTAATAAGTAGAATAAGTTTTTTTTAAAGTTTGTTTTTCACAAAAGCATAGCAGTTCACAATGGAACACTGCTACATCATCCATTAGTTTGCCCATCACTTTTTTCACTCATCCCGGCGATGATATAATAAATCTTTCAAGAATGAGGTCCTCACTCTTCATCTATACCATTTGCTTTTCAGGACACACATACGTGTGGGATCATTCATTGTGAGCTATTGTCGTAGACAATTCCTTAGCCTGCCACCCGACTACAGTGTAACAGGTGATTTTCTTATTAATTGTCAAGCATATGAGTCCTTGACAAATATATTGTTCATTTCATATCGTCACTACAACAGCAATTCCATTCAGATGTAGAAGAGCATCAGAAGGAGTCATCCTTCAGTGCTTCACTTTTGTTGTGTCATATCCCTTTCTTAGGAAAAGCATACAAACCGACCGACGAGAGTATAGAGCGAGGCCAAGTGGAACACAAAAACAAACTCGAGACTATGGCGAGTTGATGTGCGGGTGGATGAATAAAGTGGGAGTGTCGGTAGTTGAAAAATATTTCACCCTTGGGCCAGTCAAGTGGACAAGGAGAAACATCCGGTCGTTGCCAATTTAATGCACAACGATGCTCAGCACCGCCAGCAGAAGGCATTGTGCTTAACAATAAGCGGGACCTTTATCAACGCGACCAACAACAGTTTTTAATGATCGGAAACATTGTAACCGTATATTGTAAGGCATTTAAATTCAAGCATGCATTGGGTACATCGTGCTTTCCTTTGTTGGATGCAGTGTTCCTTTTGAAAAGGCATTCCATTGATATGAACACTCCCCGCTTGCAACTCACATTTTGCCTTCGCCGGGTTTGGATTTATTCTGATCCTTAAAATATAAGCCCTTTCGCAGTAAAAACGTAAATATTTGAAGGACGGACGGTTGTGCATCAAACATTATTAATGGTTTTGGGAGGATTGAAGGGCTTACGTTAAAGCAAATCGCATTACTCTTCAAATGAAACGCAAACCTTATGTGCTGCAGTAGCAGCAGCATACAAAAGGCTACTTGGTTTCTCCTTCCTGAAGGATCATGTAAATATCATGTGCATTCGAGCTATTTCAGTTGTTATTAATTTGCTTGTCGGATAAGAAGATAAGAGGCTTCAGAGAATGCACTTGCTCTGCGAGGTAGGGATATTTTGGGTGTTTAAAGACATTGTTGCTATGCATGATGTTTAAGCTAGGATTAGGATTACCTTGCATAGCATTGATTGCTTAAGGAGCCCTCTTGCGCTACCTTGGCTTGCGGGTTTCAGAGTGCTTTGAAAATTTCATGGAAGACGAAAGCAATTGAGTCTGAAAAGGAAATGATTTTATTGCAGGAATTGAAGTTTATCTAATAAGGAGGACTTTGCTGAAATAAATTTACCATACGCAAATATGTACATTCCACCTTGTACTGTGAAGTACGTTTTTCAGAGGAAAACATGATCTTTAAAATTTGTTTGTATTTCTTGAAGATGAACTGAAAGCCCTACGGTATGGACGACCTCGAGAAAAATCTGGAGGGTGTTTACATACTTGAAATGAAAAATTTTACATTGTAAAGGCATATTAATAAAACACCACTCTCTTGAAAATAGCCTTTCATGGACAATAGGATGATGCCCCTACGCTTTTAATTTAGTAAATGGAAGTGCAGAGATTGACAGTTAATGACTACCATACATCAGCGGAAGTGAGTGACTCGCTGTATTCCTAAAATGAGTGCTGTCAGCCCAAGATTGACTGCATTGAAGCACCCACTGCGACAGCAGTACGTGACTTTGCAGAATAAGTTCGTTAGGTTTGTTTCTCGAATAAATAAGAACTTATTTCTATGTTGAGTGGTGAATAAGATTAAATTCTCATTTTAACGTCTTTTCGAATCGAGATCTTGTCTAAGAAGGCTTAAAAAAAATACGTTTAGTGTCGCTGTACAGCATTCATTAAGTTTTAGTAAGTATTGTATGATCTTTGAGTAATGTGTGTGAAAGAACGTCTATACGAGTCTCCACATGATTACAAAAGCATTCATTTCTAATTGAGGAGAATTCTACACAAAGCCATAGATTTCTTTGTTTACGGGGTTCAATTGTCTCAGTAGTAAAAGGTGCGCGATCACACGATTCGTAATCTAAGCGGGCTTTAGAGATACTTGAGTTGGCTTACAATTTTGAGCGAAATATCATATTTACTAACGAGGCGACGCACGTTAGACTTAAGTGCTGATAAGTGAAATGATCTTGGGAACAACATTACAAAATTTGAAACACGGATTACGATGAGCTCTGGTTTTTGCAGAATGGCGCACCGTGCTACACAGCCCATAGCACAAACGATCTCATGCGCACCAAACTTTTATATCGTATTATTAGCCTTCTTTGCGATGTCAATTGGCTTCTTCGAAGTTGCGATTTAGCTCAATCGGAACAAGATTCGCATGCGATTCAGTTCTTGAGCTGCAGCTAACAAAAGTCTTGGGAAATTAGAGCCGACGCATTAATTTGTACGACCTTGTATTTTACACTAATAGAAAACGTTGAACTGGAACTCTGTTCCCACGTCGCTGGAAGACCCACTTCACTTCACCACGGATGGGTGAAAAATGAACGACGGGGTAGGGCTGAGGTGTACTCCAGTGACTTGAACCGCCGTCTCTCCTTCAAGCTTCCTCCACACTGCATAGTTTTGAAGGACGCATGGTTTTAGTTAAGGAAGAACGCTGCGCTCTGACTACAATTTAATCTCTTGGAGGTCACAACTTCCAATCAAGCCTCACAGCCGCTCTATTTTAACCTAACCTGACTTAAGTTCCACAATTGTTGGTTTGCAATTGTGGAATAATTAATCTCAATCGAAACGTTGGTCAATGCGTCCTTAAAGCCTACGTCTATTCATGCGAATTTGAACTTTCGAATAAATATCCTTTTGGTAAAAAAGTTGTTTAGCTTTCAATTCAAAAATAACACCACATGTGGTCTAAGCTTCCGCTTAGTGCTAGTTGGCTCCCCTTATGCTAAATTGACTTACTTTCCAATCCTGGATCTTCCCCAAAAAAACATCGTGCCCTTATTCCCATAAGTCCCATAAAGTAAAATAAAGTCCTGTTTCCACTAAAGAAAGTGAAAAACAAATGAAAGCTTACATATAAAATATTAAAAAATATTCAAGCAATTTTCCTACTTGGCCAAGGATAGGATGTGGGGTTGGTGCAAGGTTTTTGAGTATGTTGTTTACTCAACCAAATTTGAAGCATGAATTTCGCCAGCCACAAGGAGAAATTCCATCTGTACTCAAGTTGTCTACTATGCTAACTTGGAATTTTAGTTTCTGTAACTATGTTGCAACGCAAGCAAAGACAAACATTTTCCTCCCAACATCTTTAATTTAATCTAATAAATGACCAAGACTACCAAGAGGTTTAATCTTTCAGGAAGGAAAACATTTATTTTTCAAAATCTTAACGTATAGCCATTGGCCAGTCAAACTCAGACGAGCTTAAGGATTAACTTCAGCTACCATGCCTGTCGCCTTTCTGATAAAATGGCATTTTGTTTGTGCGCATCTATACAAATATCGAATGCAGTGTCATAAGACAACATATAAGAACAGTTTGGAAAGGAGAAGAATCTCTAGATGAGCAAGGGACTTGGAGACAATATTGCAAAAATCCAGTAATTGAATACTCACTGCACATACATGGCTCGACAGAGACCCACAACGCCCTCTGATGCAAGAAGCTAGCATCTTTCGTTGATTTTAGCCAAACGTGTACATGTGTAAGTGGAAAAATTCATGTGAAAAAGGGATGAACTATTAAAAGTCAGAGCGAATGAAAACAGAACCAAACAAAAATGGAAATTTACTGCACATCCTAACCAATGCCGCTGCTAACTATAAGAGTTAATCCTCGTCCACTAAGCTCTGTGCTGTCACTTACAGTACAAACAAACAAACAGCCCGTCCCCTTCAGTTTTACATCCTTTCAGATAAACCACACAAGGATTAGGTGTACGGTCAACGGAGCTGCCAGTAAACATTTTTACACATTTGTTTCAGTCAGGACTTGCTGTGTACCTTTGGCACTTTTCTCCGAGAATTAAATCAAAGGAAAGCTAAAATAACAAATTAAATTCATAAGCCAGTGGAAGGTTTTGCAATTTGAGTTTGTTAATAAATTATAGCATGACGCATTTGTGTGGGCTACCCGGGCTTCTGGTCAACGTGAGTTTAGATTAGATTTTGAATCCCCGCCAACGGTGAATTTGTGATGACTTGACTGCGAACAGTAATTAGTAAAATGTGTGCTATCCTTAGATTGTAGAATTTTGTCCTTAGTTGTCTAAAGTGAAGTCTGATGCTTGCGTGATTGTTTGACCACATCCGACACATGTAAAGGGTGTTTGTTTTCAAGTTTACAACTTTCATGTGCTGAATTTTTCTATGATCGGTCATGACGTAAGTCACCAACGTCACTTACATACAACTAAAAAGAGTTTTGGTGTCGCTTTCCTGCATTCTACAATTTCAGTAAGCTTACCCGATAAAATTAGAAAGTGACCGTGCTGCTGTGCTGTGCTGTGTTGTGGAAAAAATCTATTCTGACCAATAAATCTAAAGTTTTAACACTATACTTCCGCCAAAACTTTTTTTTAAACATTTTCGAATCCTGCTGCAAAGTCCTGTTCTGGAGCTACTTTAAAAAAAAACATTATAAATACCTTGGGACAGTGCGGGCTATACCCGACCACCAGATGTTTCGTTTTAAAGTTGATTCAAGCAATCGTGTGGATAATGCTTCGAATAACTTAAGATAAAGGTATACAAACGAAAGACGAAACATATGTTGTCGAGCACAAAGAAGACCTCGTGGTGATTGGGTCAAAACAATCACAATTTTAAGTTATCTACCTCGGGGCAAAGGTTAACATCCGAATAACATCAAAGCTGAGATTCAACGTAGAATCGCAAAGGATGTTACTGTGTTCTGTGGCAACAACTGGGCAAACTTCTGACTGGCAGGGCCAAGTCCTATCACATTCTTTGTACCTTGGGATAAACCAATGATCCTGTCTGCGAGGAAATTGAATGAAGAAGAAGACATAACAGCAAATTCTACAAACCTTATCAAGATGTGGATGTAGTTCGGAAGGCAAGAATCCATCGACTGCACTGGCTTGGCCAAATCGCGGCACAGCACATGAACACCCAGGGTCCTTCGAGCCTACTGGTTCGGTAAGAAAAGTAAGACTGAATCTTCCGTAAAAAGACTAACTTATCGTGAACTTAAGACAGCTTCGCCTTCATGACTTGAAGCAACGTAACCAAGACTATCAACGATGGAAGGTAGCGTTTTGTTATGATCTTAAACTGCAAACGCTTTTTGAATGTACATACGAGTACATGTGTATGTTTTGTACCCGCACACACAGGAATATGAACTGAAAGGAAAATAGCATTTTCCGATTTCCAAAATTATTCATCATTTTCATTCTCTCAATATCCCAACTGTGTAATAGTACTCCAAAAGAAAAGTTGTCAACTGATTCTTAAGTTCGCTTCAAAAGTTCTGTCGAGCACTATACATTTCATTTGGCCCCAACTTCACATTGATTAAAGCCGCCCTTAATAATATCTCAAAATAAAAATTTCATATACACACAATGATCACTTCTTGTTCTTCTTTTAATGCTGCTACGGTCTAGGATGGATCTCGGTTTCAACTATCATGCCTCTCCGGCCAGCAGGATCTTTCGCCAGTTGTACTGTTGAGTTGTCCCAATGTCTCGGAATTGAAGAGTTTTTAGGCCGGAGCAGTGTTGTTCGCTCCATGTGGCTTAGCTATTTTATTTAAGGAGACTGCCGCTTTACGGCGCATAGAGTTCGTTGTTAAATCGTCTCCTCCATCCTCGATCTTCTCCTCCCTCCTCCATCAACGCAAACAGGACCCAACATCGCACGCAGAACTTTTCTCTAGAAAAGAACAATGATTTCTTCCGCTTTTACTCCAAGTTTCCGCGCCTTCAAGGCTGACTGGGTTGATCAAGCTGTTACATAAGGCCAGCTTAGTCCATTGAGAGATGGCTCTATTATTTAATTACGTCCTGAGCCGAAGGAAGCAGGGATTTGAAACAGTGATTTTGTATTTGATTCGTAAAAAGTCCTTGCCTACCTCGAGGTTCTTGCTGCCCCTTCGTACACTCTGTCCGAGACGTCGATGTTGTGTGTCCTTCATTGATGACAGCATATACTTCGTCTTGCCCTCATTCACCACTAGACAAATTTTATCCATTTCTGCTTCAATTGCAGCAAACGCCTTATTAATGCCTCGCTACTAGAGTTTAATAAAATTTAACTTCATCTAGCATTCTTAGAAATTCGATCGAAAATGGAATAGCCTCACAAATTGTATTCCAAGCGTAAATCTCACAACACTGTACTGATTGACTAGAGAGCACATTTAATTGGCTACGGGAGAATCTATCCACTCCATACGTCAGACGAACTGCGAAAGCCTGTCAACCTTTTGAAAATGGTTTGGAAACTAGCAGAGTGAAGTCATTCGTAGCGAATCATTGTTCGCCAAAACTAATTTTCATACTCCAAAGATTGCTTTGGCAACCGGGAATTCGGTTAGTGCTTGAAAATTGCATTTCGGTTTTCACCTGGCTCTGCATACGCCATGTTCACGAATTAAAACGAATGTGGCACGAAGGTGAAAACTTTGCTAATCCGCTTTGAATTCGCTCTTCTCAGAAGTGTTAATTTCTAAAAGCGCACTGCTGACGGTCCATGAAGCCAGAAGGCAGCACATGAACGCACCTATGTCTTTTTGCGCAACAGTTGTCGCAGGTGAATGTTGTTTAAATATTTGCAATGAATATTTATGTATTAAATCGAGCTTGGAACTTTTGATTTTCCTCCAAATTACACATTGCTGCGGCAGTGCACGCGAGGATACGTTCGGTTCCTGTCACCAGGGGGCCAGAGGAAGTGTGCGCCAACGACTAACATTTCATTTCAATCTGAACCTTCCACATCGCCATTGTCATCATCAGCATTGTTGTCGCCGGGACACTGGAGTGGATGGAGCAACGAGCTAGGATGGGTTGTACCTGCTGTTCACTCCACATGACTCTCATCAAAATTCCAACGTAATAATACTCCCAATTCATTCATTTATGATCATCTTCCCCAAATGAGGATGACCTCATGCATTACTAATGCCCTCAGTGTGGTGTTATTGCATGAAGAAGGCGGACGAACAATGGCTGTACTGAGATTGTGTCTCAACTGTATCCATGGAACGACCGTATGTTGACAAATGAAAATCGTGAACGGCATGTGTGCTATAGACATATTTCCCGGATAACACTGTAGAGCACAAGTATGCACACGAGTTATGAGAACCAGTATTTTTAAAATTAAGTTAAGACTTGCTCCCGGCTTCATCGCCATACAAGAGATACACAAATGACGTGAAGAGCGTTGCAAACAAATCGTAAATAGACTTTAGGCGTACCGTCAATACGATTAGAAAACTCAAGTAGCCTGCCAATTAAGCAACAGAGGAGTAACAAATGTGTACCAAAAGTCCATTGGAATATACCTTTTAGCAAACTGAAATAGTGCCAGTTACACTCACATATTGATGGTTTCGTTATTTGCTTATGATTTTATTTGATGTGCGCAATCCACATATGCACTAAAATGTAACTTACTTGATAGTTCCACGTACTTAATAAAACTTAGAATTAAAGTAAAAAAATCTGACTTTATTTATAAGAGAACCTTTAGGAAAGGAAATGCTTCGAAGTCAAACAATGTTTGAAAACCGCTCAATGTATGTGGAAGATACGAAGAATGTGGCAAACAAACAGCATACCGAAAATGAACAAATCGTTTTCACAAACGAAACCATCAAATTAACCATACATGTGAAATTTTGCGAGCATAAAGTGCGCATGCCAAAGCAATAAAAGCATGCTGTGATTCGTGTACCTGAGAAAAAGTCGATTCCACCCCTTCACACGCCTGCATACGTCTTTCAATTTAAGAGTCACTATGTCAGATTCCAATTAATTAATTTCGTAGGCCAAATTTCGAATTATGTGAAAAGTCCTTTATGAACTCTCCAACCGATCCATCAGTTCACTGAGAACTAACTAGAAGAAATAATTAAGTGTCGGCACGGACATGTTGCCATACAAATTCCAAATCAAAATCAAGATGCTTAAGTCCATTTGAACTCGAATAGTGTCAATTACTTGTTGTCACTTACAGAGCCAAGAGCTTAAGTGTCACTTTGGTTGGCACTCCATTCATTTGTGCATTTATGGGTGCCAGGATCTACGCATGAGGAGGACATGCAAAAGGGGAAGTGAAGCATACTTGCAATGATATTTTGAATACAATGCAATTGATTGCTTTCACTGAAGCTTACAGCTGTCCTTAAAACCACCGTTACACATACGCATGTCTTGAATTCCTTTGAAAAATCAATGTTCTTATATGGTAAAGCATTGGCTCAGCTTACATTGGGCACACAAGTGAATTTTGAAAATAAACTAAAGCCGTGCTGGACCAACTCTTTAACCTCTTCGGAGCATGTTTGTCGTCTGAAGTCCAGTGTTTTTAATGCTCCGTGGTCAGTGGTCTGTATATTTGAGTCCACGTTGCCTCAACGGAAACGGAAACATAAAGGTCGTAGTACAGGATGCAATGCAACGTATTTTCTTCGTAAGGAACAAACCCTTCTAAGGGCAATTTCAATGGATCATTAATATCTCTGCCAAAATGTATGCAACAGAAACATAAAATAATTTTCAAGAAAAATATATTTCTAAGAATTCGGCGTTTTTTTATATGAACTTCTTTCAGTTTTTGAACACGAATACCGTCTAAACTAAGCCGATTAGACGCCCCCACCCCACCCATACAATTTTTTCTTCGTCTCATTAAGATCTACAAAACTGCATCACTCAATCGAGGGGCCGCAAGTATCGAAATCTTGCCGGAGGTGATGTGAACAGTCTACTAAGATCGAACAAATTTGATGGCGTATATCTCGGGAATTCACCGTTCGAGGTCCAAGTGATATGAAGGACATTTGAAGAAAATTTTATGGTCTGTCGAATGATGGGAACTTCGGGATAGTTGTTCCCCCTTTTCAACGTTTAGAATTATGAAGAAAAACAAAACGCCTTTAAATACAAGGTTTCTTGTGGCTTGAGATACATTTTTGAATCGGTTTCTGTGGTCTCTGTACCAATTTCTTTTTCATAAGACAGGCAAAAACTTCATCAAACGAAAGTCGCTGTGCGATGGACCACTTTCAGCTTGATATCAAAATAAGCTTCTCACACTAGTGATAGTAAGCTTCGTCTTTTTCTGATTGAACTTTGACCCACATTTAATGCCAAGATCTCTATTTTGACAAGGGCTAAGTTTTCTTTCATTTGATGTATAATTTTTCGTTTTCCAAGAAACGCGCTCCGATAGAACAAGTGCTTCAAAATGATGCTCCTTACCGAACTACTAAGTTTTGACTAAGCCGGTTTCAGTCATCATTTGAAGCAGCATCTGTTTGCAATTCAAATCTCCACTTAATATGAGGAAGAATAAGGGGATTTTGTGAATCACAATTTCAATGTCCTGCTTTAGTTGCAGTTAATGCCCTGAAAAGGACATATTCCGACGCATTGACGGGCGTGATAGACAGTGTTTGAGACAAGAATGATGGTTATGAGTGCAGATTTAGATTCGAACGTATCCTCGTCTGCGCTAGGGTCTAAGCCTTCGTTAAATAACGTCTTTATTCATTAAATTTAAAAGTCGCGTGCTTTCTCAAATTGTCGCGTTATTAGTGATGCTAAGAAGTCAAGTGAGTCATCAACTGATTCCTCAAATGAGTCCACAAGTGATTCCTAAAGCGATCCGTCAAATTGATTCCCCAAGTGAGTCCGCATATGAGTCCTCAAATGAATCCACAAATGTACGAGACAAATGCTTCTTCAACTGATTCTTCAATATGATTTCTCAAATGGTTCCTCACAGATGACTTCAGACTTGATTCTTCAGATGCTTCCCCAACTGATTCTTCAACATTGATTCCTCAAATTTAACGCAAATTTAAAGCAAATTTAAAGTATTTAGAAGTCAAGTGAGTCATCAACTGATTCCTCAAATGAGTCCACAAGTGATTCCTCAAGCGATCCGTCAAATTGATTCCCCAAGTGAGTCCTCATATGAGTCCTCAAATGAATCCACAAATGTACGAGACAAATGCTTCTTCAACTGATTCTTCAATATGATTTCTCAAATGGTTCCTCACAGATGACTTCAGACTTGATTCTTCAGATGCTTCCCCAACTGATTCTTCAACATTGATTCCTCAAATTTAACGCAAATTTAAAGCAAATTAAAAGTATTTAGAAGTCAAGTGAGTCATCAACTGATTCCTCAAATGAGTCCACAAGTGAATCCTCAAGCGATCCGTCAAATTGATTCCCCAAGTGAGTCCGCATATGAGTCCTCAAATGAATCCACAAATGTACGAGACAAATGCTTCTTCAACTGATTCTTCAATATGATTTCTCAAATGGTTCCTCACAGATGACTTCAGACTTGATTCTTCAGATGCTTCCCCAACTGATTCTTCAACATTGATTCCTCAAATTTAACGCAAATTTAAAGCAAATTTAAAGTATTTAGAAGTCAAGTGAGTCATCAACTGATTCCTCAAATGAGTCCACAAGTGATTCCTCAAGCGATCCGTCAAATTGATTCCCCAAGTGAGTCCTCATATGAGTCCTCAAATGAATCCACAAATGTACGAGACAAATGCTTCTTCAACTGATTCTTCAATATGATTTCTCAAATGGTTCCTCACAGATGACTTCAGACTTGATTCTTCAGATGCTTCCCCAACTGATTCTTCAACATTGATTCCTCAAATTTAACGCAAATTTAAAGCAAATTTAAAGTATTTAGAAGTCAAGTGAGTCATCAACTGATTCCTCAAATGAGTCCACAAGTGATTCCTCAAGCGATCCGTCAAATTGATTCCCCAAGTGAGTCCTCATATGAGTCCTCAAATGAATCCACAAATGTACGAGACAAATGCTTCTTCAACTGATTCTTCAATATGATTTCTCAAATGGTTCCTCACAGATGACTTCAGACTTGATTCTTCAGATGCTTCCCCAACTGATTCCTCAACTTGATTCCTCAAATGATTTCTAAAGAATAATATAATACCGTCGCGTCGCGCCCGCCTGAAACGAAATAAGAAAACCTGAAAAGAGCAGAGGCCTACCTAACCTCAGGACACCTGTTTGGGTCCTGAGGGGTCCCCTACCTAGCCTCAAGGACACCGGTCTGTCACTTGAGGGTTCCCCTACCTAGCCTCAGAGACAGCTGTTTGCCGTCTTGAGGGGGTTAATTGGAAATAAATTTTCCCGAGAAATGTATAGTTTGGTATGCATGCTTTCAACCGAGAACCGAAGTGAGTAAGGTAAAGAAATAAAAGAACAAAAATTCTTACTGATTGTTTTTGTATGCACCGAAGTGCCTTACCCTGCATTTTTGTGCCACGTAACTGGAAAGCTGCAGACATTGTTGGACCTCTTCTGGTCATCGTACGAAAAACACTTTTGGGCCCTTACACATATGCGAGAGACATGGTAGGTCGTGAGACCACTTTCAGCCTCCTCCCAGAGGGAAGAAGCCACCATATCAGCTCACATTTTCACTTTCACTTACACAAACACACAATACAGGAGCAGGAGCAGGCACAGGAGCAGGAGCAGGCACAGGAGCAGGAGCAGGCACAGGAGCAGGAGCAGTAGCACGAGCTGGAGCTTGGTTTCTGGACTTGGAATCTAATCCGGATTCTGATTCACCTGATGTCCGCTTCAATCGATGTCTGCTTCAACGGCAATCGCGGTCCGCCGAGCAATGTGTCGATCGAAAACCGTCTTCTTCTTTCTTCTTTTTAATGCATTTTATTTTGGAAATATCAGTGAATTATAATCTCAAAACGAGATAAAATGCTTAACCTGGTCATGTATTTACATATTTTATATCTAACTTACTGGCTCTGGGCGAGCATCGAAAACCGTCTTCAGCTGCTTCCATATTCTCAATGACTCGCCTCTTTATATGAAACGCTATTCTCGCGATCGATTGCGACCGAAGCCAAAAGGCCAAAAAATGCTTTGCAGCAAACTTCGAGAATTTCCGACTAACCAAACGGCTAACAACGAGAATAAATGGCCAAGGAATGCTTATGAAAGACACGTGCACGTAAGACTTAATCTAAGAACGCAGCTGCATTAACGAGATTCTGCGCTGAAACAGAAGGGAAAAGATTAGAACCCTACCTATCCTCGGGAGCACCTGCTGTGCTCCAGAGCGGTCCCCTACCTATCCTTAAGCACTTCTGTTTGAAGCACTCAAGGGGTCTCCCTACCTATCCTCAGGGACACCTGTCGGGTCCGCTGAGCGGTCCCCTACCTAACTTCAAAGAGACCTGTTCCTGTTTGGCTCTCGAAGTCCTACACCAAGTCGCGAGCTAAACCTATACAGACTTCTCCACGCAGAGAGCATTTTACCACCGCCACAAAAAACAAAAAAAATAACAACCGCCTATATCCTCCCGCCCGAATAACGCAAATGTACTGACAGCGATAAAAGCTTTCTACGTGGCTAAGTCTGCAATTTCTAAGCCCTAGATCTTTGCACAAGAAATTTGAAAAATCGACAAAAGTGGGAGAATTTTTTGGAAAATTAAGAAAATTTCGTGTTTAAGCTGTCTACCTGGCTATCTCCCTCCTAAACTGCCTAAACCTACTCTTGATCTGCGTTCGAGCAAAACCAAAAATTGTGCAAAGATATTGGAATGAAGTAATTACACCGGACTAGCAAAAAAAAAAGCAAAACATTCTGAGTCTCTACCTATCTAAGCTAAGTGCCTGACTAAGTATCTCCTACTTAAAGTGACTATTCCCTGTCTAAGGACGGCCCTATCTATGCCTAGCTCTTTGGCTGTCCAAAGATTTACTCAAAATCTGCATCGCATCTAGCTATCCTAACTAACCTGTCTAACCTAACCATCCTGTCTAAGCTATTCTACCCGATCTGTTGATGTCCTTTGATAGAAACAATCCAGGGGGAACAGACATCCCGGAACCAAGTGCATGCATACCCTCAATTAGAGTTTATTTTCAAAGGCAAGTAACGATAGTCCTGGCCCGTGATAAGGACAGAGATTCCCAAGTGTTTTGAACGAAATTTCTAAGCCCTAGCTATGCCTAATCTAAAGAAACTAAGTCTGAGGTCTTGCATTGAAAAATATCAGAAAGAAAAGCGTTTGCAACGATTGCAAGGAAAATGTCGAACAACTAAGAATTAATTAAGCAATTTAAAAAGCAACGCGAAGCAAGTCAAAGCCTAACAGAAGCTCCTTAAGCTAAGTTTAAGATTAAGTTGAGTCGCGAAGTATACTAGAAACCTCAGACACTTCTGTACAAATGGAGCTTCTGTGTTTTTCTTAATACAAAAAAAAGAAAAATATAAATAAATATGTTCAGGAAACGGCTTGCTTCTGTTGGACCGCTTGTGGTCATTGTTGAACTGCATTCCTGCATCTTTTCTGATCAGCAACGAAAAAAAAAACAGTTTTGGGCCCTTACACAAATCGCAAGAGATGTGGTAGATCGTGAGACCACTTTCAGCCTCCTCCCAGAGGGAAGAAGCCACCACATCTGCTTGCAACACACAACACTTCACTACTGCTAAACTGGTTCTTTGGATATTTCTAAAGCGCTGCCTGCCATACAGGATCTTGAGGAATACAGCAGTCAAACACCATCGCGAATGTCTTCGACAGCGAGGAGAACCCGAAAGGATCGCGAATTTCTTAAGTCTCTACAGAACCGACTATAGCAGCAATAAATTCAAAAAACGTCTGAAATCGAAGACGAAAGTGGATCACGATCAAAATTCAAATCGAGTTCCAAATCGCAGACGAAACCAGAATCAAAATCAAGGCAACATCTTCTTGACCTGGCCCTTGAAGCGAGGTGCACATTAAGGAAACCTTGGCCATTACCGATCACCTCAGACGAAGCAGTGAGGTATTCTTCGAACTCTGCGGACACGAAATTGCAATCAAAAGCAAGTTTTTGATCCGAGGATGAATTAAGTATCAAAAGCGCGACTAAACGAAGACTATCTCGAGGACAAAACTGTGCCCAAATCAGAAGCCACAAAATAGACCGAAATCTAGAGATCGTTCTCAGTTTGGAGGAAGACCGATGAAACCGATGAAACCGATGAAACCGATGAAACCGATGAAACCGATGAAACCGATGAAACCGATGAAACCGACGAAACTGATGTCCCGGCAATAAAAGATTTTCCCCAAACTAACCCCAGGAGACAGAAAAAATTCACGTTAAGTAGAAGAGGCTCGAAAAATTAGGGATCCATTCCAAAGCCCCTTGTGCAAAGCTAAAGCTCTAGAATGAAAAAAAAATGTTTCTAACTTAAGAGCGTTCGCAGTCTATACTAATCTACGCAGAAACTCAAACATCACTCTAAGAAGCGCCGAGGGGCTGTTCTCGAACTGCCACAGAATCAATCAATAGTTCTAAAAGCCGATCGCGCTTAAATCAATTTGAGTTCCTGCACAAAAACGAACAAAGCCAAAGCACCCGTTCGTTGTCTACTCTACTTCAAAGCGAAGCCATTCTCGTCAACTCCAGCTCGTCTAGCTGCAACCACCAACTTCGGTGAACTATAACCTTACACCGAGAAGTGGGAGCGTCGACGAGCACGAAGGAGAAGTCTTCCGACTACAACTAACTACTGATGCTTACTGCGAGATTTCGAATAGTTGCTAAACCTGAAATCAACTACAAGAAAGAATCTACGGAGAGGTAACCCAAACATCTCTAAGAAGCGCCGTATGACATTCAAACTGCCACAAAATAAATTAATAGTTCTGAAAGTCACGCTTAAAGGAAATCTGAGTCCCTCTGCAATCTACACTACGAAGGGGGCATACGATTGTCCGTCTTAACTCGAAGGCAATCATCTATTTGCTATCTTGGAGGAGCACCAGTTTGTTTACAGTCACGAGCAACAACGGCGGAGGCAACTTCACATGAAGAGTTGAAGGCCCAGACAGGCTTAGAGGATGGCGCTTCCGATCGCTACGAACGAACAGGATGTTGTCTATCTTAATTTGATGCATATCATCCGTCCGTCGTCTACTCTACTACTCTACGAGGGAAGTCTCAGTTCAACGTAATTCAGCGGAAGTCGAAGGAGAACACTTCTGACTCATATGATCGAACAGGATGTTGTCTATCTTAATTCGATGCATATCATCCGTCCGTCATCTACTCTACATTTCTAGAAAATGGATGTTGTCTATCTTAACACTCAATCTACAGCGAGCGGATCAAATGACCCAATTAGATTTTTTTTTTTAAACGTTCTTGCAACTACTATCCCACCACCATAAAAAGAACGTAAGTTTGCTAATTCTTGTAGCTTTGGATTGGGCCACTGACCGTGCGGTAGTTGTAGTGTCATTACGATGCATATCATCCATTTAATAAACTACTACGAGAGAAGTGTCCATTCCATTCTAACTTCGTTCGACTGAATGCGCTGAATGGCTTCCAACTACTACTAACGAACAGGATGTTGTCTATCTTAACTTGATGCACATCATCCGTCCGTTGTCTACACTACGTTTGCGAGGGAAGCGCCTTTTCAACTCTCGCCGCACGAGCTCTATTCAAGCATCTTCGGTGAAGTGCAATTCCGCACGACGAGCCCATTGCGCAAACAAGCCTGATGCTATCAACCACAAGACTGGCAAGGGAAACTAAATACTACTAGGAAACTAAATACTACTAGGGAACTAAATACTACGACTATCATCACGACTCGCCCGGAAAGTTGGACCTAAGACGAAAGAAAAAAAAAACTGAAAGTAGAAGAACAAACCTGAAAAACGATAAAACAAGCAGACCTGAAAAGAGAGAGAAGTGAGAAAGCCCTACCTAACCCAAGAACACCTGTTCGTGTCTTGAAGAAGATTAAGAACCTAAGATTCGACGAAGCGCGCCTGCCCGCATCATGCTAGCATGTAAATTTTCGACGCGGGAGTCATGACTCAAACGAATGTATATGTATGTGCGCATATATAATATGTAAATATATTAAAAAAACTATTGTGCATAGAAAAGAAATACTTAAGTATACTCATTTGAGCAGATCCCACCAACCATCAAGCCACTTGTAGTCCGCTTCTGTCCGGCACCTTCAACCATGCCAGCTACCATCCAGAAAGAAGGCACCACCAACCATCTCAGGCACCCTCGAAGACGTCAGTCAATATCAACTATCGCAGATGTGAGGTAGCATCGCAGATGTGAGGCACCATCGGAGATGTGAGGTACCATCGACCATGTCATCCACCATCCAGGAAAGGAGGCACCATCAACCATCTCAGGCCACATCGAAAACATCAGACACCACCATTATTGCAGCCACCATTAACCATCGCAGATGTGAGGCACCATCGAACACTTCTGCCTCCATGGACCATATCAGCCACGATCCAAGAAAGGAGGCACCATCAAACATCTCAGGCCACATCGAAAACATCAGACACCACCATTATTGCAGCCACCATTAACCATCGCAGATGTGAGGCATCATCGCAGATGTGAGGCACCATCGACCATGTCATCCATCGTCCAAGAAAGGAGGCACCATCAACCATCTCAGGCCACATCGAAAACATCAGACACCACCATTATTGCAGCCACCATTAACCATCGCAGATGTGAGGCACCATCGACCATGTCATCCACCATCCAAGAAGGGAGGCACCATCAACCATCTCAGGCCACATCGAAAACATCAGACACCACCATCATTGCAGCCACCATTAACCATCGCAGATGTGAGGCACCATCGAACACTTCTGCCTCCATTGACCATATCAGCCACCATCCAAGAAAGGAGGCACCATCAAACATCTCAGCCACCATCGAAGATGTGAGGAACCACCGACCATGTCAACCAACATCGAAGACGTCAGTCACCATTCAAAACATCAGACACCATCAACCATCTCAGCCACCATCGAAGACGTCACCCATCATCAAAGACATCAGCCACCATCGAAGACACCAACCATCAACCATCAGACATCACTGGTGGGTGGTGGTGACCCCAACATGCACCCGAGGACATGAGTACCTGGGAAAAAAAATCAGTAGACCCCAATTACCTCCGATGTACACTCTAGGACAACTCACGACAGACTAAACTCGCTCCCGCGCCTGGACCCCCTTATATACCCTCGGAGCGGCCTCACCGGCCGCTCTTAATTTTCCGATATTTTTTCCCTTTTTTCACCTTTTTCCCTTAAAATTTTTGTGTTTTTCGATATTTTGGCTCTTTTATTGTATTTTTCGCACTGTCGGAGACTCAAAAATTGCTGCGGCCATATGCAGGGAGATCTGCCTAGTGATCTTAGCCATTTTTGAAAACATTTTTAGGTGATTTGTGACAATTCGAAGTGGTTTTTGGACATATTCCTGAAATCTGAGCAGATCTTAACACTTACTTTGGGACCTGGAAACACCAAGACTTACATATATACGGAAATCGTGGCGTAATCTATTGTTTTGTGCAGTTGACGGAATGACATGAATAAATATAATGGCCTTTCTTTCACCAATAAAAGGTTTTCCTTTCCCTACACTCTTTTTTTCGAGGCATTGATCAGGGCCAGTGGCAGGTGCCTTCAATGGGTTTGCCACACAACACACACTCAATGGTCCTGCTACACTGGAGAACGATGTGAGAACTTTGTCATCTCATGTGGAGGTGATGTGAACAGTCTACTAAGATCGAACGAATTTGATTCTCCTAGACCTTGTGGGGTTTTCTTAAGTCAGAAGTCCAAGCGAATGTGCCACAAGTCACAGAGACTTTCTTCCTTTATACCTTCGACTCGCTCTGTGCCTTGAATTCGGACACTGAAGGCTACTCGCAGTGGAGTGACTTACTCTTCTCTGAGCAGTGATGACCACTTTGTTGTACGAAGACGTTTTAAAGATGAAGAACTCTGCATGGCGGTTGGCAATTGGGTGCCACTTCAGCTTGCTACCGCTACCGTAAACCACTTCATCCCCATCACCATAGTAACATCCCCTCTCAATATATACATCCTCTTAAGATAATCGTTTCTTACATCAATTTGCCCCTTTCTCAATCTCCCCTCTACCACCCTCCTACAAATAAGCTGTATTGTAGATTGTTGTATTTAAATACAAGTTTAATTGTAAATCACATATGTAAATTATTCGGAAATGAATAATCTGTTTTTGTTAAAAATGCATCTACTCCTTTATTACGCGCATATCCTAATCATAAATTTGGTAATATTTCATCACGAAATTAATTCTATTTAATTGCAAACATAAAGGTCGTAGTACAGGATGCAATGCAACGTATATTCTTCGTAAGGACACAAACCCTTCTAAGGGCAATTTCAATGGATCATTAATATCTCTGCCAAAATGTATGCAACAGAAACATAAAATAATTTTCAAGAAAAATATATTTCTAAGAATTCGGCGCTTTTTTTATATGGATTTTTTCAGTTTTTGAACACGAATACCGTCTAAACTAAGCCGATTAGACGCCACCCCCCCCCACCCATACAATTTTTTCTTAGTCTCATTAAGATCTACAAAACTGCATCACTCAATTGAGGGGCCGCAAGTATCGGAATCATGCCACGGAAACGAAACATGAAGCAGAATCTCCTTTGAATTGCGCTTAAGCAACGATCTATGGTCTTTTGAGGTGCATACGAGTACTGTCTCAGCCATTTGCGCACTTTCAATCGATTATCTACTAACATGAGATCGTGGACTTTTGTTACGTTATCATCGATGGTAGCCTGAATCGGTCCTAGTTCATAAAATGACGACGTATTAAGGATAATAAATGAGTGGCACTTTATCCCACAAGGGACCAGGACCTAGCTTCTGCAATAACTACTCGTGTTGTGCGTGCTACTGTTCTATGGCGAGTAAGGGACCTAGAGTTTTTTGGCGACTACGAACTGCGAGATTTGAGAAGCTTTTCATATACAATTGGTCCTTTTTGAGTGTTGTCAGCACCTGTGCCGTAAAAAAGTGCGAGGTGTCCCCGTCCGGGAATCGAACCCAGACTTTCTGCGCGGCGATCGACGCACTTACCCACTACGCCATGGCGACCACACAAAAGACAACGTTTAACCGCGTTTAAATTCCCAATTGTCATCGAAGGAGAAAATTCAACGTACACAGCATTGATGCACTCTTTGATATAATCGAATCTCATCCCTGATCAAACCCGCTTCAGGACGCGGGCAAGCCAAGCCCTGACGGTTTGTCTAAAATTCACAGTTAGTGTCATCCAGGACTTCGGTTTTCTTGAATCAACGAAAACATCCACTTCCACACCCTGTCTAAGCAATGTCAGTGAAGGTCTGAAATTGCCAGTGTCTAAGGAAATGTCCCCACCATAAGTGGTGTCAGCGGGCGAGGCGAACTTTTTACCTACCGGACTACCCTCAGACAAGTTGCTGCATTTTCGAATATCGATGAAATCTGCCCTTATACTGCCAGTCCTGCTTTATGGAGCTGAAAGCTGGACGATAAACAAATTTGCAGAGCTGATTCTTGGTGCCTTCGAAAGAAAAATTTTACGTCGGATATATGGTCCCGTCTGCGAGGAAGGTGAATGGAGGCGAAGACGTAACCGCGAACTCTACGATCTGTACCAGGATGTGGATGTAGTCGGAAGGCAAAAATCCATCGACTACACTGGCTCGGCCACATCGGACGCATAGACAGCAACGCTCCAGCGAAGACGGTCTTCGAATCTGAGCCTCCTGGTTCGAGAAAAAGAGGACGACCGAACCTCCGATATAGAGACCAAGTCATCGCGAAAGTAAAACAGCTTGGCCTTGATGACTGGAAGCAGCGTGCCCAGGACCTTCAGCGATGGAAGGCAGCAACTGCTCAGGCTCTGACCCTTCATGGGTCGCCGGCCTGATAAGTAAGTAAGTAAGATGAAATCTGCAACATCAAGGTAATTTGCAACAGCACGAGGCCATGTATCAAGTGTTTGTTTAGCGGAAGTGCGATGATTTAATTTCCAGTTGCTAAGGTTAGCGTTATGTGGCTAAGCAGGATTGCTAAAGCCTACCAAGTCTACGAATGAGAACATTTTAATGCCACTTGACTTTGACTTTGACCACTACTGTCAATGTCATTCATCTGGGCTGTTGTAGAAGTAGTATTTTGCGATTATAGGCTTCCTTACCGTTTCAAGCAAAGGCCAATTTCCGAGACGTTTGGTCTCTTCTCGGCAACCTGTACAGAAGGCATTGTTTGGGTAGTTTAACCTTCTTGCATTATTTCCCATTTTTTCCTGATTACAGGCGTACAGTAGTTAAAAGCAATTATGGCCAAAATTCAAGGAACCGTCTATTATGTTTTGTTTTATAAAACTACTCATCAAGTGCTTAAAGGAACGTGTGTAAACATTTTGGGGCTTCCTCCTAAATTCTTTATCAAAGACCCAACAGCTGGGAGAGATGCGAAAACCGAATTCTTTTCATTTTTTTTCGAAACAACTACAACTACGGCTCTGCGACTTGAATAGATCTAGGTCCCTACTATTGATTTTGTATCTCGAATGGGGGTGTTTCCATTGTGCCGGAAACTACTGACTGTGCACGGCATTGTATTCTCCTAGAAATGGACGACAAAATTAACTGGTGCATAACTGTTACGGCATTAGCTCGGAATCCCTCTTTTAGGGGTTCGCACTCTCAGTTCCATACAACCATATCTCAACCGAACCGTACCCCAACTAGGAACTTTCGCAGATGTGTAATCCGAAGGACGACGGCTGGCACTCATCATATGTGCGCATGTATGTGAGCATAAAGCACGCTGAGGATGATTTTGGAAGGCACATAAAGACAGAGGAAGTTGTGCCATTGTTCTATGTGTGATGCACTCGAGCGGGCAGGATGACAGTTGAGGGGCATTAGGACTACCCACACACACAGACTGCATTGCCAGGACATTTCACTTATTTTACATAGGAACGCCAGTACTTTATGCGGTTTTAGTCTCTTGAGGGATTTGTCCCAGCCATGGTTTCCACTGTGCACCGGATATTGGGCATGGCCGGCATGCACTATTCACGAGTTGTAAAGCTGGTGACTGTAGATTTGGGAGTTCATTCCAAAAATTTAAACGATGGAAGGATTCATAGTTTAGGTTATATAATTGCGGATATTTGCGAGCTCTTCTCGCTGCCTATACAGTATAATGCAAGGTGAAGTGACGCTCTAAAATTTCAATGCAATTTCTATTTAACTTGGAGATACGGAATTGGTGCGAGATTTGTTGAAATGTAGCTAAATCTGTATAGAAACAGAGCAGAGTAATACTCACTGTCCAATCTCACTTCAAACTGGGGAGAGATACATACATACTATATTGGTAAATAATGACTTCAGTTTGACGTGGAGAGTGGACGCATGCTTTGATTCTAGTCGACATGAAAGTCATATTCAACTCATCTCGAGGACTAGAGGGCAGCTGGTTTCTTCAATATGACAAGTAGTTGATTAGTTGAAGTATCGACGTGGGAAGGAATAGAGATTGTAGCCAAAGCCCTAGGACGCACATCTGGGCGCTGAACCTGATCTCATAGAAAAATGTTTTGGTCTGTGGAATTCTAATCTTCCTGGTGAATGCATATTACCGGCAGCCAGCAGACTACATGATTTTCGTCATACAGGAATGTGGTGGAACTTGCGTAAGAGAAGCAGTTACAGAGGAAACGTTCAGCTTCAACTCGTGAGTCTAAGAAAAAACCTGTTCTAATACATTTCTCGCTAACTTAATTTTTGTCGGAGCAGTGGATCCAACCCTTCCGGTAGTTTTGCCGGCAGAAGTTGAGTAATAAGGCCCAATCTATAAAATGCAACTAACGTCTGCTACAAGTTAAACAGGATCTCTCTCTTCAGGTTAATCTGGTCCAAAATAAGCGTCTCTGATCGGATTTGTTGACAAAAACAATCCATCTCAGTGCTACCAACTCTGCGAAACTATAATCCCCAATTTAATAAGGAGCTCTTACTCAAAAATTTTGCAGACCTTAACCGAACACAAGAAAACGTGAAACTTCCTTTCGTTTACGATCATAATTGGACGCATGATTTATAGGCACCTTTGAGGGAATGATTCCCGATAAGCCATAAAAAGAGGTAGTAAACTAGTGCAAATGGTACCGCCATAGATCTTCAAGTACACGCCCCCCGCACGGGCGTTGCCGCGATTAGAGCGGAAAGTTCAGAGTTACGTTTTTATTTGGCTATTAAACGAATAATAATTTCGGCGACCTTACGCTGCAAGAGAACGGAATGCCAAGCAGACGGATATCCTTAAGCGATGAAGGACATTTTAATGACTATATAGACGCACCATCGTTACTGGTGTCAACGGGACATAAAGTACTCAAATAGACAATTAGTTTGGAACGTGTCACCGATTGAGGTCCTTTGACTTTTACGCAAAACACTTCCTCGTCTTACGCTCCTCTCCATCGTCATGTTTTAATCAATTTAATCAGAATAATATCTTGGAAAATGACTCACTTCACTCAATTCAAGGCAAAGGGAATAAAATCTTGATTAAAACACGAACCGCACAATTTACAAATTGCTCGGCTTGGCTGCGCCGCATAGCATCCGTTGTCGTTCGCCCGGATACAGCTGCGGCGCGAACGGCGCAGGAGCTGACAGCGAATAACATCATTTCTTCTGACAATTTCTCCTAGATTAAAAAGGATAACTCAACGAAACGTAACAGCGAGCAAAACAACCGTAATCGTCTTCAATTTATGCTTTATAGTCGAATTAAATATTTTTTTTTGTCTTCCTTCGGGCTATCTCACCCTTCGGTCTTTGTATTATTCGCATCATGACCCTGCCAAAGGGAGGAGAGGCACAGGCTAACAGAATGCCAGTGCGAGTGAGAGGGCTCGCATTTGTTAAGCGGATATCATTCACATCCTGCGGGATGCGAACAGAGAATTTCTTAAAATGTTTAAAAATATTTACGGCAACAATAAAGTTTACGCTCGCATTCTGTCCGCAAACGGGTGTAGCGACAAAATAGATGAATAACAACAAAAAACAAACAACAACCGCACAAGGCTACAAGCAACAGCGTACGTACCATTGAATAGGAGAAAGTTTAAGGGCTGTAGATGAGTTCCACGTTAAGGTAGGTGTTTTTTTTTTTGTTCATTTTGTCCCTCTATACAGTTTGTTCTCCCTTTTTTCTGTGGGTGCCTGCTAACCACATTCGCTGTGAATACGTACGTGTGAATGAGACGATTCTTTTAAGAATCATACGCAAAAACTCGGAGGGAAAGATATTTATACTTGCGATGTATGATGGGGAGCATGGAATAGCTATAAGTAGAAGAAAACGTAATCAAGATGCTTTTGTTGGAGTCACGTTCTTCATTTAATGAGGCCATGCCAGAAGGCGGCCTCTGGGATACGTTTAATTTTGTTGTTATTATGATGATCCTTGTTTGCCTTGTGCGATTGTTGTGGACACATACACACATACGAGTATACATACATACATATGTATAATCAGGCTTATTGGAGAATGCAAACTTATATTTGGTTTAAATCTAGAAATTAAAAAAATGCGGAGTCTGCGGACTTACTGCTCTCAGTTGGCTCCTTGTAGTTGAGTCAATATATTCCATTGATTATCTCAATATTTGCTTCGTTTCTCCAAATCAATCAAGATCATCAGGTCTGAATGAATATTTTACGCTTACAGAAACAAAAAAAATTTGATCTCTTGAAGATTCTAAATCAGAGCCCCAAAAGTCTGGGGGATTGACTTTGTTTGACAGGATAAGGTTGCCAAACTGGTGTCAAATAACTGGAAAGTTGACAGCTTACTTGGTCATCTTGAAGTCTAATTGTTCAGGTTCTATAGTTCGGAATCAGTAATAGACTCTAGGAAGGCTTTACTTTTGACAAAACAAAAAGAAGGCGCAACGCGATTAGCTGCTGAAGAAGATATGTCCTAGTAGCTTGTGGACTGCAATTAATTTCTTCAAATACCGACTGAAACTTCGTCAGGTTTGATTTTCAATAGCCTTTCTTTGACAGATCAAGCTTGACTCCTATCCAGCAACTCTGTAATTTTGCTAAGCATCGCTCGACAAGTGAAAGATTCACTTAGCAGCAGCGTCTACTAATTGTTAAGCACTGATGCTGAACTGCCAGTACTATTTGTAAATTTGAGTCTCATTTCGTTACACTGAGAGAGACCCAGGCTCTTTACGCCTTATTTAGCATGTAGTGTCGAGACTATAGCAGTGGTGCGCGAGAGAGTACGCGAAGACGAAGGTTGTACAGCGGCTTGCTGCTGGTCAATCGTCTTCGGATAAAGTACTTAAGATGGCTAGGTCATGTAGTGCGTATAAAAAACATTCCTCTGGCCTGAAAAGTCTCGGAATCCGACTTATTGGGACAACGCAACAGAGGATGACCTAGGCTGAGATGGAGAACACATGGGGAGAAGGTCCTCAACCATCTTGGAGAGTGTAATTGGAGGATGCTGGTGAGAGATCGTGCTGGCTATGGAGGCATGTTAGTTGAGGCCTATGTCCACTGTGGACTGTAGCGCCAGTTAAAGAAGAATAAGAAGATCTCAGTGAGTTCTGTTTTCATTATGACGGCACTAGCAGCTATACAGCGCATGAAACAATGGATTTTTAGTGAGCACCTTATTTCATGTTTACTTCTGTAAATTATTACTTGTAGCGTAGTGAGTAAGTGAGCCGATTCACAAGCAGAAAGTCTAGATTCGATTTTCGGACGGGATATCTCGCATTTTTTCACGGCACCACCTCATTCGAGTTGCTGACAACACTCAAAGAGTGTCAATTGTCTATGAAAAGCTTCTCAAAATATCGCCGTTCTGAGTCGGCAAAGTACTGTAGGTCCCTTATACTCCTGAGAGAACGCACAACACGAGTAGTTGTTGTAGAAGCTAGGCCCTGGTCCTTTGTAGGCTGTAATACCACTCAATTATTATTAGTAATTAATCGCATAGATCATTCGATATCATGATCGTACGACATAACTTTTGGGCTTCTTTTTTCTGGGGCATGTGTATAGAGCCTCAGGCCATCAGGAGTAAGTCACGACTCGCTTTGCTCAAGGCGTAAGAATTAGACCTTCCGAAATTTAAATGATATTTTTTTCATCTGATACAAGTTTTTTCAACGCAGCCTAGGACGGCTAAGGTGCCGCACACAAGTGGAAAAGGACACCAATTAACTTGGAGTGTGCACCTGACGGCAGCTGGCGAAAGATCGTGCTGGCTTGAGAGGGTGTTGGTTAAGGCCCAGGTCCACCCCAGACTGTAGCGCCACAAAAAGAAGAAGAAGAAGAAGATACAAGTTTTGAATATTTGACAAAATGGGTTTGTATCACGCGCATACAACAATTGAATCGAATTTTTCTAATTTTTTGGTTCATTGCTAGATACACGAATATGAGGTAAAACTGAAGAAAGTGACTCCTTTTGTTTGGCACACAACAATTCCATAGAATAGAAATTTTCGTAAACGTTTCAAAGATTCTGATTGTGGGTGATAGCAAAACAAGTTTCATATTGACCCCACACCCACGTCCATAGAAGCAAGAACACAAAACAGGAAAGATACTGCAACTGAGACGCTTTTTTTTTCATATTCATTCTCCAACTTGAGGAGGTCCCTATGTATTCATGTACGTAAAGACGGCTTAGAAAACATGCATTCATGCTTATTTTTCAAAACTTGAGAATCAAATGTTTAAACTGTGAGTGGATACGTACAGTGTCGGAAGTGACCTGAAATTTTTCAAAAACAAATGAAAAATGTCTTGAGCTGCATGTGTATAGGTTAAAAGTAAAAAATGTTTCCGCTCGAAATCTTGATAGAAACTCAATATCGTATTTCCGCGATATGAATAACGTTGGGAAATATTGAAAAGTTATTTTCAAATTGAGTGTTTTGGTGATGTCAATACTGATCGTCTCGATGGACTTTGTTTTAGTGGGAAACTTTGAAGAGCTAGCAACAAACCGATAATGATTCAAGCACTAAATATCGAAGCGAAGCAGTACGTACACTTCAGCCCCAAACCATCGAAAAAGTCTTTGAGGGTTAGGTATGTTAAGGGAGTGACAAAATATGTTTATTTAAACAAAGGATGTTTGTCGAAGATATCAAAATTCAACTGAAAAAGCACTTAATTATTAATCAATCACGCTTACATACCACTTGTAAGCCGTTCTATTATGCAATTATTTAAACAGACATCCTTACAGAATGTCAACCGACCTATTGCTTAATCGGCAAACAAACATTCAACTGAGATGCACTAACCCAACGCCTTATCATTTGTATAGACTTAATGTAGGCTTTATTTAAATCATTTATTCACACATCTGTGCAGTCTGAACTCAAGCGCAACTAATCCTGCACACAGCTTCCGGTGTGGCAGCCTTACTCGTAGATACACATCCAAACAAAAGCGACAACGTCAACCCACTTCAATTCTCCCATAATCCAAAAGATGAATCTTGATGCTGTTTTGTGGCCTACTGGAATTATGCTTACGCCCCACACACACATTCTGCGAGCACACCGATGTCCTTTACCTCCCCGAGATGAAACCGATTTCATAAATAACCGAAAATACCACGTACAGTGGCCGAGTGCGAATCGAAATCTATCGAACACATTTTGTCGCATCGGTCTCGTCGACAGTGGCTGTTATAGGAATTATCCTCGTCCTTGGTTTGATTGCGTTCAACTTATGAGCTCATTAATTGCTTGACAGTACTCCTTTGGTTCTGTGAACTGGCATTGGACTTGTTCAAAAGGTAGGCAACATTCGATTACCAAAAATTTCAAGAGTGCCAGCAATCGAATTCGAAACGTGCACACAGAACACAATGTGCCACAGCGCTCAGAACTGCTGCTGGTTGGTTTCGGTGTTGCCAGCAGCCCCTCTCGATGACTGAATTTTCCAACTAATCACCCTAATGGCAAAGTAATTATCCTTTGGAAATACATTAGGCCATTAGCAGTGCGGTTGCCTCCTGAGGATTGCCGCAGAGAGATTTTGAATAATATTCAATTAAATATTGAAAACCACTACATAAATCTCTGTCTTTAATTGTGTGCCGAGTGGCAGTGTTGGGTGGATGCTGCGCCGCCACGGCCTCCCTTCCACAGTCCACATACAGTGAGAATCTGCTTGGGTACATAGCTACACAGCTTTGTGCGGGTGGCTTTTGGGTGTGTGTCTGTATGTTTTCTGATAGAATTATTGTGAGCCAAGTGGTAAACGTTTGGCCCCTTTCATCCGTTGACGTTGCTTCAACTGTTGTCATTGTTGTTGTTTGCCGGATGGTTAGACATCCTGCAAACAGACTTAATTCCAGTATCATCCAAGGAGGCTGACGGCACCAAGGTGTATATGCACAAAGGCATCACATCGTCTGTAGTGAGGCGGAGAACTTGTGTCTAGCGCATTGAGCACCAGCTGCAGTATGTGTCGAAACACTGTAGATCGATGTTCGATGCGGTTTCATATCTGCGGTTCGTTGGGCCTGACCAGACATGTGCAGGCTCGTATGTTGCACGGAATGAAATATCTTGGGCAAATATTGGAATTAATCTGGTTCGGTAAGTAGAACAGCCCAGCCCGACTTGACCCAACCCACAACGCAATCTCTGCAAAGGTGTGCAAATATATTTTGATTGGAAGTTTCAATTCTATTTGACTGTACACATTAACTACTTACAGAACCATTTTTGTAGCGAGGATCTTCGATTTCAATATATCATCGCGCAAAAATCGACTTTAGGGCTTTAACATTTTTACATATGTTGTGAAGAATATTTTTTTGGTCGGGACGAGCAGTTTACTCCCAAGAAACTTTTCATAGAAAATGAGTAATTCCTGCGTATACGTTCATGCTATGAAGGAAATGAGAGATGAACGTTTAGCTCAGGAATCGAATTTACGACCTTCCGACTCGTCAGTTGTCGCCCTTTGCACTACTGCCCGTAGTTTCATGTTTTCTTGTGCTGTTCATGATATTTTGTAGAACCTTGCAAAAAAAGGGAGAAAAAATTGAACATAGAGGGACTGAACTCTCAGTTAGCTTAAAGAACTAGACTAGGGAAATATTTTCTTAAAAACTGGTGTCCCGCCTTTGTGAAAAAGGTATACAACCTCACCGTCCGATGGTGCCGCTACTCAAGAGATAATTGAAGTACTACTTTCAAGTCAAACTCGACTCTTAACTTTGTGCATGGACGTCAGATTGTGAGCGAAATAGAAAAAAAAGATCGGTCAGCGATCCGATTTGAATTTTGCATCGAACAGCCATCCTTCGATGGCTTTCGTTTCACATGGTTTAAATGTGTCACACTCCACTTGTCTATGAGCTAAGCCATGTACTCTGAAAACGACTACGACGAAAGATAATGTGAGAAATGTCTACGATCTGATATTGAAAGACCACCGATTGAAGCTGTGCGATGTACAATGTAGCTGAGGGAGAATGCGCGATGGGAAACCACTTCAGAGCAGTGTTTCAATGTCCTTCAGAGAAGTTTCTGTGGCATTTCGTGGCCATTGACATAGCATACATACAAAACGGCCCTGTCGCCTGGAAAGGTTATGGTTTCCAGTTTCTAGAAATTACAAGATGTGTTATTTTGAGGCCCTATTGTGTAAAATTGTTGGGCCTATTCGACACAGAATTGCAAAGAAGAAAAGTTCTATTTGTTTTTATGCCACGACACTGCGCCCTAGTCAGAGTAATTCCTTTCGACTGATGGTCGGTTTCAAGTTTAAAAACTGATCCAGATCTCCAAAAAATGTATGCCTCTCTCAAAAACATGCTCTCGGTGATAAGACGACTATTACTATATTGAAAGTGTATACAAGCGAGGCTTAGTCGACAAAATGTTGGTTTTGGTACTGCCACAGAATGTGATATTGTTGTGAATTATCAGACGTGATATTGTCACAGGTCCTGCCATTGCCAGTGGATGTTATGGTGTCACACCTTGAGACTTTGTAAAAGGCTGTGACATTATCACAAGTTGTGATATTGTTACAGGATTTGATATTGTTGTGATATTGTCACAGATCCGAGCGTTGTCGAAGGCTGTGACATTGTCACAGGATGCTACATTTTCGAAGGTTGTGACATATTCCCCGCCATCGACATTGTTACAGGATTTGGTATTGTTTCAGGATGTGGTATTTTTGTGATGTTCTCACAAGTTGTTACATTATCAAAGGTTGTGATATTGTTGTGATATTATCACAGTTTATGTTATTATCCTTGTCATAGGATGTGATATTGTTGTGATACTATGACAGGTAAAGACATTATCAGTGGATGTGATATTGTCACAGCTTGTGAGATTGTAAAATGTTGTGACATTATCACTGGAGGTAATAGTATTTTGATATTATCACAAGTTGTGACATTGTCACAGGTTTTGGTGCTGTCAAAGGATGTGATATTGTTGTAATAGCATGAGGTGTGATATTGTCACAGGTTCTGGAATTGTCAAAGGCTGTGACATTATCACAGAATGTGATAGTGTTGTGATTTTATCACTTTTAGCTTCATTATTAATTGTTCTAGTAACAAAGCTGCAGAAAAATTTACTGTTCAACTGATTTGTTTGCAACATTTTTCGACTAGACTTAAGACCATCCACAATAAGCGGGACTTTACCGGCAGCAAACACTGATTTAGGTGCCTGTATCAATTGAATGCCCTTTTTCATTTCAAAGATGGAAAGAAAAGAAACAGATTAGATAGCCGTCCAATCCCATTCTCTAGTATTTGCAAAACTTTACCCTGGCTACCCACAAGTAGTCATTTCGAATTACATTTGAACAATGATGTCGTGTAAGGTATATTGTTTCGTATCTTTAACTTAGATCCTTGAATTGGGTGTGAGGTGTAGAATGCAGTTTTTGATCCATTCCTTAGTACGGTATCTGAGGATATACGCAAAATGCATTAATCACTTGCCAAGCTGGCTGCGGGACCCAACAAAATTCGTGAGGCCTTGTGGAAACAAAGCATTGCAGTATCCTTAATGAAAAGATGTCTAAAACGTCCTCTTATGGAAAAAACAAATCCAACATTTCATATTGTATATCCACTAGCGATATGAATGACCCCTTTGAAAACAATAAATTATGGCCTCTTGTAGTATCTGCTAAAACAGAAAATATACACTCTCTAGTCCACTGTGTATCAAGTCGCCTATAGATTACAAGCAATTATGAATGTTCCTTGAATCGTTGCAAATACACCGTGCACCACACCCTCTGCTACTCCCACATTTTTCGAATGGTGCTCTCGTCATAACTCCCATTTAACTTTTGCCAACATCAAGCCATTATCAAAATTAAAATCCAATGCCATATCTCATTACGCTTACCCCTCATTAGTTTCCATTTCACCATAAATCAAAAATAAACATTCTAATAAATAGAAACCATGTCACATTGTTCACGGGATTAGGGTCAATTTGTATATAAAATGTCACTCACTTCCAACTAAATTAACTCCCAAAAGATTGACCGCCGCACTCGGTCCGTGTCCCAACTCAAAGTCGGTCTTTTTAGTGTGCGTATCATTGTTGTGTTCATCATAAGAAGTGAATACACAACGGAAAGGTGAGCTCTATGTCCGAAAATGTGTCCCTTTCAGCCACTTTCGGTGTGAGGCTCGAGGGTGGGTATACAGCTTCAACGTTGATCGAGGCAACTCTGGACGTGTACGTCAATTATAAAACTATTTATTCAATGTGGACAGAACATTACTTACCAAAGGAAACTATTTCGGCTGCCAGAGAGGGAGATGACGGGAGATGTAATGATGTACAACAGCTTCACACACACACGTACACTTGTATACGTCCATGGACACAAAAGTTTACACAAATGAACGGGTATGCGAGTAAAGGTCGACTTCATTGAGAGAGTTGATTGCCGAGCGGAAACTGTAGACCAGTGAAAAATGGTCAGAAAATGAAAAAGACCTCAATAACCTTTAATGCCGTCCCCATTTTGCTGCTTGTGTGGGGCTGAACAGGAGTCGTGCGAGCGAAATTGACACCTCCCCATGAGTTTATACAAAATACTGGGAGTGTTCCTTGAGAGCTTTATTAGTAGTCGTGTGTCACATTCTTTTACGCCCTCCTGCACCGAGCCCCTGTCACCGACTGTTGGCGCCAAATGTCCGTATCTAAGTACGAAGTATCCCCAAACTGTCAGAACGGTCGATTTATTTAATTTTCATAGATTAGGTCAGGATCACTCAACGGCCAGCTGAACAGCGGCAAAGTGAGAAGCAACAACAGCTACAGAAGTTATAATTTGAACACATCCGTAGATGAAGGTGACGTCGACGTCGACGTCGACGACGACGACGACAACGACACCGAGACACTTACAGAACAGGGGTTGCATATTAAAGGAATCAGGCCAAAACGTTTTGTGGATGCGAACACTTTTTAGCACCCCCCAAAAAAATATGTACGTATGTAGGTCTCCATTTTATTCGGTCTTTTTGCTTCTATTTTCTTGTGTTCCTTCTTGGGTTACGTGACGGGAACAGCAAACGGCCGAGTGGCATGGTGTGTGTGTGTGTGATAGATGAAGGTGTGTCTGTTTGTGTGAGTAAAATCTGGAATTCAAGACCAGGAATGAGTTGTTTTGTGTCAAAAACTTTTTATTGCCTTTGACAGATGTATCTAATTTTTTTCTGATCGCATTTTGACAATCCACCACCTTTTGGGGCCCGACGAGATATAAATCCAAAATAAGATTGCTTAAGGGAAAGTGGCGTAAAATACATCAATATTCACGGTGGACAGAGATGGACAGCCGGTTGAACAAGGGTTGGGTTGGGCAGATGACCTGTGAAGTCTTTCGGTTCTATTTTGTTTTGTTGATAAAATGGCGAAAATTGTTACGCTTTCCCATCGTTTTTTTTTGCTTCTCTTAAACATGGGTGTACGTTTCTCAGAGAATTTTTTTTTCTGAAGTAAAATACTTGTTTCTAGTATTCTTCAAATATTTTGATCCTTCGACAATTATAGTTCCCACGTCATCGATTGCATTGAAATTTGTTTAATTAGTTTAGTTCAGCGACATCAATAACATCCGCAAAGTCATCTGTGAGGTTCTCCTTTCTGTGAAACCTACTGTTACACAAAGTAATATAAGAAGAGGACCATGAGGAACAGAGTTGAGCTAATCCCATCTCAGAAGTTTGGTTTTTAGTTTTGTTTTCTTGCCATCCTCTCGCTGTGCCCGGCGAACGTCAAAACTAGGATACACAGCAAGATGGGGAACGGGGGAAAAAACTTTCTCCTTCGTAGATGTCGGGCAGCCCCACCCCCACAGCATCATCATGCCGAAGACTAGTAAGCGTGTTTGCTCGTTCCATGGTGAAATGTCATCCGAAATGCGAAGCGGAAAGTGGCGAAACATCACAAGGGTAATCTCCGGTAAAACAACATTTGTGCTAATCTTTACAAAGTACTTTTGCCTTGTTTTCCACATTGGCCTCATTGCCATTCTGCAGCGGATTCAGCTATTCGCCGAAGAAGGACCCAGTCAAAGGGTGCCGTGCTGTCATACTGCGGTGCCACCGGATGTGTATTAGGGTGGTGAACTTGATGAATTTCATAAAATAACGCGTTGATTATCCTTGCTAACATTTATTGTTAGTGGGTTGTGTTGCCGAACCAAATATCCATGTAACCATTACCATCCGGATAGGAATGCTCAATGTGCGGGTAGGGAGCGTTCACCGAAATGGATTTGTCATAGTTTTACGTGCGTATGACTGCCATCAGTGGTTTGGCTCTGTATTAAGTGGGAAATGGGGATCTTTCAGTTTAGTTTGCGGAATGCTTCTGCGGGTTGTGTTCACGAACCATAGTGCTCGCACATGTACTCTTATATGTGGTTGGGGGTAATTAATTAAAAAAAGTGCACTTTTGAGAAGTTTATGTTGTTTGAGATCTCCTATATGTCCTTCGTTGTCTTTAACCGTTGTTGTATTGTGAGTGGTGTTAATGAGAAATGCGGTCAAGATGGAGAATGTTCTTCAAACAAATTGTCTTGGTTGTGGTCGCCGTGGCATAGTGGTAAGTGCGTCGACCGCCGCGCAGAAGGTCTAGGTTCGATTCCCGGACGGGACACCTAGCATTTTTTCAAGGCAAGTTGCTGAGAGCACTCAAAGAGTATCAATTGTCTATGAAAAGCTTCTCAAATCTCGCCGTTCGGAGTCGGCAAATAACTGTAGGTCCCTTCTACTCGTGAGAGAACAGTTGTAGAAGCTAGGCCGTGGTCCCTTGTGGGCTGTAGTACCCCATATTATATATGACTTCAGCTTGATGTATGTCGGCATAATTTTTTCAGTTTGGCTTACATGCTGGTGGTATAGAATTTCACGTGAATGGAAGTTTCTTTTGGCATGTGTTAACAGTGGTCACATAGGAAATTCTCTGGAATTTCGCGACTCCTTATTTTCTCTCACTAATGACAATCTTATGCCTCTGTGGAATCTTGTTTCCCTTCATAAATGTGAATTTCTGCGGGGCAATCAACTAAAACTAAAATTTTAGGATTTGAAATCAATAGTTTCACTTTTGACCGGTGCCAATACTGATACTGATACTAGCTAGTTTGATTTTTAGGACGCAAAGGTTTGTCAAAAAGCTGTATATAACATATTTCTCTCTGTAGGATCAGTGAAAATTGATGAATAAAGGACGAATAAGAGAATACATATATCTTAACTTTCTATTGTCTGTAGTAGGAAGTGGGAATACCATGATATTTGGTAAAATATAAATAAATTTGCAATACATTTAGTTTCACCCCTCAAACACACTATCTGTTAATTTCCCATTCCAAATAAACAGAAAAAGGACAACTTTTGTTTGAAATTTTTTATTCCGTTGCTGTACAGCCATACAACATTGTTTTCATCAAATATTCCAAACAAACTTAGAATAGAATTGTGGCCCGCAAGCTGAGTATTTGCAAAATGAAAATACACACAAATACACTCAGTCAATCAATTCAATTTCCTTTCGAATAAAATTTTGTGTCGGAGACGTGCCCGCTGCGCCCACTGAATTGATACATTTTTCACTCATGCCCATCGGGAAACGGAAATTCGGACATTGTATATGTAGGCATCATAATTGGCATACTTTTGCCTGCATTGCAGTTGCAAGAAAATGATATTTATTTTTTGTTGTTCTTCTCTACACTTGAACACGTCAGCCTGGTATCGATTGGAAGTGGAGGCCGACTGACTTTCCCTGAAGTCCCTCCGTGCAGTAGCAGTCAACTTTCCGGGATAGTGGCCGTCAGTTCTTATCTTTATTCGTTTCTGTTCATTTTCGTTGGAACACTGAATAGTCTCCGTTCTTTAATTTCGGTGAATGACAATTTTGAAAATCAAAATATATTTCCTGCACAAATTGGAAAAGAGACATTTGTTGTTACCATCTGTCTGGGTTTCGCTATGTTTCGATATGTTCCCACCACTATGTGGATATGTGCGATTGTTTGACATGTTACGAGGGACGGAGACAAATGGAAAACTCTACTTAGTCAATCAAGTAGTTTGTCGGGTGGTTTTAAATGTTTGGAACAGACTTCTTGACATATTATGGTGCCTGAATATGAAATGTCCCTTCCTGTTGTGTTCTGATGATTTCCCTTTGGTATATGCCGAAAGCAGCAATCAAATGAATTCTGAAAACGACAGAAAGTTTCAACGTATCAGAAGATAATACAACTTTTCGTGTCTAGTTTTGCAGATTACTTTGTCGTTGACACGACAAACTTTTGGTTGAAGCAATCAGAATTTACAAAATTTCAGAACCTAAGTAGAACATTAAGAGTGATTTTAAAACCAATACCAGAACACTTTTCATTTCAAATAAAAAGCGGTTCGCTGTCATTACAATACTCTGAACAGCTCACAGTGGGAGTACGAATTTATAACAGCAGCACCTGAGTTCACTCTGAGTGAATGAAATAAGTTGCACCTAATCCCACCACGGACTAGCTTTTCAATAACTACTCATGTATAGCCTTCAATAACAGAGAGGAATCTGCAGTTCTGTTGCTGGATCCGAATGACAAAATTTCATACTTCTTGAGTGTTGTCAGCTATTCCAAGAAGTAGGTGCTATGAATAAAACCTGAGAAGATCTGTAATTCACTTGCTCACTATTCTTCAACGTCTTGACTGCGTTCAAACAACTTACTGAAATGGGTACCAAATAGTAAGAACAAACGATATAGGGAACGAAGCTCAACCAAAGGATGAAGTCAACTAGTCAATTATATAACACGAACCGAAGACTGTAAGAATGCTAAGGAGAACCTCGTGGAAGCATCACTGACAGTGTCAAAACTATTTCTGCAGGATATAACACTGCTAAGAAACCAAATTCAGGAAAACGGAACCCTTCAACCCAATTGAAAGGAAGGATGAAGAACATCAAATCCGTCCGTTGGCCCCGATAACCGAAGCGAACCTGAAATTCAACAAGGCTACTGGAGGCCGAGCTTTCAAACCACCAACCGATGACAATATATGGAAACAAATCATCTGTAAAGTATGGTTTCAAGATAACCTGCCCAATGAACGGAACTGCCCGATCCACAAAAATTAAGAAACACGCATTATAACACATCACTTACTTCCCGGTATATACTCGGGGCGCCACTCACAAAAAAAAAAAAATGAATTAATAATTTTTTTGTGACTTCCCCTATATCTCCCGGGACTTATTGAGTTATCTGTTACAAGATATCTTCTGCCTGATTGTGTGATGGACAAATATATGTTGCCACCAATGTTCCATACCAGTGTGGTTAGCGAGCGTAGCCGATTGATACCTACCACGCTTTAGTTGATCTTAGAACCGCGTGCAACAGCATCTAGGGCGACAAGAGTTTTGGGACGACGCAACAAGGACGGCCTATTCTAAGGTGGCGCACACAAGTAGAGAAGGACCTCAACCAACTTGGAGTGCGCAACTGTAGGCAGCTGGCGAAAGACAGTGCTGGCTGGAGAGACATGTTGATTGAGGCCCATGTTTACCCCAGACTGTAGAGCCACAAGATGAAGAATAAGAGATCATTGATGGGCTTGTGCAAAACTGCGTGCTCCCATGGGTCTTCTTGAACATGATTTTTCAATAAAATGTTCAAAATGCAAACTATAACACCACAGGGAAACGTTCGTCCTATTATTTCCATATGCCAAAGATATTAGCCTTATCAAAAGAACGCCGGGTAATGTAAATGCCGGCTTTATTGAAAATGACGACAAGGATAAGTTTACGCTGTTTGCGACAATGGACACTAAACACCAACATCTTGGACAAGACGTTACATTGCTTTACACACATAGCTTTGAGGTATCAGTTTATAAAAAATGTATAAGACCTTAATCGTCTCACAGGTTGTATGACAGGGTCTTAACAGCAACCCGTTGAAGTATCTTCTTCAATATCAGACTGAGGAAATTACACTATAACGCACCTCTTTTCTGAAACCCGGTGTAAGTTACAAGTGCTTCGGAAGTCCTCGAGCACTGTGCATAGCATATGTCTTTGCGTAGTACGACACAAGCGGATCAGTTTTTCCGGGATCACGAAACATGATGTATGCCGTCACATGTGACCTTAATAACGGTAAAAAATTGGTACGTGTCGATTTGAAACTCACTGGTCTTTTTTCAGGGTTTGTCTTAGTGACAAAATTTGGTCTATTTGCCTGATAGGATACCGCAATGGTACGTGTCGATTAGTACAGTGCAAAATATTTTTAGGACGTTCACACAATATTCTATACTAGATCATGAAGGTGACGTTGAGCCTTCTTAGTTGCAAAAATATGGAGCTGATATTCTTGTCGTACTCCTTGATGCAAAAAGAAAAGCTGCGATGGTAAGCCCTCAGTGCTAGCGGCTTCTAGCCTCTTAAAGTTTGTGCCGAATTCGTTTAGGCTTCATCGACTGAAGTTGGGATTTCTTGGTTATCTATCACTCTTTCCTGGTGCTACTTAAACACATTTAATGTTTGAAAGACAAGTGTGTGAGCCTTAGGGAAAATAATAGTAGCCCTTTATTATGTGATTACGTGAATCATCATACATATACAAATTTGATATATATATAATTTTTCCTTGCCCCCTGAATTTCTGTTTAAAGAATTTTGAACATATTTGGAGCGATGTTTAGTCACATTTGGTGTTTAACCATGTAGTGCAGATTTTCTATACTTCATTATCAAAACCAGTGCACAATCGTATTAAATTTCACCACCAAACCTCACATAGACACAACAGAAATCTATGCGTTTTCTTAAATCTACATCAGAGCGTTAATAGTCAACAATTCACTTTGTCCTTCGGCAACAGATTCAAAATCTCAATGAATTTTCATCACTTCTCTGTAATCTGTAAGTTATTGTCAATTTCATTATAACAATTCAGTACGGTATTCCATCCTTTCTGCTGTGTGCAGCAACACACTCGCTGCCAATTCGTAAATTGAATATACTTAATACATCGGCACGTCCTGCCAGTTTGGCAGGATAAAAAAAGCGACTGGGAAAAAATTGAAATCAATGCAAGTCCCTGACGTTCTCCCTCTATTCGCCATTACTATCTCTTACGGCTCCCTTCCGTTCACTCAAATTATGTCACACAATGCTCTGACACGTTGGTTCAAAAATGAAAAAAAAAAATCCTTTAAAAAGACTTGGAAAGCGAAAAAACTGTATGCTAGCACCATCGTGTAGAAGAAGTGAAAAAAAATGAACATGTTCAGAAATCCATTGATAATGCTACTCACCCGGAGTCAAGGCCCTACCCCAACTCCCCAGTCAGTAGTTTTTTGTGCCCTGCTTCGCTGATACAACACGTACATGCCAAGCATTTGCATTGCCAATGATATTTTTTTCCCGGTTAAGAGGAAGGGGAAGTTTAGTTTTTCCTACGTGACGTTCTTTCTGGAGCTCATCCAGAGCAGCTACAGAAAAATATAAAGGCTGAGTGTGTCACTTCGCACAGTTCTGACTAACTGACAGCAAACAAGAGCACCAGCAGCGAACACGTCAGCGGCCCCCAGCACATTATCTCCCCTCACTCGCTCGGATTCATGGACAACTATTTATACGTATGTATGTACATGATCAACTGGATGTGTGTCATGGATTTACACATTCCCCTTTCCTCCTGCAGCGTGAAGTGCATTTTTAATTTCATGTGCAAAGGAAAGGAAACTTAATCTTCAAAATACTGCAGCTCCCAGTGCAGAAATACCTCGCAGCGAAACCGCACACTCCCTTAACAAGAAGGTGACAAAATTTCATCATAGAATGGATCCACGCCGACGATGTGCTGGTACCTCATGTGAACTCTGAAATTAAATCACGCCCCTCGATCCTCTCGTATTTCTTCGTGTTTGTTCGCATTACTTCACGCTGAAAGATGAAATATCTTTTGAGATTGAGAAACATCAACACTTATACACTTGAGACGAGAATCATAGATTTCGAATGTTTCCCGCGTGGCGTGTTGGGCACCTTCATGGCCTCCACAAATGAGAGAAAAGGCGAAAAAAATCCTTCGAGATGAAAGACGCCCGCTGCCGGTTACAAAATGTCGGATTGATGATGCCGGAAGAGAAAGAACTGAAGTGGTGTTTGAAGTGTAGGGGAATATAGGTTTTCTTGCTGTCAGGCCATTCGAAGAGAAAACTCTTAACAAAGGTTAATTTTTACGATTTATACTAAACAGGGGTAGTGTACATTTGCGGGGACTAGTACACAATCAACTCTAATACGGATTGGTGTAAGTCTGACTTGACCAAATCGAACATTTCAGATATGGCAGGGTAAACATTTTTTTTTTGATATCAAATCCATTCGATTGTTTTTTAGCTTGTTTCAAACAGTTAAATTGTTGACAATACACTGTCAAATTAAGAGTTTGGCGGTGGGAGAGAAACTCGTAGTAGATAATTGTCTCCCAATCCTACCAACCAGGTTGATTATTTCTTAAAGACGGCTTACACCGGCTAATTGTAATTGGATAACGACCGGTTTCGGTTGATGTTATTGTAAGTGATCCATTTTTTATCGCCACTTATAATTCGCTTCAAAAATGGATGGATTTAGTTGCGATGCCATAGTGATTCACAGATAGAAATTCGGTCCATGAGGATTTTTTTGTGTTAACTCGTATGGCAACCATTCACACCATTTTTTGCTCGATTCCTGTTCCGCAATCGAAACAATGCTTACATGACGGTCGACTTCAACGATTAATATAAAGCGCGGTACATCTTTAACCTCAACATTTCCGGAACCCTCGTGTTTTTCTAAAACAAAAACTTCCACAAGTGCCTTCGCTTTGTAAGAATTAGGGTAGATTAGGTTGATGTGGAGGCCTAAGCAAGATTGGTGAAGCCTTCTCAAGCCGTGAGAGTAACCGTTGTCATACAACTAGAACGCATGATTGTTGTTTTTCTTGCCTGCTTGGTTCCTACCTGACAAAAACTGTCCTTGAATCTTCTCCTGACTTATCCAATTTTTTTTTTCAAAGGCATTTCTTGATTTATTAATCTTACCGGCCGGCGAAATGTTCGGAAAAAATTAAAAACGAACTATATTCACCGGCAGATCCTGAAAAAGACACAAGAAGTGCGATACTCACCACCTATTCGTAGATTTTAAGGCCGCATATGACAGTGTGTATAGAGGCGAGCTATACAGTGCAATGTCTAGTGTTGGCATTCCTATTTAACTCGTCAGATTGTGTAAGATGACGATGGAGGATTTTCGCTGCTCCGTCGAGGTCGGGAACGAACTCACCGAGACCTTCTATGTCAAAATGGTCTTAGACAAGACGACGCACTGTCATGTGACTTCTTTAACATCATCCTTGAGAAGATCGTGCGTAATTCACAAGTCAACAGGAGAGGCACGATCTTCCAAAAGTCAGTTCAATTGCTAGCTTACGCCGACGACATTGACGAGATTGAAGGAACACAGCAAGACGTCAATGAGGCGTTTGCTGGCATTAAGGAAGAAGAGGCTAAAATGACTCTGGTGGTAAATGAGAGCAAAACGAAGGAAGAACGCACAACATCGACGTCTCGGACAGAGCGTCACACTAGGCAGCAGAAACTTCGAGGTAGGCAAGGACTTCGCCGGCTCCGCGGTAAGCAAGGACAATAACAGCAGTAACGAAATCAAACGCAGAATCACTCTTGCCAATCGCTGTTTCTTTGGTCTCAAGAGGCAATTGAGTAATAAAGCCCTCTCTCGAAGGACTAAGCTTGCTTTATATCTTTGATCATCCCAGTCCTACTCTACGGCGCGAAAACCTGGACGCTATTAAAAGCGGATGAGGAAGCCCTTAGTCTTTTCGAGAGAAAAGTTTTTCGTGCGATTTTTGGTTCTGTTTGCGTTGATGACATCTGGAGGAGAAGATTTAACGACGAAATCGCGACATTCGCCTAGTCAAGCGTCTTCGGATACGACGTTTAAGATGGCTAGGCCATGTAGAGGTTATGAACACCACTGCTCCGGCCCGAAAAATCTTCGAATCTGAGCTATTGGGACAACGCAACAGAAGACGGCCTAGGCTAAGGTGGCGCATACACGTGGAGAAGGACCTCAATCAACTTGAAGTGTACAACTGGAGGCAAGCGGCAGAGGATCGTACTGGCTGGAGAGGCCTGTTGATTGAAGCCCGGGTCCACCCCGAACTGTAGCACCACAAGAAGAAGAAAAACAACCTTCACCATGTGAGCTTAATAACTTTAAAGTCACTGCTATGAATTTTTCTGACATTAGAGAATTTTTGCAAATTTCTTCTAAGAAACACAGAATTTAGACATTTTCGAGTCGCTTAATCCCTTTCCACCCCACTGTACCTTATCGATATTTAGCCCGCTGAACTATATCCACATATTGGCACAGCTCGTAAAATGCCAGGCAGCTCCCCCTCCAATCATATTCCTTACAGATTCCATCATCTAACCGCCACAGAATTTTACCCACGACCACCTCAAGATTTAACTCTGCCTATCGTTCGGCACTTCGCAGTAGAATAAGATTTCTGTAAAGCGCACGGCTTTGGTTGTTTTGTTTGTTTAACCAAACCCAAAATAGCATCGGTTGCCATGGGTAATCCTGCGTTGGATCTCCGCAAAAATGTCGTCTACAAAATTGATGTTAAAATTGGAGACGCATCGTGGGCGGAGACATTTCATTTCAGCTGCCATAAGTGTCTTACAGAACACATCAACGTATCAACAAATTTCCGATTGAGAAAGTTTTCTTGTCATCCCTCGACGTGCTGAAGATATTTTGAATAGGACAAAAATTTCAGGTGGGTAGAAGCATATTTCAATCACTTACAATTCTTCTCAGATCAGATCAGACTCAACTGGAATTCCGCTTGCGTGGGTTCTATAATGGGTTTGCCTCCCAGATCTTTAAATATGCTAAAGCCAATTTCATTGTATGGACTCGCCATATCTGAACATCATTGTCATTATAACGCTTTTGTTTCTGCTTGTTTCTGCACACCTTATCGCATGCAGGTAATTCCTGAGTAATAGAATCACGTTTCCCTGCTCCATGAGGAGGGTAAGACTGAATATAAAAAAAACGCCCAGACATACACAATCTGGCGGGAGGTTTTCTTCATCTCGTCGCCCTTTCATCAAGAAAAGGCACGAACCACGGTTAGCAACAACTCACGTCACAATGCTTGATGTTTCGCATATCCACACACGCGTATGCTCGTCCCCCTTGTTGTTTCGCACGTACATACATAACCCCCGTATTGAACATAAATTCCTCAAATGGAGCAAACCTGCAAAAAGGAGCCAATGTGTATCTCGATCAATCTCCAACTGCGTGCCGTGTTGATGGAGGTTCCCAGACAGGGAGCAAGACTCAGGGCTACCTTATTTTGGATATTTTCATATTTCCATTATCGTTTAAAAAAAAAAAAAAACAAATCTACACGTTGAGCCCGGTTACCCTGTTTATGTCTGACAGTTGATGATTGAAATCAACTCTTTTTTTTCGGGCGCTACACCATAAAGTGATGTAATTCACTTAAAATATATTGCAAGATGAAATCTATGCCTCGTTGGGTGTTCGCAAAATTTAAAAAAGGCAAATAAAACATATCTATGCCCTTGATGCAGGACGCAGGACGAACGAAGCGTGGATGGGAGCTTTGATTTCTAAGTTTCTCTTCTCTTTAGATATATTCAAGTGAAGATGAAATCAATCTCCCGGAAGAGCGGTACAAGGAAAATGGAGTGAACCCAGTTTTCGCGTTCTTTTCCTTACCTCATCTGTTTCAATTACACAGTGCACGATATGAATTTTATGCTTAGGGGTACAAATATATATGTACATATAATATTTCGGCATTTATGAGAAATGAATTTGAAACCGCGCTTTATGGATACATTCCAGAATGCACATGTGTGCGTATGTGATAATGAAATTACAGATTGTTCCTCGATGCTTCTGCCTAGTGGTTGGAGTGTACTCTGGGGGTGGTTTGGCGTTTGTACGTGGTATTTTTAGAGGCAAAGTAAATAAAAGTGTGCGAACGGAAGCAAAAGTAAAATTCATTAATCCAATTTGAAATTGGTTTCCTTTGGAGTGCGAGTAATATGAGCTGGCGAATTCGCTCTTGATTGTTGGATGGAGTAATGTAAATTGCGTTGGCAATCACGGCAATAAAAATTAGGGTAAACATAAAGCCGTTCCTCTGGTGAAATGCGTTGGCAAAATTACCAGGAATCATATGGGGAGGTTTGTTTTCACACTGCAGCAAAATTTGCAGAAGGGCTGTTGCGTATTTTATTTGCATTTTTTCCGATCAAGCAATGCCCAGTTATTATTTCTACAAAGAGACCTACATATGTCTGATCTGTTAAATTTGAGCTGAACAAATGGAGTTTGTTGTCTGGCTTGTTTTGGAATCTACACCACATGTCCAGTAGTTGGAGTATGCCCCTCGCTACATAGACGTGGACATGTTCTTGCAGTAATGGCAGCGCACAGACAATTGATACTACTTGAGTGTTGCCAGCAACTTGAAAGAGGTGGTGGAAAAAATGCGAGGTGTCCCGTCCGGAAATCGAACGTAGACTTTTTGCGTGGCGGTTGAGGCACTTACCCAATACTCCACGGCGACACATTCAACCATAATGCACTATATTAATTGTAAGTCACTTCTTTGAAAAAGAGGTCGGCAAAGCAATAACCGTGAATGGTATTTGCTATCGCGAGATGATAACGAACTTCTTATGGCCAAAAATTAAGGATGTGGACTTGTTATCTCAATGCCAGTGTTACGCCCCCGAACTCGTGGCGAGAATTTGTCCGACATTTTCTTCTTCTTTTTGTGGTGCTTCAGTCCGGGATGGAATTGTGCCTCAACCAACATTCCTCTCCAGCCAGCACGATATTTCGCCAGCTGCCGGCAGCGGCGCACTCCAAGTTGGTTGAGGTCCTTCTCCACCTGTGTGCGCCATCTTAGCCTGAACCGTCCTCTGTTGCGTTCTCCCAATGCATCAGATGTGAAGACTTTTCGGGCCGGGGCAGTGCTGTCCATACGCTTAACATGGTCTAGCCATATTCAGCGTTGTATCCGAAGACGCTTGACTAGGCGCATGTCGCTGTACAGCCCATAGAGTTCGTCGTTAAATTTTCTCCAGATGCCATCAACGTAAACTGGTCAAAAATTCGTACGCAAAATTTTTTCTCTAAAGACTAAGAGTTTCCTCATCATCCTGGTTTGCGCGCCATAAAGTAGGACTGGGATGCTCAAGCTGTTGTATAAAACAAGCTTTGTCCTCCTGGTGTAGGCGTAAGCTAGAAGTTTTACGAACTTTGGAAGATCGTGCCTCTGGTGTTAACTTATGAGTTACGCACAAGTTTTTAAGACGGATGATCGCCTTGTCTAAAAATTTTTTTGACATTGAAGGTCTCTATGAGTTCGCTCCCGACCATGATGGAACAGCGAGAGTTGTGCATCGTCGTCCTACAATAATCAATCTTAAAATCGACGAATAGGTAGTGAGTGCCGATTTGCACCTCTTGGGTCTGTTCCAGGATCTGCCGTAATGTAAAGACTTGGTCTGAGACCACACTGATAAAGACCTGTCAGGTTGGTTACGAACTGTATCAGGCGTCCACACAATGCGGTAGAGAGGACCTCGATAGTTGGCGCAGTCGAAGGGGTCTCTTTTCTTGTGGACCGGACAGACGACGCTTCTCAACATCGATCGCGACTCTACTATTGGTCTCCATTTGGTCCCGGCAGTCCGAACCCTATATCCACCGGATAGCTGTTTCACCCTTCGGTAAAACTTTCTAACTTCATTCCTGTCATAACACCTCCCCACCTCTTCCACCACGCGCTTCTCATGCTCTGTCTTTTTCCTTCTGAGAAGCCGGTGCGGGCCGATATTTTGTTGCACATATAATTTTTATAGATTTTTCTATCATAATAAAGATTCAGTTTATTCAATTCAATTCCAATTTAAAACAATTATCATTGTGTGTTTCCGTAAGACCACCAACTAGTTTCCAGCAGATGTGTTTGAGTCAAGTTTGTGTCGGTTTTGTTTCCTTGTATGAAAATAAAACATTAAAGGCCAACGAGATTTAGAAAGAGTTGTACAATCAATCTCAATTTTGGAGTCGAACACAAAAAAATACATACAGGGTGGATTAAAATCCAGTTTCCTTATCAGAAGTCCTAACGTAATGCAACTGACTGCTGCAACTGGCTTCCCATTTCACATTCTGTTACCCTCATTTTTACGAGTGTTCCACTTTTCTCAATCTTTCTTAACACTGCCTATAATTGCAGTCACCCACATATTTTCAACTTTGCATTCTGTTGTTCAGTTCAGATATGATGACAGCTCAAAAATATGTGAAAAACAGTCACGGATCAAAAACACTTGACAAATTGTCAAACTGTCAAACCTCAAACTGATACTCTGCTCAATATGTTCAGTATCTCAGTATTTTCCTATTTCGTTCTTCAAGCTGAAAAAAGAACTTATTCTCAAGTCAATTCTCTGGCCCCTCCAGATTACCCAGTTTGTGTATTCAATTCGTATGTAGATGCCTATTAGACTAGAACACTCAATCATCCAGCGCATTTGTAAGCATTCATTATCTTGAAGACTCCTACATCCGTCAGAACAACTTCGAACGTGAACCTCGGTTAATCTCGACTGAAGTGACGTACTCGTTTCAAGGCTACAACATTTTATGACCCACCAAAACCATAACTTTTACCCAATTCTTTGCGAACTTTCGCCATCAAATTCAACATACCCCTGTTTGCCAACAACGTGCACGCGTATACACACATGTAGGCACACACTTTGCCATTATGAGTGTCCTTCCACTCGACTACACTTCGTTTGAGTGAAACCATTTGCTAAATTACATTGAAGCCTCAGATAAACACTTTGACGTATAATTATGTCTATCTGTCGGCACATTTAATTGCGTCAGCGGCGCAATGATTTAACGTCTACTTCACTCAATTTACCCCGCACATGCTTTAAGTGCACACGCCATAACTCACAGCCTCCCTCCCACGCTCTCTTTAAAGTTACACAAGCGTAGTTTCAAATTGAATCATAAAACGGTCAAAGTTGAAGAAAGGTCAGTGTTTGCAGTGCCAAAGGGGAACGAAAGTGGAAAAGTGCTCCGTGTTGCTGTTTACGTTTCGTAAATTTGAATATTAAGTTCAGACCAATGGGGCCCGGTTCATTGATTGTCCGACTAGGCACTTTATCGAAGAGATAAATCACAATTTCGTGTGTTTGTGTATATTCTCGCAAAGACGTAGGAGGACACTAACTACAGCTTTTCCGTGCCGATAAAGGAAGTTATTTGGGGGCCTAATGATTGCACACAAAACCGTAAACATGAAAACTTTAGTGTCGGCTATACTTGAAGATTTCCGCATGGCAAGGACGGCGACCGCTGCCGCCACAAGGACGTATACGAAATAAATTATTGTTCCTTGCGAAGTTTGCTTTTGTGGTGGCCCCCTTCAGTTCGTCATCAGCTAAGGGTTTCTCTTTATTTGTTTTCGTCCTCTCCGGTGATGGAATTTTTTTTTCTAAGTTCAGCGTCCGCCCCATTTTACTTTTTCTTAAATGTTACCCTGGAGACTCTTGATGACGTGAATGTGAAAAGTATAACATGAATAACCAAAATACAGCTGTATCGCTTGTATGCCTATGTGTGGTGAAATGTGTAAAAGGTCCCTGAAGCCTGGTAGTGGCCTCGTTCATCGATCATAATTCTGCACCAGCACTGACATGGATTTAAAACACTAATATGAACATGTGTGCACCGGGGGAGATATGCTAGCAGCTCTTGAAGGAGGCCAAAGTGCTAACAGATGAGACGGTTTGTAATAAGGAGATTTGTTAACAACTTGAGGATATGATTTTATTTGCCACTTAGCTGCTGGAATTCTTCTGTTTAGATGGAAAAAGGATTTTTCAGTGATATGGTGACAAATTGTGCGTGCGACCGCGACGCAGAAGGTTTATGTTCGATTCCCGGTCGGGACATCTCGCATTTTTTCACGGCATCAACTCTTTCAAGTTGCTGGCAACACTCAAAGAGTGTCAGTTGTCTATGAAAAGCTTCTCAAATCTCGCCGTTCGGAGTCGGCAAATAACTGTACGTCCCTTCTACTCGTGAAGAACAGTAGCATGCACAACACGAGTAGTTGTTTTAGAAGCGAGGCTCTGGTCCCTTGTGGGCTGTAGTACCACTCATTTATTATTGTTATTATTATTATTATTTTGGTGACAAATTTCACAAGACTTTCCTGAAGGACTCACTGTGAACTATTGAAATTAAGTTTAAGACTTAATATCTACTTTTGCCGATTGAATACATACAAAGTCCGCCAGGTTGGACTTTCAAGATAAGGCCTCATCCACTGGTTTATAAACTACAAGTACTATTGCAATAGTTAGAGAACTCCAGCACTTCAACATGAATAAATCATTTGTGTCTCGAACCAGACAGTGATACTGGCAGCGTTACAAACGCCAAGGAGGTGGTCATGCACTCAAAAGTGAGAATTGAGTGAAATCAAAATGGAAGAAAAATGCTGTTCCGCTCGACATATCGTTAGAACAGATGCGATACATGCTGAAAAATAAGATTTGTCTGAAGACATTGAAGCGCACGGTCTTACACCGCAACAGAAAAACGGAAAAATCGAGAGATCGAAAGTTCTCACCGTCTGAAGTTTTGAAAGACAAGAAAGACCCAAGGAACTTAGTTTACAGCATGTGACAATTCTTTGATGACTGTTGGGGTATATCTTCTCTCTTAAACGAGTGGCTGATATACTTGCAAATGCGAGCACTTATATCTATCCAATGCTGCACATATCAATCCTTGAAGAGATCAAGCCAACTACGACCGGCTTGCATAGAAAGTTTGACAATGAGTTCCAGACTATAACTGACGTTTAATGGGATCACTAAGATATGTATTTCTGTATTTCCAATACGGTCGACAAGAAAATTTAAGTCAGAATGTTATCGGATTATGATCGTCTAGAATCCAATTAGTCTAAATTCTAAATCTTACCCACGACTGCAAGAGAATAGTCATTTTAAATCTCAACTGCATCAGCCTTCGAACTGTTACATGTGCGTAACGTCCCGAGTAAGGACCAGACCATTTCTATATGGCAATACTGTGCATGGCTCTTTTTAGCCAATTCTTTATTTTTATGTTATAACGCCTTACAAACTGTGGTCCTTTCGATTGCTTCTCTATCGTCACAATAATTTTTTTGAGTTTGGGCTTGAGAGTTGGACTTCTGTCTACATTCAACTCTTGTTCTTCACTTTTCATCACAGGTGACTATGCGATGCATTTGGATGACTATGCTCTGCACAGATTTCTAAACGAGTCTGTTTCAATTTATGAAGAACAAACCAAAAAGAAACATATCGAACATCACTTCTGTTTGTTACCAAATCAAGTGAGAAAGATATGCGCCTCATTAAGAACAAAATGTTTCTTTTTTGAAATCTGAATTTATTGTCTGTAGTTGTTCAGTTGGCTTACATTGTAAGTTAAACTTTCAAGAGATAGTGAGCAAATTTACTAAAAACTTGGAGTCGACTACAACGACCAAAATCTTCGCATTATGCGCAAAAACTGTTTTTGTTTTTTTTTTAATCACCACTTTCGTAGAAAATCTTAATCTTAACATTATCGCTCTTTTAATTCTAAAGCGTTCTATTTACCTAAATGGCAAACATTCAGTTAATATTTTGACACATTAAGTGACTTTTTATATTCTCTTCTTCCTCTTCCTTTGGTGCTACAGTCCGAGGTGGACCTGGGCCTCATCCAACATACCTCACCAGCCAGCACGATCTTTCGCCAGCTGCCACCAGTTGCGCACTCCAAGTTGGTTGAGATCCTTCTCCACTTGGGTGCGCCACCTTAGCCTCCCAATGGTTCAGATTCGAAGACTTTTCGGACCGGAGCAGTTGTGTTACCTTGCTGCACATTGTTGGGGCGTTTCGTAGAAGTTCGGGTGAAGGCGGAGAGATCAGCAGAAACGACACTTACTTCAGGACTCTTTATTTGCAACAGAGAGCTTACATTCGATGTAAGGCGTATTTATAACCACAATAATTGTGTGCAGTATGCTATCCGGAACATCATCTGATCATGGAATCGAACAGCTAGGTTATGCGTTATTGTATCCATTTACTTATATGAACAGTGTGTTAGGCCTACAACATTGGCCAATCCTTATCTACGTTTACCCTCTAACCCAGCAAGTACTCTCTACTAAAGGATACCCCTTTTACGCAATTTCCTTCATGTTTCGAAGATCTCTCTCTTAAGAAACATTTAAATTCGCCTAAATCTCGAAGATGATGCATTTTTCTTTCAAATCATTTATAGTCATTATTAGAGTTTGACTATTTTTATATTAAATTATTATTTAATTCGAATTCGTAGGTACAAAGACTTTTCAATTCAAAATATTAGTATTTTTTATTAAAATGCAATTCAAAAAAATAAACGATAACTTCCCACCTTGTGTTACATTATATCAACACTCAAGTCCTTCTTCAAACCAACACCCACACTGAAAATTAATCTGCATATATATTTTTAGCTTTCACCTTAATCTTTGTAAATCACATTAAATCTCCCCTCACTTCAATTTGCTTCGTTTGCACTTCAATCTGACCCACATTGTAGACAGCAGTCACTCAATAAAACAAACATCTCCACCCGATGACGGGGACTAGAGTGGTGCTTATCCTGGCAAAGGAGACCGAAATCCCCTAGTGAATACGCGTATCACGTCCCATAAATACCTCCAATTACGTACGAACAGGCAATTCCATCAGCAGCATACGAGCATATCAGAGTCAAGTTATGTCCGGAGCAGACACAGACAGGCCCAAGTACCGAAACGTGAACCTCACATCTAGTAAACTTTAGTGAAATCAATTCATTTATTTGCTCCAGATGAAGCCATAAGTGAATGCGAAAGATTCCCATAAACCTCGAGCGCACACATGGCTGTATCCTTTTGAAATCTCTTTTTTTTCTTCAGATTCCAACGCGTGCAGAACGCACCGCCAGAACAATACTCAGTCGGAGCCGTTTATGTCGGCGTCATTCCGACACTTTATTTTATTTTAGTCTTTTGTTGTTTATTTTGTTTCTTCTCTGTGCGTTTTCATCAATTTGACTGATCCTGCCAGTGGTGATGGTGGCGCTGGGGCGGTGCACTTGATTGAATGAATTTTCAGCAAAAACGATTGGGCTCAAATGCTGACTCGTCCCCGCACACCCGCTACAGCAGCGAATGGATGTGTGAAAGGGGATACAGCGGCTTATAGCACATGACTCGATTTCGGACGTGGTTGAAATTTTATGGTAATCAATTTAAGAGCTGAAAGGATGTGCATTTAAGGTTGAGACTCCGAACAAGTGAACGACAACGAACAAACACGAAACGGGCAAAAAAAAACATTTCCAACAGAATCGAAATCGAAATGAAGGTAAGACGAAGGCAAAAAAAAAATCTCAAAAGGGTTCAAGTGTTGTCATGAATATGTTTGATCCATCTTTACCGTTAGAATAGGATTCAAGGACCCGACAAGAGGTTACACGCCGTACACGGTTGGGTGTCGGTTCGATGCGAAGTAACATTGATATGCGGGATATGCCTCTGCTGGATTATTGGTGGATCCTTTCACCAATTTCGTAAAATTGCCACACGAAAATGGATAGGAAAATATCACCTGCCGGGGCATTAATAAGGCACTGGGATACGGTCGTCCTTTAGGACTTGATTTTTCACTTCACTCTTGGGTGTCTGAACCCCAAAAAGGATTGCCGATCGAATTCGATGAAGAGTCACCCCTTTGTTTTCTGTTTCTTTTATGTGAGTGGAATCCAGTTGGATGAAAGGTCTTGAATTGCCTTTTAACCTAACAAGATTCGAAAATAAGTCACATGCAGGTCGGCATTTCTGCCGCAACTTTGCAGTTGGAGACTGTTCGGGTCGCTTTACGTTACCTAGTTGTCTGAAAAAATGTATCTTATTAACCTCCAACCAACAACCGGTTCTTTTTCGAAAATTCCCCTTCATATGTCGTCAACAGACAGCTATTTCAATGTCACCTTAAAAAAATGTAATCGGAATAAAAACGCGAGAGTTTCATAATACACGTAGACTAGAGAGAGAGCTGTGTGAAGGAGAAGTAACAAAAATAACTTGTGACGTCAACTGGCTCTGAAGCCGCAGGAAGAGCAATGAGAAGTAGTGTGTGGTTTGAATTCAGCAAAGCGAGGATGAGAACCCAGTTTCCTGCATCCAGTATTCCTCGTTCCAAGACACAGCAGGGAGGTGATGACGCGTCTTGGTGTTCATGGGCTTTTGAAGCACTTTGAATGTCGCGGCGTCCCGGGACCCACAACGGGTGGACGTTATAGAATTTGGCTGGCTGCAAAATGTGGTAGAATTAAAAGAATCCTCGTCCAGAGATATCCTTGTCGGAAATCACGTTGTCCTTTAACAGACCCTCTTTGACTGCCGTAGTTTCATTCTAAAATAGGCAACAGTTTACAGGGAGATTGAACGAGAAAGTCAAGTTCAGGTGCCAATCTTTCGTATTGCATCCGTTTGTGCAAATAGTCAGGGACTAAAATCTATTAACTGTGAATCAAAGTTCTAGTCAACGCCAGAGGGAATGCTGGTTAATAAATTTTTCTCGAGCAGGTGAGACGAGCTCAGTATTCATAAGGACATTTGATTTATTTTAAAACTTTGATGATTTATGAGTCGATTATCTTTCAGAGTGGCCATAAGGACTTCTTCCATTTCATGCACTGATTTTTTAGCCTGATTCAAAAGTTTCTCGTGACGTTGTCTGCATCTGTAATCATTGGAATGATCAGTCGAATGCTCCCAAATCGAATTCGAAGTGCTCGTAACACGAATTTAAATGTAGTCCGGGGATCTACGTATCCCGCCACAAATGAGCTGTGTCTCCGAGAGATGCTTTCCCTTTACATATTTCGCAGTGGCACCGTGATAAATTTGCAGACTAAGTGAAAGAAATGGTCGTTGGCTCTTGTTCCGAGTGCAGGGGTATGGATGTGCTGTTATATTTCAACTTGAATTTGTCGACGTATTGTTCCTTGATGTAAAGAGTGTAAGAATCGTTTTTTAGCTTGATGAAAATAAACACTAAAATCCCCTAAGGTAGTTTGGTTTGTATTCAAGAGTTTGAAAGATGCAGCCTTGGGTGATGCCCTAAATTATTGTATTTATTAACTCAGTGCAGACATTAGCTTATCCGTGCCACAAGCAAACTGGAATTGTTTATATTTCAAGTTTCTTCTGTGACTCTGTAATACAGGGCATATCCTTCCTTCATCCTTAAAGCAAATGCCCTCGACAAGCTTATGAACATTTTCTACATTTTATCCTGGTGAGTTCTTATTCCCTCCGACTACATCAAGGCATTCAACGTGAAGTGTGTGATAAGTTCAATTAATTGTTGGAAAATTTCAAACGCTATGTGAACAAGGATTTGCTGCCTCAGGAAAAAATTGTCTATAAAGAGTGTCCCAACAAGAACGTAAGATTTAAATTTTAAATAAAATGCAGATGTTTATAAAAAATCGTGAATTCTTTATTAAATCGTAAAGTAGACAGGATGAGGTTATGTGTGGAATAACACATCGGCCAGATGGCCTCCGCGGCTTTGCTGGCACATACGCGATCTTTTAATGAAATTTTCAATGACCGTTTTACACAAATGCTGCGGTATTTCATTAATGCAGCTCCAATTTCCTCTTTTAAGGCTTCAGTCGTCGTCGGCTTATTCGCATAAACCATCGACTTCGAAAAACCCCAAAGAAAAAAGTCCAATGGTGTTAAATCAGACGATCTAGGCGGCCAATTCTGGTCTCCAAAGCACGAAATAACACGACCGGGAAATGACTGATGCAGCAATTGAATTGCGAAGAAGAACGTACGGATGCTAAGCGTTATTTTAATCAGCTGAAGATGATGAAGATATTGTCGCGAGAATAACATGCCCGACGAGTGGGATCTTAGTGTCGTCTGCCCGGCCCAAAATGGAGCCCCACTGATTTCGTCTCCTTAACATCGCACTTGTGAACGTTTGTTTCTCTGGCTGTATGAGATGTGGCGCCGTCTTGTTAAAACCACATCCCCTCCACATTCATTTCTTCAATTCTAGGCACGAAAAAATTGGTTATCATTCCACGATACCGAACAACATTGACTGTTTGCGCTTGACCTGACTTATTTTCTTAAAGAAAGGTCCAATGATTCCACACCACACGTTGAGGATGCATATTCTTCTCGTGAATCATTCGAGGATTTTTCTCGCCCCAAATGCGACAATTCTGCCTGTTTACGAAGCCATCAAGATGGAAATGGGCCTCGTCACTAAAGACGATAAAATATCGGCAAAATCAGCATTTTCATGTTGTCTCTCCAATACCCAATTAACGGACTCCCTTCGCTGTGCATGGTCAGCTGGCGTCAGGTCCTGAGTCATGTATGCATGAAGATGCAAATCTTTCGCCAAAATTCGCTGCATAGTGGATTTGGAATCACCAATTTGCTGAGCTCGGTGTCGAATTGAGGTGAATGGAGTTTGAGCGACAACATCACGTACTGCTGCGATATTTTCGGTCAATCGACCTGGTCGAAGGTGCTTTGTTGTCTTTACATCAGTTACAGACACAGTTTCAGCAAATTTTTCCATTAATCGCATCACAGTTGACTCTTTTGGTGCATTTTTGTAATCCCAAATTGATCGCAAACTTTCACCATTTTGGTAAAACAATTTCACAATGAGAATGCGTTGTTCATTCGTGTAGCGCTCCATTTTTATTAACCTTATACCTTCTACTAACTAGCAATAATAATTGTTCAAATGTCAAACAATGACAATTCGAATGGCGCCAAATTTAAATCTTGCGTTCTTGTTGGGACAGCCTTTATTTACATGTCCTTTAGCCATGTTTACCTCTGTACAATTTCCTCGTGCGATGAAGTAATAGGTAAAGGATCATAGTAATGAACTTATTTCTTCCTACACGCGTCTCGAATAAATCTATAATTAGTAAATTCAACGTTTTTTTTTTTATTATTATGTTTCCATTTGAATATCTTTTGTGGGATCTATTGCAGAAGAATTTTTTTTATTTCTTATAAATAATGTAAAAACGAAACCTTCAATTTGTGAGAGTAACTTAAAATTTTTGTTTTTAAGCCAGCAGTCGTCTCGCTCTTGTTTGCTATAACCCAATCACGTAATCCAGTAATTCTATAAAATCTCGGAAGATAGAGCATTTAATGTTCAAAGGTATCCCGTCGTCGATCTTCGTTAGTTAAAAATGTAAACTACCTATTTAGCTATCACTCATATTGACTCTAGGTACTCTTACATGGAAATAGAAGGGAACACGATTTGGGGAAAACTCTTCCTTCACAAATGTGCTAAAACTTGTGCTCAGCCAGGACTAATTACTCAAAGTCATGCATGTATCATAAACAACAAGACAAAGTGTGCCAACGTCAATCTAATTATGATTTAAGTATCGCACAAGAGGACATTGCTTGAAAAATACCTGCGAAAATTACTCTCGACAGCCGTTCACCTTAATCGACTGGGAATGCAAACTATTTGCAATATTGATGACTGACACCCCTACTGAACACGCAAAGTCGCTGATCGCTTGATTATCGCACCACCCGCACGGAGTTGAAAATCATATTGATGGGCTGCCATTATTTCGTGCTGCAACAGAAAATCGATTCGACTAGACAGTGACGTTCAGCCATTTATCAATTCCCTCTTTAAATTCTTCTACTTCTACGCCCACTGTGACGACTTTAAGGTCGGTTTTTGGTATCTTCGCTATAAACACCTTAGGCAGTACATTAACACCTTCCCGTGTAAATAACAACATGAACAATGAAAAGTCTCCAAAGGTACGGTAGTAGCATCACACCAGCGCATTTTCACTTCACTCGTCCGTTGCGTAGAGTATGAAATTCACATCAGTTCGCAAATCCCATGGCGAAGGTCCTGCCCATATCCGCCACTCACCGAATTGAGTGCGACTCCATCCAAAACACTTATTAATGACACCTGTTTAGCTGTTGAACGTACGATTTGAAGGTGACGAATCCTTCATCCTCCAGCCACCTCTCAACCAGCACATCCAGTCTCTGTCGGCGCAACAAAGGCCTCCCACAAAACCCGGCTATCAACTTTCAAGGCTGTCAGCGATTTCACAGCTTTCTATTATTCAAAGGAAGTCAAAGCGTAACAAAAATACATTTAACAATACGTACTCACCCCGTGCAGACAACCCCCTATTTATGAGGGCCCATGACAAGGTGGCGCTCCTCAACAATGGAGCGAACACGGGCCGAGTGGGTGTTATTGGCGAGTCTTTGCACACACCAACAAACCGCGGTGTTTCGGTTGTGACGTTGCCGCCGTGGCCCTTGTAATAAAATTACGAACCGTGAAATGTATATTTTGTGTGCGAAGTGAATATTTTGCTTGTATTGTGTGTTTCATTCACCACAAGTACCCCCGGCGGCGGATGATTCGTTACATTATGCCTGTCGTGTGTGAACTCGTTTGCGAGTGTGCATGTGTATGATTTTTTTTTTTTTGAATTCATAAGTACGTTTACTTTCCGTCTATTCTTCTCATGCAAATGTATACGACGGCGCTGAAGTGGATGTCTACGACTGTGGCGGCATTGCTGGCGTCACCGTCGGTGGCGGCCAAGAGAAGTTCATATTTACTTTTGTGAACTCTCCCGGGGTGTGCTTGAGCGAAGCGGAAGGCGCCACCTTAGCCAAGCCAGCTCCATCGTCGCCAGCCATCACATTCTTCATTTCGGAATCATAAGTTATAAATATGTATAGGGCGGCTTTTGTGCACGCTTTAAGTAAATCGTATTTAAATGTGTGTCCCACTTTATGACATTATTCATATTTTATTATGTGAATGCGAGGAGGTACAAGCGGGGGCACTCCATAGTGGCTGCTCAAAGACTGTTGACAAAATAAGAAGGAAAAAAAATCAACACAACACCGTCTTTCATCTTCTCTTCTGATTGCATATTTCTCTTATGCTCCGGGACACCACTAAGCTGCCTCCACTATAACTCCACTCGTTGGAGCGTTCTAGTGCTGGTGTTTATGTATATTCGTGTGGTGAGTGTATGCGGGCATGTGTGCACTGGCAGTGTTCAGAAGCGCTCCTTGCTGCCTATTCAGCAGACGTTCACACACGATTGACACGTGAAAAGATATGAAGTGACGAGAGGGCATTATTGATGAAGTTGCCTCACTATTCCCACAAGCGCGCATAAAGTTTTTTGTGTGTCGTCATTGATGATGTGGAACTATTTAACAAGGCCACAAAAGACGGATGTATTCAGACATGAATATGGTGTGCCTGTGTGTGTGTGTGTGTGTGTATGTTAATGCAAGCAAGCTTGTGGCGAGTGTTGACGGCAGGGCAGACTATGAGCGATAAGTTGTGTCATGTGTACTGTGCTCGGTGACTGTCCGGAAGAAATGGCGAGAGCACAATGTCGATTTTGGGGATTTCTTGTTGGCTTTGCGACGACGGAAAGTTATCGTTCAATGTCGTCTGAAAGATATTAATGTTCGCGTACGAGAATGGATGTCGGATAATAAGGTGACAAGGGAAATGATTGATTAGCATAAGGGGATACGAATTAACACCGCATAACGTGACACACGACCATCAGGAACAGGTGTCCTGAGGTGATTTTAAGCAGATAGATTTACGGTCGTAACCAGAGCTGAAGATTGAGATTGTGTGCAACTAATTAAAAACTTTATTGAATTTGAGTCACTGAAATGTCCAGTTGATTGATCTGAAAGGGACACGTATGACATTTTCACTGAAACACCTCGCGTGAGTACAATGAGGCCATATCCCATATTAACTGGTTTCAAAAGAATTCGTTCTTTTCTACGTGCTACTAGGTTTCGTTTTTCGCAGCAGCAGATGTATGTAAACTGATTTACCAGAAAAGCATTCATTGAAGTTGCCTTTTAACTCCACCCTGCAGTGTTGTGTTTATGCCAACGTTAACATTTTGAGCACAATAAAAAACTTGGCGGTTGCTATGTATCCTGTAGCAGCGCCATTGTTTTCGACACTGCAATGTTGGAATAAATTTCTGAAAATTCTGAAAACTGAATTTGATTGCCCTGCTCAGTAGTTTAAATTGAAACCGGCAGTTGTTGTGCTGTATGGTCCCCGAAGTGGGCAAAAACACGTTTATATTTTCTGCTATAGCAAATCTCTAGGGCTTTTAATCATGCTACCGGGGAACATACGAAAATTCCACAAAAAATCTCTACCTACAAAGTCCCATATTCTGAAGAATTTGCAGACATTTTCACGAGAATCTTTGATGAATTCAGATTTTTTTCGAAGCAAGCAATAAATAAATAAATAAATAAAATATAACGGTAATACTCCGAACTCGAACTTATTTTTAACTTTTTACTTAAAACTGAATGCTGTTAATTATTTTTTATATAATACTACGAAAACGAAGCTTAAGATTTAGCCTTAAGTATCGCCAGATGTAAACAGAACTCTCAGGGGTACAAAATTAAAGTGCCCTCAACAGACAATTTGTTATACGACCTTTTTATATGTTGTGTGTATGCTCTGAATTTTCAACTTCTTTACCTTCTGCATTTAAAGTATAGATATCTTGCAAAAATAGCACGCAAGAATAGTTGCTAAGTTGGCATATAATTGACTGCCTGTATTGCGGAGAAAGAATTATGACCTCAAATTAAGATTATATATTATGAAAAGAGTCATACTCGTTCTGTAAGTCAATAGAAAACGGTGACGACCTTAGGAGCTGAATCTCTCTTCCTTGTCTTACTAACGACGATCAAAAGGGCATGTATTCCTAAACCAAACGTTCATCGTTGTTCTTCTTTGTTTCTGTTCTGGTAATTTGAGGCAGATTGCATTTAACTGACAAGTTCTTCGGCTCGCTACCAACAGTTTTGTAACTTCTTATTATACAAATATTAACGTCCGATATTAAGTTACCTCAATGGCTCGAATTTGAAGATTCTTCGAGCCTGAGCAGTGCTGTGAATTCGTTCCACATGAACTGCCTATTCTGAGCCTTGTGTTTGTGAATGTTTGACAATGGTTGGTTGTTCCCGTGGTTGTTCTCCTGCAGTTCCGATCATCGCAAGCATTCTCGAAAGGTGGAACTCCTTCGAATACTGCCCATGATTGCGGACCAAATAATTACAACATTAATTTGTTACACAAAGTCAACTTATCCTTTCGAAGGCTGACTCTTTTTTTTAACTGCCCCTTGAGTCGAAAGTAGCAATGAGCAAGGCTACACATTTTTCGCATGCTTGCGGTACTGCCACTGTTGTCCTCAATGTCTCTTGGGAACAAAAAGCAGATTTTGGCAAGATATGGTTCAGATGTTGTTGTCCGTATTTACTACGGAGCTGATTTGGACGAAATCTCTGAGAATGCATCTAAATTTTTCCTGAGAATTGTGTCGCTCTGTCCGTCGATGTTATGGCACTTTGTCCTCTTCTGTTTCAAATCCAGTAACGCCTCATAAATGTTTTGCTGTGTTTTTCCAATCGCGTTAATGTCATCCGCATAAGCCAACAACTTAACAACGAAAATCGTGCCTCTGGTGATGAAAGTTTCGCACTATCTTCTAAAGAATAATGATCAGTAAGTCATATGAGAGCGTTTTTCACTGCCAGGACATCTTTCCCTTCATCTCGCACAATCTGGCGAAGTTAATTTGAAAGTCAAAACTATGGAGGTATTGTCTGTGGTATTGTATTGTCTGTGATTAAGAGCCTAGGTTTTCGGCTCCCACCACATCAACGCCAAACAGCCGCCACCTGATCTGAGGCGAGACATTGACAGGGAAAGTGCTCTGCAGTGTATTTACCTTCTCCATGAGCATCGCATAGGATGTTGTCATTAAGTCAAAATACACTTAAGTCGTCTTTAGTCGTTCCTGTCTAGGGATAACAGAAAAATCGCGGCTTTCTTTCTGACACTTGGGAGCATACAAGCTTGTATCTTGGAGAGGCATGCCATATCTCGCTGTGCTGTTGAGTGACCCAACCGTCGACAGAAGTCCTAACCAAGAACGCGGGTAGTCCCAAGGTTAGTTCGGGCCCTAAGAATGCCTTTTTTGATCCTTGCCCATGATCACGTGGTGTCACGGGAAAAAGGCAAGCCTTAGCGAATTAAAATTTCCACCAAGTCAAAGAAAGACCGGTGTTTCTGTACTGTCTTGAAAGTGGTTAGAGGATTGAGTAAGGCCTTAAGCACAACTTAACTGTCGCTACAGACGCAAACGCCTCTTCCACATATTCTTTACAATATGGTTTGTGGCAAATATAATCGCAAACATTTCCGCCGCCTGAAGAATGACGCAAAATAAGTATAATGTTGTCGTCTTCCATTATGGCCCCTGTTCCAGAACCTCCCATCGTTAAGGAACAGTTCGTGAAAATCCGAATACTTCCCGACTCAGTTTCTGGTTAGAGCCAGCCCTGGACACAGGGAAAGTCGACTTTGTATGATCAACGCAATCGGCTTGTTGGTGTCCCCGAATCAAACGGCATGTCCATGAGACTAGTGTCAAAAGAGATGCGATGCGCGAAGTCATTAAAGCAGCAATACGAGTTGAACCAAAGACCTTTCCTTTTTGATCAGGAGATGACCTTGATTGTGCATTCCATAATGTGAACGTCAAGGGGAGGGATATTCAGCAGTGCCAGCCTACTTTTATCCCCAACCCCAATGATTCTTCTACGCCATGTTCCCTGGCCGCATTATACATGTCGCAAAAGTCCCATTTGTGAAAGCACTCTCTATGTCAAAGAATATACCCAGCGCGTATTCATTCCTGTCGAGTGTACTTTCAATTCCGCAAAAGAGATTTTGAAGCGAAATCTCGCAAGGCTATCCGCGCTGATAAGAATGTTGCATTTGTAATAGAGAGTGTATTCTCAAAGCATTTTTGCGCCGTTGTATTTCTACCAGCCTCTACAAGCATTTCAGCATTAAGGAAGTAAGATTTGCGGGCCTAAAGTTTTTGGCGAGAGAGTAGTCCCCTTTAGCCTATCTACTCGACAGAAGTTTGGAATGTGCGCCAGTGTGAGGATGACTGCGAAAATTCTTCTTAGAGGATCTTATTTACAATGAAGCTTACTGGCTTGAAAGTTTACTAATGAGGACCATCACACTGTTCCCGAACAAGTTCAGGATTTCTTAAATATTACCCTGCAGTTAACGAAATTGAAGGGATCACGTTCCTTCTGCAAACATTTATCATATTTTCCCTTATGTGCCTGTCTAAATAATTTTTTTCCTTAATACGTGGACTTCTCCCAAAGGATATACAAGCTAGTTACGCTGAGACTTTCACCGATATATTCTGTCATTTTGCGCAATGCAAAAAATGTTCCACATACGCCCCAGAACATGATTTCACAGTTCCTATTAGTGCTTATTTTATACTCTGTTGGATGTCCTTTAATTAACTTTTCTGCAAAATTCGGTAAAGGAGCTTATGAACGAACAGTCAACAAAGGGAAACTGATGAGAACTAGTAAGAAGGCCAAGTTTGCTTGAGTTCATTCTCAATATAGGAAACCCCCGACCTATACATCAGATTCCAGATGACCTTCCCTCTACCATACCGTTGGACGTGCAGTCCGCCAAAAATAGATCCTCACTCCAAATCGAATTGAATATAACTTGTTAATCGATATAGCTTTGATTTCTGTTGGATATAGCTTCCGTAAACGCAGTTTTCGAGGGCTTTTAACACATCAAGCTGTAGGCAGGAAGTGACACAAGTTCATGAACAAATGCAAGAGTCATTAATACGAGTACATTAGCATTTCTAGCATACGCCTGTCATTCGGGAATGTCCTCCTTCATGAATGTGGCAGTAAAACAATTTGAAATGCAAAAACAGACTTCCAGCGCATTTGCCGAGAAACCTTGACCATCTCAAAGCCTAAGGCAAGACTTTCACAGCCATCGCCGGTAGACCTTGCACAGCGGTTGCTGTCGGATTATTTAATTTTCAACATGAAGACAGAAAACGAGTAAAATAAAACTCGGTACATTTTTTTTTCGCCACGACTTATCGCTGGCAACAGCAATAACAAATTTCACCACACATCCAAGGACATGCACGTCAGACATTTCTGCACTATTTTCCAACCCTTTCCGCTGAGTTGAAAGAGAATGAAATGGGACCAGGAGCGGATCAGTGTGTGTACACTGATGTCCTTTCCCCGCTGCATCTACATACATTTGCGCGTATATACGAATGAAAGTAGCTTTTCTTATTTGTATCATTCTTTTTCTTTTTTCCTCATAAGGTGGGTGAGGGAAAGAGCACAGCGTTGGAGTTGTTTCGGAATATTTGCCTGCACTTGCAGTCTGCTATGAATATATTTTCGGCTTTGATGACGAGGACGATGATGATGATGATGCCGGCAGCCCAGAAACGTGGCCAAAACTAATGCGCCAATGCCATACATTTACCGAGCGAACCAAAAGCGGGACACAAGCTCAGCACGATAAACAAGAGCCGCGTATAGATCCCATATGTGTGTGAATGCTGGCGCTCATCATATCTTAAGCGGAAATTTATTGCTCTTTCCACATATGGAGCGATTTATTCAGACGCTTGCAATCCTATGCTGATAGCTTACCATCTGCTCGCTGGGAGATTTCCCGCACGTCTCCTTGCAGCTGCAATCTTTCGGGTGAATACTACTCTAGTGCGAAACGTACGTTGTAATAGATTTATGCAAGAGCGACAGTTGAAAAAAGGCGCCATCAACAACAACTACCAGACGAGCAAAAAAAAAAAGAGGATCCCACTAACCATTCACAGCAAAATAGATGACGGTAAAGAAAAGGCATCTGAACTGCGCCTGCACATGCATAGCAGGAGATGCTAAAGCCGTGACAATGACTGTGTCAGATAAGCGCTTTTGTTATTGCGCTCTTTCGTGTCGTGGCAACTAGGATACTGGAAATAAGTGTCACATGCATCCACTGCCACGTTGTTAAGGTACACCATGGCGCAGAAATCAAACCCCAAAGTGCTTGCAGGATACATTGTTTTCACTCCATTACAATTTATTTAACGGGAAAATGGATAAGTTTGAGTGAAACTATTACACCTCGCATCCATGCGGTCCCATGCGGCAAATGGTGGGCCGGGAAAATTCAATCTTTGGACATGTCTGCTTATGCAAATTTATGCGAAAGTAGTTCAAGCGTTCCGGCTCTGTAGAGCAGCCTTCATATCCATATTTCCGATTTATTTCATTCCTCTGTGACATGTGTACCCGTGCGGTTTTCTGCGAGCAACCCGTGCACTCTAACATTCTGTTTTTACAGCGCTGCACGAGGGAAAAACATTTGAAGTGCCCTTCACCACCACTACAACCACCATCACCAATTGCATGCATCGTTCAATTTTATTTTATTTATTGAATTTACAACTTTTGACATTTTTCAATATTTTTTCCCGCGCGTATCTGCCATGCATTTTATGAAAAATTGTCAAAACTCGAAATTGAATGGGAATGGGTTTGCAAGGATGCGGCTGGGATTGAGGGAATATAAGGATTGATTGAATGCATCTTGTTGAGTAGTAGTTGACGGCAGTAGCGGCGCTGGTAGCCCTGGTGAGCGCTTCAAGTTGTGAGCATCATGGCCCTTTGGTGCGCTGATTGTGTTAAGGTTGCAGATGTCAGTGATGAATTGCTTTGATGTGGAAGTGGATATTTTTTTTTAACATTTGGATTAACAACTAGTACTCTAATTGATTTGCTTTTCTATCATCTATTCATAGGGAGAGAGGCTGTCGAGGATAGGAAGCTCGTAGCTGCTGTAATCCAATTAAAGAACGAATTAAAATTTATCTAAAAATTAAACTGTTTGCATATGTCCTCAGAGCGTTACCAAAACATTTTCAGATGATTGGTATGAGATTCGTCGTGAGGTTTGATTTATAGTGCAAAATTAAAATCAGAAATATGAAAGCTAGCTTTAATTTTGTACTATCGGTTTAAAGAAAAATGTATGGCATTTGTATCTTGAAAATAACATCGTGTAAATGTTGGTCACGACTACGTGGTCCATTCGGAAGATCACCTTTTGATCGAATCTTTCGAGCATAGCGACCAACTGGTATCTCCTAAAAACGAGTAATATTGGCTTCCAAAGCTTCAATCTGGGCTGGTTTAGTCCTGAATATCTGAAATTGTACATATCCCCAGAAAAAAATTGTTCAAAGATCGCACGATCTAGGCGGCAAACTAAAGGTAGAAAGAAATGAAACAACGTACCCACCAAAATGATCTCTCCACAAGTTCATTGTCTTACACGCTGCATGGCTTGTAGCTCCGTCGTGTTGAAACCAGGGCTCACCGATTTTTTTCTTCGTTGGAGTTTGGGAAGCACTGCATTGGAGCGCTCAGACTCAAAAAGTGGTCCACTGTACCATTATACCAGGCAGAAGGACCAAACAACCACCACTTGATACGAGCAAAGGGTGGATATTGACAGAGAAAGTGCTTTGAAGCGTCTTCTTGTGCACGGGCGTCGCAAGCAAGTCGTCGTCACTAAGCCCAAGTAGACTTGGGTGCTTAGCGAAGGTGAAGTGTCCTGTCCATCTCTGGTTGTGCTGTTGGGAGACCCAACCATCGACGGAAGCCCTAACCAAGGAAGCCGCTAGTCCTAAGGTGGGTTCGGGCCCAATGAATGCCTCTGTAGAACCTTGTATAGCTAGATCATCAGCAATTTCGTTTCCTGTTATTCCGTGATATACCTAACCCAGAATTCAGTCTGCCGACCAAATTAAGGGATGACTTGTATTCGAGGATTACCTTGGAAGTGGTTAAAGGGTTGAGTAAAGTAAAGTAAAGGGTTAGGTGTCGCTGCAGATGGCTGTTCTTCACAAAATAGTTTGTGGCCATTAGGATCGCAAAAGTTTCCGCATGGAAGACCGATGCGAAAATGGCTCACTGATACCATGCACTTGAATTTCAAGAAGGACGTAGTACATTAACATTGTCAATCTGCTGAGATACGACGACGAATCGATACGATCTCAGCTACAGTTCTAATAATCTCTTCTCTTGGATGTGGTCCAATCGCCCAAGCATCAATCAATCTTCAATTGGAATGTGTGCACAACAGAAAATATTTTTTTTTAATATTTTCTTCATACTGGGAACGGTTCGTACTCATTTGTTTCCGAGTTTTTACTGGGACGGTAGGCGCATTTGGACGTCATTAGCATAAAAACGCGTTTCATAGGATAATGGTAAACGGTTGCATTATTTGGTATTGGTTTGGTTCAGCGTGCTTCAGGAGATCTGAAGCCTGGAATCGAACCACGTGGGAGACCGGAAACGGTAAATCACGACGCCGTCTTACGAGAAACACGAAACGCATTTCAAACGACATGGGAACATGTCGCAGGATTATTAGTCCATGTTCTTGATATGTCCTCAAGTGTGTACGATAAGAATTAAACGAGTCCCAGACTTAGCTCTCATACTCTCGCTCTCGCATCCTCATCTCCTGAAATTTTTCCAACGCGTTATCATCCTTTCCGCAAACTGGCGTCATATTGTCGACTAAAGTTATTCCGAAACTGTATGGGAGTCAGAGAAACCTTTAAAAGGGTGTAAGCTTAAGAAAATGAAGCTCTCTGTATTGAAGGAATATAGGAACCTGAACCATGGTGGACTCATATTTTATATGACTGTCGATCATATTTTGAATAAATAGAAAGAGAGTTGGCATTTATTTTTCAAACCAAACTGAAGCTGTGACAGAAAATCCCAAAATGCCCGTACTCGTTTATTTGAAGTCAAGCAGAGAAGGAGAAAATATTTGTAGTCATTTTTAGTTTGGTACGTCTAATTTTAACATAGACTGTACGTTCAGTATTTTAACTACATAAACTACTTCAATCTGTATATAGAATCTGATACCCAAATTGTCATTGGCCGTAGCGATCGAATGATCTATCCGCAGTTGTGTGCTGTGCACTTGCACCGTTTACCAATTCTTCGTTTTAAGTAAAATGTAAAACACTAGCCCTCGATCTTCATTAAAACCCACTGAAATTCCCAACATATAGATTAAACAACTCCTGTTTTTAACAAGCTTTGGATTCCCAAATATACACAAGAGCCCCACTCCCATTGGTCTGCCGCCTATCGCCTAGTCTTTTGCTGACCCAATGTTGATAGCAGAAACGTTTCACTTGATCTAGGGATATAAGGCAAAAACCTTATCCCGATGATTCTTTTCATTTTATGAATTGCTGCCGTCTATCGCTTCGGATTTCGCTCTCTAGTGAATGAGAGTTCTCTGAATCATGTGCAAAGTAGCAAGAAACTAACCACTTGACATAGCTAAGACTGATTCTATCCTCTTCCTATCCATTCATCCATTCCCACCAGCCGAATCACTTCCCCCCTCAAATCGGAGTTGAATTAAAAACACCGCATAGGTATACGTATCTACCTGTAGAATACCCCTACATACTGGAGCGTGGGATGTTTCGAACAGACAGCTGGGCAGCATCGAACAAAAACACCGAACATAAATCTAATGAAAAAACACATTCAACTTGCGCCGTAGTACACGTACGTATGTATGCGAGACATTCTCCCCCCATGTAATGGATGTGTTTTAGTTTCTGGCTAAGGTTTTCCATTGAATGATGGCATATCTGGTTATGTATTCTTCAATCGTATGTTCAGACGCCACCTGCTTAGAGTGTAAGTCAACTTGATGCTCAATTTGAGGGGTGAGGAGTAAGAATGTATACCTTGGCTTAGCGCGTTCTGTGTAGATTTGCGAAATATGAGAAAAAAATATTGAAACAAGATTGATACCCCCTGCATTTATTCTGGTCACTTGGAGCAGTTGGTTCCTGGCCTACGGTGCAAAATTCAAATGTGTAGTTACACTATAATTTACCGATTCTTCCGATGTGCTATGTATGGTGGCTAGTTTATCATTCGGGTTAAATTTTTGAGGAGAGTATGCTCTTTCTGCATAAAATCTCTTCCGGAGATGGAGTGGGTTTATATTCTGCTGAGATTGGTATGTACAGGACTTTTGTTGTTTGGGAATGAATTAATGGGTCTGATAGTTGGTTTGAGTATACATTAGCATAAGAGATGTGTCGTGTCTATGTTTGAGTCAGGGTTGAAAACTAGGACGTAGTACAATCCTTTTATTTCAAGTTTTGATATCCAAGCCTGCTTTCTTGTTCTGAAGTGCCACTCAATTATGATCAGTTAGAACACGCATTGTCTGAATAATCAAAACTTGTTCAACTTCATTCATTTTGTTGGTTGTAGAGTTTTTAACGTAGACAAGTTCATTTTCGATCAAACTGCTGTTAATAGCGATATTTTGGTAGAGACCTCATTCAACGAATTGATTGAAAGGTATCTGGTGCCGAGGTATCGGGGCCGGGGAGGTTATGCGCATCGTTTTCTGGGATTCACAAGGTGTGATCTACAGCGGTTATCTGTAGAATTAAAAAATGGTTCGAGAACCTGCTGAAACATGAAATATTCCTGAGACTTGTTACATGGTGCATTGGTTTTATTGTTTAACACAATGGAGGCAGTTTTACTAGGCTACCCAATTCAGTCACACTCAGTAACACTTTCATTTTCCCTTATTAACTTGTCTAACTTACTTTTCTTACTCAGGTGTAATCTAACCAGATATCTTTTCTATCTTTGCAGGTAATGAAACCACAGCCCACTGGACTTTAAATCGTTTTGCTGTGAATTTTTGTTCAATTCCGAATTTACGAAACCTAATCCATAAGCCGAATAATGAGGGAAAGAAAAGTCCTATTGATAATTTCATCTCGCCGTAGGGATGTATACATTCGTAAGCAAAAAAAAAAGTATATTCTGCAACCCTGCGCTTATCTCTTAATCCTACTAAACGCACATCCACGCAAGGCTACGCAAATTATCCTCTTAACGGGAAAGTTTTCTCTAAAATTCTCTATGTGGAAGCATTTTTCGTACAATAATTTTGAGCTTTCGCTGTTTGAGTAAACTGGAGCCGGGTCGTGGTGTACCCCTAACCTCATCGCATTACCGCCCGCATTGCAGCGTGTACAGAAAAAAAACGACGCTGAAATGCGACATTTTCGAAAAAGAAATGTAAAAATAAGAAAGAGTGAGAAGGCAAAACAACATGAAGAAGAAAAATGACAAGAGTACTGAAATGAACACCCCTGTCTGAGTTCATTCTCATGGCGGAAGCACACAAACTGCAAAGTCAAATAGAAGCGCATTATCCTTCAATCTCTTATCTTAAGCTCATTTCTGCTCTGTACTTTTTTTTTTTTTGTTCTTTTCCTCTTTATACAGCATCGTTGACGGCGAGTTTTGTTATTTTTTTTTTTTACTGTGATGATGTCTTGTGTGTATCTGTTGGCGCTGGTTAGAAGGATGACTTTACCCTCAACGAATTCTCATCGCTTTGCCTACGATAACTCTGCATTTGACTTTGTCACTTCTCTTGACTCACTCAAATTATTGTTGACACGCAAAAATTCGAAATTAAAGCCGACTTGTGATTGCGACGAGGACTCCCTTTGACATCAGTGACAGCAACTGAAATTCAATAGATGGAAATGGGGTTGAAATGAAAATGCGACTTGTGGATAAAGACTGACTAGTATTTGCCTTTGCTGCTGTTGAACATTGACTGCTATTGCATGACACGAAATGTTGTACGAGTATGTGTATGTTTCGTGTCATTTAAATTTAAGAAACAAATCATATCATATCTGAGGAGGGTTTTCACTCGGAACGACTTTGCAGGCTTTTGTCTCACTCAAGTGGATCATAAATCCATTATCGACTTAGGTCTTGGGGTTGCATGTCCCTGCACTGTATACTTTTGTTGGGATTTGATTCCTGGCTGAATTGGGTGCGTCATAAGCCCCTTCACATGGATTGTAAATATAAATTCCACCCAAGTGGGGGGCTTAAACAATTCAAATGAATATCGGCATATTTTCTACTACTCAATTCACCACATTAGCAAACATGAACTGGATATCTTGTTTGCTGAAGTCCTGATAAAAAGTAGACGAAGTTTTTTCACCTTCTAGCGTTCCAGCTTCTACGTCGATGTCTAGTGTACGCTATTGTCCATTTTTCCAAAATTTTCAGCGCATTTCGGAGCGCTATCCTTGTGACTTATGGTCGGCATAAGAAGAAAAGAAGAAAATCGACTGATGCATCTGTAGTTGGCATAGTTCAAAGTGTCTTCTTTTTTTTGGATCGAGCAAACAATGCTGAGGTTCCATTCATTTGGCATATTTTCCTCCGACCATATTTTATAGATGAGTTGGTGCATGCATGCGGCTTACCAAATCATTGCCAGCGGCTTTAAAAAGCTCGGCGGGTAGGCCGTCAGCTCGCGCAGCCTTGTTGGATTTCAGTTTAGATATGGCAATCCTCATTTCCTCCGGGTCGGGTGGATGGAATTGTTCATCTTGGGATTGAATGGTTAGTTCTGTTTGACAGCGGAATTTGGTTTTTTGTCGCCGTTACACAGTCTGTAAAAATGGTTTCTCAACATCCTCAGCATCGACAGTGCCTCTACTACGATATTCACTTGATCATCCTTATAGGCTCCGATTTGGACTTCATAACTTTGACTGGTTAACTTTACCCTTTGGCAAAAATTTCCTAACCTCATTCCTACAGTCATATCCCTCTTTTCTGCCAATAGCGCGCTTCTCATGCTCTTTGTTTTTTCTCCTGAGAAGCCGGTGTCCGTCTCTCCTCTTCTGTTCGTAGAGCTCCCGAGTAGCTATTGTCCTTCTTTGTAGTGCCGCCTTGTATACTTCTTCTTCTTGCCTGCCGACACTCGTTGTCAAACCAGGGGTTTCGTTATGGTGGCGGATTGAAAGCCAGTGCATCACAGGTGGCATCTCTGATGGCTTTTTGGCAATGCTGTTGATTTTGGCGGCGTAGGAGGTTAAGAGATTTGAAAACGATTTAGCAATCTCTTGAGATTGTAGCCGGCCGACGTTGAACTTCCTCACAGTATTTCCTTGTCTTGGCGGTATTCGGAACATCGGCAACCTTAACTTGGCTATAACAAGGTGTTGGACCGAGTCAATGCTGGCGCCTCCGAGCATCTATAATACTGCAGGAGTGCCTTGCCTCGATCGCAATATGATCAATCTGATTGACGGAGATCAGGACATCGCCATGTTCCTCTGCGAATAGCAAGATGTGAGAATATTTTACAAAATCCATGTCATGTGGGCTGTGCTTCCCGACCGTAGTACCAAAGATATTCTCTCTTCCTAGCTTTGCCTTGAATGCTGTTATATTTAATCTGTTTTCCATCACCCGTAACGAATCGTTTTTAGAATTGCCAAAACGATGGTTTATGGACACTTACAACAAGTAAGACAGTAAGTCCATCATGAGTTCTCACAATTCAACTTGCTAACATTAAAAACTAAGTCTTGCCTAATACGTTAAATGATTTTATCCGATGAATACCATTTGTAGATACACTTCCTTGATATAATCACCACATGTACGACGCCTGTACACACCCAAATTAAATTGTAAATTAAATTGAGTACATTATGATACCTTCGCTGGTGGATTTATTTAAACACGGCTGCTTGGCCGATTGGTGGCCTTAATTATATCCTGCGCCTCAGGAAGCGAGGGCAAATGAAACAAAGAAGGAACGTGCAGAACGGAAGAAAAGCATGTTCTTTTTCGTTCTCTGCCGTTCATTACGTTTTCTAATTTATTAGCTCCATTTTGTTATTTATGCGCTTTTCTGTGTGTGCTTTACTATTACAGTGCCAACAATCACGTTGTCATTTTAATAAATCCATCTGACAGGCGAGACGACGACTTAAGGACAGCGTATGCAGCGTTTTATCCTTGGTAAACATGTGCGCACATCACCACTGGAGTAACTCTCGCTCCGTCATGTGTCCTCTCTCAATGTGTCAGAAAAATGCTGGCAAACAGATTTGTTTTCTATTTCTCCTTCTTCCGTTCGGGATGTGATATTTGCATGGTGAACGTTGACACAGCGACTGGAAATAAATCCCACAGACAGACGGATCCAATTGGTGTTTCTTGTGCTTTGAGTTATGTATATCAATTAATCCCTAAGCTTATGGCTGTTGACAAATTTAAAGGAAGAAATATTTTCACGAATCCCTTTTGTGAGATTAAAATTAGTTGTTGCCACATAAGATTTTAGAATCTGCTTCCCGACTCTAAGCTCCAGAGTACTGAAAGTCAATTGCAAGCATCGAATGCTGCAGGCAAAGAAAAGGCGAATACTTGAGTGTCTAACGAGTATGTTTCAGTAGAAGGTATCTTTTTCCCCTTTAATAGTGACCCTTCTCAGGTGGACGATTTCCCTTACTGGTTAAGTTTCAACGAAATGATTGACTGACTGATTTCTTACGTTGTGTGTCCTCTTACATTGCATGTCCTCTTAGGCCGTCGGTTATAAAATGGGGACATTGACAGTGTTTTTGGTAAGTCTTACCACATACGTTTCAAAGATGCTGAAATGGTCCTAAATTGGCAGTTCATTAGTTGAAAATTGGCAAGTGGTAGTCTAGATATACCATGCTGTGTGTACACAGCAGGCTGGAAAAAAGTCTTCGTAGAAACAATGAACAATTGAGCGTTTCTAGGTGACTTGACGGGAAAAAAACAGGACTTAACAATAGATGAAAGCGTACCATTTATTTGCTTTCAAAGATTGTCCTTGAACTTTTACGTTCTTCTTCTTCTTCTGGCGCTAAAGCCAGAGGTGGACGTGGGCCTCAACCAACATGCCTCTCCAGCTAGCACGATCTTTTGCCAGCTGCCGCCAGTTGCGCACTCCAAGTTGGTTGAGGTCCTTCTCCACTTGTGTGCGCCACCTTAGACTTGCAGATTCGAAGACTTTTCGGGCCGGAGCAGCGATGTCCATACGCTCTACATGGCCTAGCCATCTTAAGCGTTGTATCCGAAGACGCTTGACTAGGCGCATATCGCTGTACAGCCCATAGAGTTCGTCGTTAAAACTTCTCCTCCAGATGCCTAAACGCAAAATTTTTCTCTCGAAAAGACTAAGGGCTTCCTCATCCGCTTTTAGTAGCGTCCAGGTTTCCGCGTCGTAAAGTAGGACTGGGATGATCAAGCTGTTATATAAAGCTTATATATAGTCCTTCGATTGTGGGCTTTATTACTTAATTGCCTCTTGAGCCCAAGGAAATAGCGATGGGCAAGAGTGATCCTGCATTTGATTTCGGTACTGCTATTATGCCCCTGCTTACCGCGGAGCCGATGTAGACGAAGTCCTTGACTACCTCGAAGTTTCTGCTGCCTAGTGTGACGCTCTGTCCGAGACGTCGATGTTGTGCTTGAACTCATACGTTAGTTTATGCAAAAACGATTGGATAATCTGAATAGCATCTAACATACGTTCTCCGATTTAAAGATTTGGTAAAGGATCCGCCACCAATATCCGTAGGCTGAAATAATGGGTCTTTGTACTGCCACTCTTGGTCCGAAAAGAAGGAAAACTATTTTAAAAACCTCATGAAGAAAATTTAGGGTTGCGTTGGCATAGTGGCTAAATACATACGTTGACTCACACACCGAAGGTTCATTTTCGCTTCCCCGCCTGAACACCTCAAATTTTCACGGCATCACGTTTTTCGCGTTCCTGACTACACTCAAAGAGTACTAATTGCCTAGAAAGTCCTCTCAAATCTCACCGTTCAGAGTAAAAAACTGTAGGTCCCTTCTGCTCGTGAGAGAACAGTAGCACGCATAACTCGAGTAGTTGTTGTAGAAGCTAGGCTCTGGTCCCGTGTGGGCTGTAAAGCCACTCAGTTATTGAGAAGAATGTGGTTACGATTACCTAATTGGCTACATTTTCAACCCGAACACACAAGGAAAACATATGCCAAAGGTAATATTCAGTTATTACTCTCAAAACACAGCGGGTATTGCGATCTTTTCAACGCTATAGACATCTGTTCGAGCCTAGCGAAACTCTTCTATTTATTCTTAACAAAATGTATCAATTCTACCCAATAATCAATTTACAATACTTTTGGACTTGGGTTATCTAAATAATTAAATCAAATATAATAACTTGGAAATACATCCCCTTATGGAAACGAATAATTCGGTCGCCTGACTGTCCGCTTAGGAGCGATTTCAGTGTGTAAAATTTCGTATGAATATCGTTTTACGATATTTTAATAAAAAAAACATTGGTTTTAATAAAATGTTTAACGGGGGAACTACAGCAGGACTCAACTTCGTACGAGACAGGAAAATACGTTAATATAGTCTAAACAAAAAACACAGTTTTCCAATATTATTTACATTGCATTCAGTTTAGCCTCCACTTCTGTGGCTACAATCCAATTACTACATTCGTTGCTACAATGGTTTTCTATGGGTATCAACGAGTAAGCCTGAAACGATGGATATACACATACTTTCCCCATTCAGATAGGAGAATCAGCTCATACAATTGGACTGCTTTTTTGTTTTCGCGAATTTATTTGAACCAATTAATTCCCGTACGAGGGAGAGTTTCACATAATCCATTTGTGTTCCTAATATTTCTGCATTCCAATCACTGAACTGGACACTGAACTGGACATAGGCTCAGCAAATCTTGCAAATACTTCTGCAAAAAGTGTAAACAAAAATTAGGCGTTTGTTTTTGTAACACTTTGTCTTAAAACAGAGCTGTCGAAATATGTTGAATACAATTCATTACTTAGTGTGTTGTTTATCAAAACGAAACCATGTTTTCCTGCGATCGACATATAACCTACTATTTTTCATAATTATTCTGCCATTGTTTTGGTATATGGATATGCACTTTATTGAGCTCTCTCAGCGATTCGGCTTGTGTCTCCTCAATCGTCACAAAACGCCGTTGGTTTCTTCAATCTTGGGAATAAAAAAAAGTCGCAGAGGGCCAAATTCAGTAATTACAGTGTCTGCGGCATTGTTGAGGTGTTGTTTTTGGCAAAGCCGAGCAAAAAAAAAATTCAGCAATTTTGGAATGAGCTTCGCTGCCACACGCTTCATGCCCAAAATTTCCGAAAAAATTCATGACGTGAGCCAACCAATATGCTGAAACCTCCTCTTGTAGTAATTTGACGATTCTCCATAACCATTTCTTCACTTTATCAGCATTTTCATCGGTTGTTGAAGTGCTGGGGCGTCCAGAGCGAGCGTCGTCATTGACATCTTCTCGATCTTTTTTGAAAAGTGTGTACCACTTGTAAGTACTTTTTTGACTCAGAGTACACCCGTCGTATGCGGCTGTCAATGTTACAAGTGTTTTTACAAATGTTTTTATTCCATTTTCCACACAAAATTGAATGCAACTGGTATTACTTGTATGCCCCTTACAAAGAATATAAATATGCTATTTAACTGAATCTATAAATACGAGTGCACCAACATACTCGTATCAATATAAAAAAAATCGATAATCGAATGTACGGAGCCCGCGTAATTTAAAAATTATTTTCGTATAACGTTGACTTCACCTTTTTTCTATTTCTAGACGTTCTAAATGTGCTAATAATTTATCTTAAGAGAAATTAAAAAAAAGTAAGATTAAAGTTACAAACACAAAGAATTTAAATTCAATAACAAAATATTTGAATTTTCATAATTTTGGTTTTCCTTCTTTTTTGCAAAGTTACGTCTCACCAAATTTTATGCCGTTACTTTAGTTATTTTTCAATTTAATGCTCATTGCGACATGTGAACCAGCAATTAATTTTAAATACACAGATAAAAAAATTAATTTTATGATTTCAACAATTTAATATCGGTATACGATCCAGAAAAATAAACACTTTGGGAGTTGTGTTTCTACTTTGGAACCACTGAGTCTCGTGCCGTCACAGAGTTGTCAAACTTCGCTATAATTATTTTTTCATTGGTCGCCGTTATCTGTATCAAGTTCAATTTAATTTCAATTTATAAATAGATGTGTACATACATGTGTCACATGCATGCAAACAATTAAATTAATTAAAACTACTCAGCAAATTATATTGCAACAATCGGCAGTACAGCAAAAGAGCATATCAATCAATGTTGGTATGAATTCTGTTATCTATCATTGTGAATCAGTTCAAAGCAATTATTTTTCGATATTGGGAATTTGTATCCTCTAATGGGAATGACAACTACGGGATGACTGCCGATATTCTGTGGACAGATAAGTTTCCTACCACAGAAGTCCACCATCTGAGTGCTAATGAAAAACTGACCCATTTTTGTTCACAAAAGTCTCTTTTCACATGTTTTAATCATGTTTCCGTATTAAAATAAACCCTTTTTAGCAGATTTTAATTTTTCTGCAGGCTTCACTTATGTTAATTCAAATTCTCAGCACTCACTACGCACAGAAGAAAAAAAAACTGTATTCAGGATCTGTCCAGCATATCCTGCAGCCCACATGCAAAGCGAGCGGAGGCAAAAATATATATACGGAAAATCCTGAACACAACCAACAAGCTCAACACGAACGATTATGCTCAGTTGGGCCCTTCTCTCATTTGAAAGCCATTAAGTTATTTCTAGTCGATAAATTTTCCGCCTCACTCTGTGCGTTAGTTAGCAGCATCTGCTGCTTCATAGCTCTCAACTGAGATGCTGGAAGAATTTTTTTTTTACATATTCAAAAGGATAATTTTCCCTGAAAGCATGTCGTACCACTGGGGCGGGCGGTGGCGTTAAGGGCTGTTTGGTACGCGATTCCGACCCGGGTGCGCTGCTAGCCCTAGGGAACGTAGATGTGAAATGGGTTTTTGCTCGTTTTCTTAATTTTTGATTATGTTAAGTGGTGATGGTTGCAGGGAGAGATGAAAAAGAAAAAAAAAAACAGAAAAGAGAATGAAGAAAAGAAAAACGGGTGTGCTCTCGTATCCATAATGACTGAAGGATATCTATATTACCGGTTAGCTTGGATGGATTTCTCCGGGAATTTACATCACAGAGCAAGCGAAACTCATCCTCGCCTCCATTTTACGCTTTCGATGTTCGCAAAACAAATTACGAACCCAAACCAAAAAAATGAGATAGTGAACGAACGTGGAGTGGGAATACGAGTAGCAGCTAAGAGCGAAAGATAGAAGGGATTAAAATCATGTCCTTTTCACATTATGAAAATCCACTTAGAAATTTATGACACTCGTTCCGGTCGAAATACACCGCAGTCTAAGGAGAGATCTGCAAAGAATTTGTAGTCAGCATCATCTTGGATCATTGTAAGTCACAGCATAGTAATTAATTTTTATTAGCTTCGTAGCTCGAAGTTTTCCTTGCCCTTGTAATGTATATTGTTCCTTTCACATTGCTTTTATGGGCGAAACGAGGTCAGATGGCACGCGCAAAATTGATTTTCAAGCCATGAAGTTTGAAGGTTGATAGTTTTTAGTTGCCGGTTTCAGAAAAACATATACGAGAACATAGGCAGTAGCAAAAGTCCACTTTTTGTCTAGCGTTCCCTCGAATTTTCCAAATTAATTTTATCACAGAAAACAACTACAAACTGTCCTTCTCTAAAAACAATTTGTATGGGGTTATAGCGTTGCCTAGCTTGTCGATGAACAATTTTTTTAGATGGGATTATGTATTATTACAAAATGTAATAACTGAATATACTCAAAACTCCACTACAAGACTTAGACTTGATAGAACACTTGTCGTGATAGAAACATTCAAATGATTACGAGATTAGGTCCATGACTACGTCCGAGGTGGTCTATTCGAAAAGTCCAATTCGGACGATACCTTCAAACACAGATACTGGTGTGATGGGGACAGCACGAGCAATGTTGGCTTCTGAAGCGGCATTCGTAACTGGCTTCGTCCTGAAGAAGACTTTACATATCCCCAAACGAAAAAGCTTAAAGGGGTGATGGCGCAGGTTCTAGGCGGTCAATTCACCGCAGCAATCATGTGCTCACAACACAACAAGTGTATTATTTCACGTCCTGTATGACTCGTAGGAACTGTTGTTAAAACCACGCCTCATCCATATAATGTGCTTTATTTTCAGGAAAGCCATTAACATGACCATTCTGCAAAGAACGACGACGAATCGATTCTCATGATCATCGCTGCAACTGCTAAAGTAATTTCTCTACGTGCTGAAAATCCTTTTACGGGTCGAGTATCATCCGCTGACCTAAACCGGGACTAAAAGTTGCGAATGGTATTAATAGTGTCATTTGAATCGCAAGAAATATATTTCTCACAGAACGCTGGTTTATATAATTGAAGACTTCGGGAATTCTACTTTACTGTGATTTGACGATTTGCCATATAACACTGTACAAAAATGGCAAAACAATATGCCAGGACTAATAGTTGGTCTTTCAAAACAAAACCTACCAAAAATCATAACCCTATACATATTAATTTATATATTAGTGCTTAAGAAGTATTAACAATTTCCTCACTAAAAAGTACCAAAAATCAAGTTACATAAAATTTCAACAAAATTATTTATATTTATTAAATTTTGTACAAAAAATTGAACTTTATCCGTATTTATCCAGTGTTTAAATACTTTTTGTAGCCCCTTACTCTTTTTTGTTGAACTCAGGGCATTGACCTTTCTGGTCCTTCTGGGGTATTCTAAACCATCGTCCTCTTTTCCTAATGTAATGACGCAAAGCGAGGCCCAAATAAGGGGAGTTCTCAATTTCAATTGCCTTAGTGCTTAGCCTTCAATACAGGTGGGACTTCAAACTTTTTCGAACATATCCTATTCATAGTTCATTCTAATCTTTCAGAATTTGGTCAGAAAATTAGACTGCAAACCTTTTTTCCAGTTCGTAACCAGATTCTCGATTTCTCTGAACTTTATGAATTCTTACATGAAATGTAGTAAAATATTGTCGAAAAGAAAGAAAAACGAAACCATCAATGTGTTAATTTCATTTGAACTCACACAGTATATTTCTTCAAAATTAAATTCCACGACGGTTGAAGGGGAACAATTAACCAACAACCGCAGTCAACAGCTACACATGTTGCCATAAACATTTTTCTTAATTTGTATCTGCTTCATTTCCTCCATTACAACCTAACTGCAGAAGAAATGACGAAAAAAGAAAACAACATGTACAAAAACATTTACTTCCTAATGTGATTAAAAAGTTGTCGGAAATAAATTTATTGCCTCCACCCACCTTCACCTACGACGAGCAACTGCTATCCTTTCTATCCGTTCTTCGATATTGGGTAATTATTATGTAATCTCCTTTGCCTTCCCGCTCCAACTCATCCAACCGATTCGCAGCTCTTCCACTTTTGCAGAGCAGTACGAATGACTTTGTGACCCATAGCAGGGTTAAAGCAGATCGATAATCAAGACAGGGTCCCGCTGAACCAACTGAAGCAGTCATTGAAGAGAAATTTCAGTGCAGTAGCACTGTTATACCGCTACCATCCGCTTCAATGAAAATGACGATGCTACCGCCTCCACATGAAGAGAGGTTCATGCGGCAAAGGCAAAGTACGCCACACCTCATAGAGTACCCGGATCTGTCCCCCATTCACTACAGCCATAAGACGCTGTTAAATTTCGTCCGTTTCGTTCGTCAAGTGAATTTCAATTGCCCCTGCCTGCACATAGGAACTTGACTGAGGCCGCATAACTATCGTGTATGCGATTGGGTGATGATGTCGAAAATGGCTACGTTTAAATTTTACCGCAATGAAGTTTATGTTGCGGAACGCAACCTTTACTTTAGTCGATGATGCAGGGAGAAAAGGACACACACATGGCACACGCATATGGATATGTACTCGTAACAGTGGCATGCATTTATGAGAATATTAAAAAGTTTTTCAACAAATTGGCAACTATAATATTTTACTAATCACCAGATTTGCTTCGGAAACACGATTTCCGATATTATTTTTTCGACCACTGCGGTCAGCCAAAGTAAAGATTAAAGGATAATAAACGTACATGGATGTATACTGACCACAGTTAGCAATTTAATTTTAAATGTATGCACAGAATAGATAATAATAAATAAATGAGCAAATAATAAGGTAACTGAATACATAAGTTTGTGAATAACACACAACGAAATTATTAAATTTAAACTGAGTTCAAACCAAATTAGTCCAAGCTTAAATACGACTTTAGAAGACCTCATGGATCCATAATCCTTTTTGGCTGGAGAGCTCAATTCTTCTAGTAAGTCTAAGTAATATCTGCAACTTTGTTAACAAACTGAAGGTGCCTAAAATTAACAACAGTCAACTTTGAAAACTTAGTTCGGTTTGTACGATAACATCAGAGATTGCTTTAAACTGCCTAGAAGAAGGTTTTTAAACTTCCTAAAGATAAGCAAATATGTATTCAATTTCTTCCTCTCTTGCCTCCTTGATTTTGACTGGCAGATTCTTTTTTTTTAAGCATTCGTGTTCCAAACTATGCATAAGCGTTATATTTAGCCACTTTTAAGATATCCAAGAATTGTCGCCCATTTTGTTGCAAATCAATGGATCGATCGCCGTCTTGATCAAAATGTGATTGAAGATTCAGGAATTTTCTAACATCATTAGTATTTCGCAAGGAATTTCCTACGTTATTACAAAATCCACAGATTTGAGGGGACAAAACTGGTATTTCTTCATCTCTTTTAGCTTAATCAAAAAATTTTGAAGAATCCTCCTAGTATCTTTGTTTCTTTACAACTAAAAACATGTATCATGTAAAATCGAGAATTTGGCCGTCCTCTGTTGCGTTGTCCCCAATGGCTCAGATTCCAAAACTTTTCGGGTCGGAGCAGTGGTGTCCATGCGCTCTACATGGCCCTGTCATCGTAAGCGTTGTATCCGAATATGCTTGAAAATGCGCATGTCGCTGTACAGCCCATAGAGTTCGTTGTTAAATCTTCCTCCAGATGCCATCAATGTCAAAATGACCAAAACTCGCACGAAAAACTTTTCTCTCGAAACGACTAACGACTTCCTCATTCGATTTAAATAACGTCCAAGTTTCCGCGCCATAAAATTGGACTGGAATGATCAAGGTGTTACGCAAAGCAGGCATAGTCCTTCGAGAGAGGGCTTTATCACTCAATTGCCTCTTGAGCCCAAAGAAACAGCGATTGTCAAGAGTGATTCTGCGTTTGAAATTGAAGGTCTCAGTGAGTTCGTTACCGACCTTGACGACGCAGCGATACTTATCCATTGTCATCCTACACAATCTGACGAGATTAGTAGGAATGCCAAAACTAGACATGGCACTGTATAGCACGTCTCTATGCACACTGTCATATACGGCCTTTGAAATCGACGAATAGGTGGTGCGTGTCGATTTGCAATTCGCGGTTGTTGACGAACGGTCTCAGGCGTTCACACAATACGGTAGAGAGGATCTTGCACGCGATATTAAGGAGACTAATCCCTCGTTAGTTGGCACAGTCGAAGTGACCTGACAAAGGACGCTGAGATTCCAGTCATCACGCATGCTTTCCTCCGACTATATCTTACAGATGAGCATGCGCCCAACCATATCATCTCCAGCTGCTTTAAACAGTTCTGGGGACAGTTCATCTGCTCCAGCAGCTTTGTTCGACTTCAGTCAGAATTTTTGTCTATCATCGTCCAAATTGAGTGGAATTTTCTGCCTAATAGTGGGATTCGAGTCGTTATCGCCATTTAAAAGCCTGCTGAAATGATCTATCCAGATTCTCAGCAACTATTGCAACTTACTAGTTGCCTATTTTGGTCCCATCAGGCTTCGGTCCGAGTGCTATATCTACCGGATAGCTGTTTCACTTTTCGGTAGAACTTTTGGACTTCATTTCTGCCTTAGCACTTTTCAATCTTTCCGAGCGTGTGCTTCTCATGCTCTCTAGTTTTCCTTCTGCGAAGCCGGTTCTCTTCCCTTCTTCCTTGTTAGTAGAGCTCACGAACAGTTATTATTGTTTGATACAGCGTTGCATCTCACACACAAGTGGTTATGTCGTTGTCGACTTATGTATACACTAAAGGTCCCGGGCTCGATTTTTAGGCCTTATATTTCGCAGTGTTTCAACGGACAAACTCTTTTTAATTGCTGACAACATTCAAAAAGTACGTATAAGGTAAGCTTCTCAAAACTTGCCGTTCGGAGCCGGCAACTGTAGGTTCCATTTCTTCTTCAGAGATCAAAAGCACACATATCGGGAAAATACTGGTTGTCCCTTGTGGGCCTAAGTACTACTTAATTTATTTTAAACCCTACAACTGGTAGTCCAGGCTCAATATTTAAATCCTACGACAGATAAAGATCATTGCCATTGGTTGATATCCACAAGACTCTACTAATACGATGTAGGTCAGCACGACTTTAGCACTAATAGCGTTGGCTTCTTGTCGGTTGTGTGCACAAGTCCCTTCTCAGTGGGCAGTGCATGTAAATACATTTAACTCAATTGGATCAATGAAACAAAATGGTGCGTTTCTTGCTGCTTTGGCTTACCTCTTAAAAATACCAATATTCCTTTAAATGATGTGTTCGGAATAATGCTAAAGTTCTTATGATTTTTTTTAAGATGAAAAATTCCATAAAATGCAAGTACATTCCTGGACATCAGAGTCAGCGTTTGAATCCCGCAGACCAGAGGAGAAAGCTCTGACTAATTGCAGGCAAGCAAAAGAAGCCACTCTTAAAAATGATACGAAAATCAATTATTTCCCCTTAAGTCCTGAGTTAACTATTATTTAAAAAGTCAACATCCCATTAAAAATAATTCCACCCCTTTGATTAATTGTCATCAGTTATGGGGTGTCACCCACTGTTGTGGTTGTTGCAGTCTTTACGTATTTAATTTGACATTATATTTCACGTTTACCCGGAGAAAAATAAACAAAAAATAAAAGAGAAACAAAATTTCGGCATGCAATTACAACAGAACAACAACAATGAAAAGATATTAAATTAAATATAAATTGTACTTGAAATACAATATTTATCACCACGAAACGGTACAGATGCGAAACACTCCCATTTCCTCTGGGCCAAAATGAATGTGTGTTTTCTCCATTTCGCATGTCAAATGTGTATTTTAATATTCATGCATTTTGCAATGAATTTAATTTTCGGTTTTTGAGGAAAGCCCTCGAGCTTTACGAATGGTGAGAATATTTGTTTTTAATTTCAGCATACATCGTTTGCATTCGCTTAGCTTTTGTCACAAATATTAATTTAGGGTGTTTTGTTATTTACAAATTTCGTGGAAGCATTGGCAAATGCTTTTGTAATGCTATCTTTTCTGCTTCATGTTAGATATTGCATGACATTGTGATGCCCTTCCTTTCAATTTTTTTCTTTGAACGGGTGCATAACTACCCCTATTTGAAGTGTTTTTCGAGTGTTAATGAATGTAAACTTAGATGGGTGTCTTGTGTAATTAAAGAACACTCGCTTAATTCAGTTAATCGGTAATCGAATCAAATAATCGACATAGTGCCTTCAAAAAGCAAACAGTGCCATCCAGCATATAACGCCATAAATAAATCTAGTGAATGTCACTTGTCCGGACTTCTCACCCGTCACACGAACAATTGTAGCAACTTAAAGTTTAAAATAACACGAAATTCCAATTCTCACTTTGTGCTCCGAAACTCCACAAATTTTATAGAAGTCCCAAAAACAAAAGAAAAAAATTGTAAACACTCCAGAAGAAACAAAAAACAAAAAAACTTCAAATGCTACTCTCTGTTATATGCGGTTGTTTGACAGGAAACCATCCCCTTCAAGTTTTCCGGTGTGAAGAATTCTTCATTGCCTCTTAGACAGCAGTGGTTTGTTTTTCTCAGAAGGAAAAGAAAATAACACCGAAAGTTTTACCGTGCTACGATTTTTCCCAAAATATTCTCTCTGTAGTCACAAGAAAACAAGAACAAATCCAAAATCTATACCGAGGACATATAACATATTTCTTAAAAGGCATAGGCAGATGTTTGTGTAGCAACGTGTACACTCTTCCATCCCGAGCCAATCCACTTGGCGCACGGGGAGTGCAAACGGGAGGAAATTCCAGCACATTTCTAGACACTGTGGTACGCTACTTAAGTGTTTCCTTAGACATTTCCTGTTTTCTCTTCGTTTTTCGACTACGAAATTCTTACCCCCTATAAATAAGTGAAAAAGAAATAAACCGACGGTAAGAGGTCGGCAGAGACTGAAGTAGTCTACATAAAAAGTCAATTTGGCATGTTGAAGGAAGTTTTCGGCACTTGTTCGTCAGTACCACCACCAACTTACTCACAGCCATCAGCAGCACCAGCACCAGCACTAGTGAAACTACACTCCACTGTTGATATCGCTTGATTGGCTTTAACATTGTTTTTCTTCTTCCCACTGCAGCGAGTCGACGGTAACCGGCTTCATCCCTAATCGAGGGCAGGCGTTGAGAAGGAAAAACAAAAATATTCACTTCATCATGATCAATTAACAAACAGGCACTTTGCAATTAATTATGCAATGCTTTGAGTGACCTTCCTAAGCCACACACAGGGCAATTTCATCTGCCTTGCCGCGCATAATGTGGGTGAGGCGGCGCCTTTTCCATACCCCCTGGTGACAAGGATATTTTTGGTGGGAGTACGCTGACGAGTGTCCTGTGGTTGGCATGCAGAAAAAAATCATCCGCTGAACGGCATGAAATTTTAATTTAAATGTAACGTCGAATCCACAGCGTTTTAGTTCGCCCTTCTTTGCGAATTAATTGCGAGCGTTAATGAATGATAACTGTTTTTGGACAGTGCCGCCTTCATATTTTAATAGTAACTTACGACTATTTAGCGGCCCCATCAAAATGTGTTTTTATTTCTCGTTCTCGAGTAATTTACAGAATATTTTTGAGACTAAGTGATTGATTGATTGACAACTGTTTGTTATGCACTTAGAGAATCCTTTAAAACTGGGCAAGTTTACAGGAGTTTGTAATTGAGTTATTGATTTTTGTTGTTTTGACTTCATTTCGCACAAATTTTGTGTTGCGAATTCAACATGGAACAAAGTGTACTAGAAACAGAAAAAGGGACTTGCATTTCATTTGTTGTCTCCGAATGGCGGAATTTAAGAGTTCCTAAATTGAGCCACAATGACGACCGTCGATTATAAATTTACTATTTAAAAAATCTTTCCTCATATTCACTTTATCCTCCTAAAGGTAATGTTTGAGTAGTTGTTACGCACTTGAGTCATCACTATTTTTTTATTTTTCAAACATGCTACAATACTCTTCTGGATAATGTTTTAATTAATTCTTTTCTCATTCGTTGGAGTCTCGTATTAAATGCGCTCTTGGCTTGCCGCTAATAAACTCGTGTATTCGATAGAGTTTGCTTACCGAAGACTTTCTACAACATTTTTAGTGCATGCAACAGTTCATCTTTTAGACATGGTTGCAGGAAAGCATGCCCAACGAGTGGAGTCTCAGTGCCTCGACTGCGCAAATTATAGAGGAATCAGTCTCCTCAACATCGCATACAAGATCCTCTCTTCCGTTTTGGGTAAACGCCTAAAACAGATTGTCAACAATCTGAAAGGTCCCTATCAGTGTGCTTTCAGGCCAAGGAGCTCCACAATAGGGCAGACCTTTAGTTTAAGGCATATCTCGAAAAATACCCAAGAAGAACACATCGGCCCGCACTACCTATTCGTTGATTTTAAGGCCGCATATGGCAGCGCGCATAAAGACGAGCTATACAGTGTCATGTCCAGCTTTGGAAATCCTACCAAACTCGTCAGATTGTGTACGACGACAATAGGGAATTCTCGCTGCTCCGCCAAGGTCCGTAACGAATAGACCGAGACTTTCAATGTCAAGTAAAGGTTTTAGACAAGGCGACGCGCTGTCATGTGACTTCTTTAACATATTTCTTGTTTAACTCACAAGTCAACACCACGATCTTCCAAAAGTACGTTTAGCTGCTAGCTTAATCGGACGACATTGATGCGATTGGTCAGCAAGCCGTTAATAAGGCGTGATATTGAAACGGAAGCTGCCAAAGTGGGTTCGGTGGTAAATGAGGGCAACACAAAGTATACGTTGTCATCAAGGTAGGACACACAACATCGACGTCTCGCATCTGCATCTGAGATAAACTAACGTCACGTTGGGAAAAGTAATAAAACAGGTAAACTCCACAGACATGATCAAAAGGCCAGGTTCTAGTTCTTCACCAAACGGTCCTAGGGTCGATTCTACACCTAAGAGCATAATATTATACGTGTCACGACCAGTTGCTGAAGAAGCAAGACCTCTCTCACTTGAAAACTGATGCATCACTCATTTTTTAGTGTACAGATCAGGACAGCGTCAAACCTCCAAATATGTAGCATTGTCCCACTGACTAATAGACTGAGTGTTATGGATCATCAGTGACACTGGGGAACTTTTGTGTAGACGCTTTAGTTTAGACTCTTGTTATAGATGTTCGCGAAAGAACTGAAATTTGAATACAAAAGAATCTCCATCATATATGTGTATCCAAATATTCTTAAAAGATTATAAAATTATCGGGTACAGGTGAAGTAATGTGCAAAAACAACAACTGAAACCGCAACTGGATTACGCACAAATTACTACTTACCACAAAAAAAAAAAAAGAAGAAAAAAAACTCGTGTGCAAAAATTAATAACCAAACTCGAGTAACGACGAAAAATGTTATCTTGACGGTTGTTTTATGTTTTCCCTTTTCGCTGGTTACGACATTGCCTTTATAACAAGACCCCAAACCAGCAAAAAGAAAAATTGCTATCGCCACGACGGCGTCCCCCGGTGTGTTTGTATACCCTGCCAATTATAATCAACCCCGTGGAATTGTGTGTTGTTATTACACTTCTGTTTATTAAAACTTAATTCGTGTTCTGACGAACATTGCGTTGTTACACTTCACTCTTGTCGCGCCCGTTCATCGGGTGTAAATGAAAGGGTGTACTGGTAGTTGGAACCGGCAATAACATTGAGACACAAAAACGAAACGAAAAAAAAAATCATTAGCTCACCGCAAATATGAGCGGCAAGCGAAAAAAACAACGGGGAGAAAAGGGAATTGAGAAATAACGTGAAGCATTTCCAACCCGAAGCAAGGGTTGGAAAAAGCAATAAAAATAAATATTAACCCCCCTAAAAGTTGCTGTTGGTGGAACGGCCGCTGACCAAGGCAAAGATTAATTGACAGTTCGAGTAATCATTTTTTATCGCTACGCGTTTTCGAACCACGCTCTCCCTTTTTGCTTCTCTCCCACATGCTGGTGGAGATGAGCCATACCAATCGGTCACTTCCATAGGCTTGGTGTAAAGTTTACTGCTAAGCAGAATAATTCAAGTTTGCGGCTGCAGCAGTAGAAACGTGACCCGTAACAGTTCTGTACATAAATCGCTCCGTGACCATCCCTAACCAGACGAGCACCATACATAAACCATGAACATCTCATACACATATCCTTCCACTCTGACCTTTGTTAATAATATCAGTTATTCCGTTCCGCCGGCATCGCAATAAGTCAACTGTTTAGCCGCGTTGTCCTGGCACATCCCAGGGAGGAAGGCTTCTGAAGCGTGTGGGTGTGTGACGATGAGAATCATCATGCCTCCAAGTGTTTTGTGATACTCATGTGTGGTGTTTTTCATTCTAATGAAAATTAATTCACATACGCATGTGATATTGTTGGTTTACTTCGGTAAGCTAAAGGAAAGAAATTGGGACACTTTTAATGTTAATGGCTGTGGAATGGCACGCGATACGTTGTACGGTTTCAACCTTATTTCCGATACACATGCTAATGTACAGTATGTACTGTGTATACCAATGTGTTTGCCAGATTATTTCGCCACAGCTATGGGAACTGTGTTACATTTGCGGTTACAGGTGAAAGTTTTATATTTGGTTTGGAAAAAACAGTCTTACCTGGTATGCAGAATTTATCAACAGGTTCCTGACTTTATTTTAGAGACAGCTTTTTATTAATTTATGAAGCAATGAAAACTGTGAGTGGGAGCTGTGTAGTAAGCGAACAGTTTTCGTGCCTGGCATACTTGTGGACAACACTCATGGTCTACCGCATCTAACTGTATGCACGGATTATAATGCAGCTGCTATGGCCGAGAGCGTGTGATTAAATTCTTGCCATCGCTTCCAACACGTGAACAGTTCACGCACTAGCGTGAGAAGATTTCTGCACAAACCGGATTATTCGGTCCAATTGAGCCAGAAATTGAAGGCGCCTGACAGTGCGTTGTATTTGATTCACTGACTGGACTTTAAAGCAGCTTGAATTGGGCAGTGACTTTGGTCGAAAAATCTGACGTGCCACATTTCTGGACCCACGTTGTTGTCGAGGAACCAGTGAATTCATAGAGAGCGACAGTTTGGTAGTGGTAGCATCACTTAATAAGTCCCGATTTGACATTGGAGTGTACTGGTGGATTCATGTTTTTTCCATTGTGACATACCTACGCAAAAAGTCCTGTTCATTGTGGCGAAACAGCTCCACACAGCTTTCAGAATCATCGATACGTTGTTGTTTTTTGGTCCATTGTGAGCAAACGTGGCACCCATTTCGAAAACAGCTTTTTCATGGACAAATGTTTATGGAAAAGAGTGTACACATAGCGTTTGATATCTTTAAGGGCCCAACTTTCTTAGGCAATTGCACCTTGCGGTTTTCCAAAACGATTTTGTGTACTTTTTTGACGTTTCAAGTGTAGCCACCTCCATTGGACCAGAGTGTCTAGCATCGTTGATGTCTATACGGCCACGTTAAAAGTCGGCGTACCACCGGCAATTAGTTGTTTTTGTTGAAGCAGAGTCCCTGTAACACTTTTTAAGCCACTGCTGAGCTTGCACAGTTTCCCACCAAAAAAACTGTGTTTGATCAAGACACAAAATTTTGTTTTTTCCATTGTTTTGAAAATCGCAAAAGTAGCGTCACTTGAATCACTGTAACTTGTAACCCAATAAGCAGATTATCAGGATTATCATGAAAATTTTAAAGGTATCGTTTGAATGCTTTTACTTCCTAAAAATAATATGAATTTCTTGTTAATGGCACCCTTACATGTCAATCCCCGGACTTATTAAGTGATGGGTTGGTTGGGCAATTTTTCTTCGAAAACAAGTATGGACGCAATTTTTTCAACCGAAATGCTACTTATTGAAAATACAGATGGAGATGATCTCTGGTTGATTCAGGTTGCACACAGCCCCATACCATAATCGGTCTTTTGCACACCAAATCGACAAATAAACTTGACAGCACGGAGCTAAGATTTAACCACTTCTGACGTTGAAAAGGGTGGCTTAACGAAAAGCACGATGATAAATCTAAACAGTTTTCTGAGACTTACCTAAGTATTTTTTTGTTATGATAAAAGCATCTATAACAGTTATGTGTGAAATAAATTATTAGCAAAATGCAGTGGCATACTTCTATCCGATGGTCTAAATTTTCAATTTTCGGCTCGGGCCTCAAATATTTTGTCCAACGATCAGATGATACCAACATATTCATTCGTTGCCAAACGAAAAATTTTTCTGATATTATTAATTCTGAAGCACCTATAATCTGTCTTTCGACTCTTCTGACAATGATCCTACGTTCAACGCTGTTGGTGATATTATATCTGCTCCGTGGAATAGATTCTTATAACCAAATGGATTCGAATCTTCATTTGAATTTTCTTCACTTGGCCAAAAGCGTAAGACTAAAATTTGCTTGCGATTGGAATGAAGTGTAATATCTATAGTCTTCATAAGCCTGTTTGCAGTGTGGTCAAGTACTTGTTTAAATGGAATTTAGGCTTCGATTTCAGTTATTCCTATATTTTCCAGGCAACAATGCAGTGCAGACTCCTTCTCCCAAAGTGAAAAAATGGTATTTTTATATATGCACCAGAGTATATTTCAAGGTTTCAGAAAAATTTCATCTCGCGTTAGAGCCTTTTGAAGCCTTTTTGTTATGCTCCAACAACCAAGAAAGTACTTCCCGCAAAAGGTGGACTTAACCAAAAGCCTGGCCTAGAAATTAGTGGTCAAAACGAAAATACTATTGATGAAGTTTGAAGTTTAAATATATGTCCTTTCAAATAATTTCATCATTGTCTTCAAAAGTGGCCTATTTTAAAAGATATGTCATCGCATATTATTCATTAAGCAATTTTTAAAATTAAAAAGCTCCAACTTTGAGCTAGTCGTTCACCGAAACGGCTCATTAGGAGTCAACAATGTCTTGAGTTTTTCTGAAATATGTAAAATCGAATACCATGTGGCCGAGAAAATTATTTAATTTTTCGTATTTATACCGCTGCGGCACCACTGTGCAACGCCACCAGCCCATAAACCGCACCGAATAGTCTGTCTTTGTTGATGCATCGGCCTTTACATTTGATGATGTTATTAATTTGTATACGATTCCACTCTAAAACAGATTTTTTGATAAAAAAAAATATTCCGCACTTTTTTCAATCTCTATCTCAGTTCACTAGAAAAGCAAACTCGATGTTAATATTTTCCATGCTCGCAGGTATACGTCGTACGTGCAAACAATATTCAGAAACGAATGGAAACGAATATCGAAAGGAAGCTGCGCGTTTACTTGTTCAACTTGCTGCATCTCAGTCTGCTTTGAAAATATCGGGATTTTCCAAAATTATATTGGAACCTCTTCCCCTCGTTTGTTGCCGATAGCGAACTGCATCAAACTGCAGTGATACTCGAACGGCGCGTAATGAAGACGAGTCCATTTAGCACCGCCAGAATAACGAGCCACATCAGAAGAGATCAATACATTCAGCCTCTCGGGCATTTTCAGAAATTGAACACAGCGCACTGCACATACCCGGAGTTCGGACATTTTGGGCACATACCTTCATCATTGTCTCGCGAACTGATGAAAATCATTTTGTGTACTTCGCAGACAACGGTTCCTTAATTGCTGGTTGAACGTGGAGTGCTCACGTTCACCTGAGAAATTCTCTTCACCTGCAACGCAAAATTGTTTGTTCGCTACAGAGTGAGAAAGACTGCATATATACATATGTGTAGGTGTTTTGGGGTTTGTACAACGATTTAGAGGAATCTATTCGTCGCCTTTTGCACATTTAACTGGCAACGTTGGCGAACGTTCTGTCAAGTGAATTATGTATGCGGACGGACTCGGTCCAGGAGTCTGTCCTCATTCTAACCGGTTAACTAATGCGATTGTAAGCGTCGGCAGAGGGCAGAAGCTTGCCCCGAAAAATTGTTCGTTTTCGAGAGTTGATCTATGTGACTTGGCTTCAACTGACCCAGCACTGTGCATGGCATCACGTTCATAGTTTAACTACATCAGAAAAGATTACATTACTCAGTTCACTGCCACCGCCTGGTCAGTTGATTTTCATGCGATTAACCCCTAAGATAGGATGGCGAAGGCAACCAGAAGTGACACACTGCACACGAACACCTTTGGCCTGGCTGGCGATGCCGGTGCACGTTCCCAAATGGGGGATGATTCGTTTTTTTTTTTTTTGTGCTGGGAAAAGAACTCTTGACCACTTGACATAATCCGGTTAACTCCACCTCGGACTTGAAATCCCCAAAGCCGAGGGTCGTTGGGTGGAGGAGATTGAGCCAAACGCCGGAAGGATGTTGTGCGACAAATGCGAATACAATCATTCCCCCGAGGAGAGAAAACGGATTCCATTCATAAGCTAGTTGAGATGAACACTTCACCTGAAATAATCGCAACTGCAGCTCTGCGTGAAAGATGAAACTCACTTCACTCGAACGGAAGAAATTCATCATGGGGTTAAATGTGTTTCCTTGCAGATCACAGAAAACGGGCTGCGTGTTCCAGCAGACGATGCTTGGCGATAACGACGAGAGGATGACATTTATCTCGGGAGCTATTTCTTATTTATTTCGAACGGTAAAATGAAAGAAAAGCAGGTTAGAAAGCGACGAGCAATAGAAGCCAACCGGTTAAAAGGGATAAGGAGTATCCTGCTCAGTAAGTGCCAGGTGTGAAGGTATCCTTTAGGGAGAAGTGATTGCGATGACTCCCTGCTACCCTGTGAAGGTAAGCTGAAACTTTTTTCTAGAAACACCGCCTCTCTGGTCGCCTAGGAGCGAGGATGAAGGAAAATATGAAACCGGATATTAAAGATAAAAACGGATTAAGTGAAACGCCTTTGAACGATACCTACGTAAACGGAACTCACTTTTAAATTGAGAACAGTGTGGGCAGAAAATGAAAGAATTCTTTCGTCTTTCCGATAGAGGGAAATATCATTTTGATGGATGTGGGTGGGGGTTTCTTCTATTTTCATAGTTCTTTTTTGTATCGATTGTAGATGCCGTCATTTAGGTGACTTTTGTTCTATGGATTAAAGAGTCTTCAAAGGATCTACGTAGGTTGGTTGATGAAAAGTCTGCCCGTCTGCGATCCTAATTATTACTATATTCTACGATTGTACTTATCTGCATTCTTTTAATGAAACAGGTTGGCGAATTTCCGAACACACAAATGGTATGAATAGTGTTTCAACCCAGAGTTTTTGAAAGATCACGCTTAACTTCAATCAGAGAGAAACGTTTTTCTTGGGATTCGCGGAATTTACGATTCACATAATCGACGTACTGAAACGACTATTGACAATACCATTCGCAAATTCAATTCCCAGTTTTAATTAATGAATTATTCTCGAAACAGGTGGCACTTCGAGTAATGCAGCGCGTGAAACAATGGGTTTGTTAAGAAATCATTTTCGCAAGCAAATCTTTTTTGTATTTGTACACAGACAAGTTTTCTGCACTCTTGTCTAGAGATAACAGAAAAGCCGTGGATTTCTGCTTGACGTTCGGGAGCATGCACTTGGTCAGCCTGCATCTTGGAGAGTCATGCCATCTCTGGTTGTACTGTCGATGGAAGCCCTTTCCAGGGATGCGGCTAGTCCCAGGGTGGGTTTGGGACCACCGAAAGCCTCTTTAGAACCTTGCTTGGCTAGTTCATCAGCAATCTCGTTTCCCGTGATATCCCGGGACCCAGACAAGTTTTAGCGAATTCAGTCTGCAGACCAAATTAAGGGAGGACGTGCATTCTTAGATTCTTTTGGAAGTGGGTAAGGGTTGAGTAAGGCCTTAAGCACAGCTTGGCTGTCGCTGTAGACGCAGATACTTCGCCCCTTCCATCTAATCTTCACAATGCAAATAGTTGGTGGCCATTGGGATCGCAAAAGTTTTCGCCTGGAGGGTCGATGCGAAATTACCTAAAGAGATGTGAAGTCTAAAGAGATAGTGTCGTCTTCCACGAACCGTCCGTGAAAATCCAACTACATTCCCTTCCCGGTTCAGTTTCTGGCCAGAGCCAGTCCTGGACGCAGTGAAAGTCGAGTCGAAGCGACGCAGCTGGATCGTTGTTGACCCTGCATCAGACGGCACGTCATCAACTATGACTGATGCATAGGAGAGAAGAGGTCTTATTATTGCCGTATAGATCCACACTGATCTTTTTGGTAATAGGCGCCAGATTTTACCCAAAACTCGCTTACACTGCCAGAAAACTGACAGCGCGTTGGTGGTTTTCGTCTCAATGTATTTTTTCCAAAAAAGTTTTTTATCCAGGATAAAACCTTGGTATTTCGCTTCATTAAAAAATGTCAGAGTCAGACCAGTCAGTGATGAAAACACCTTCGGTTTAAGGAAGAGTATATGAAAGCCTGTTCCTAGTACACTAGTCATCGATCATGTCAAGGGCTGTCTGTCCACTTGGACACGGACGCAATGCATAGTCCACCGACCAGTACGATCACCAGTCGCGAGGCTCAAACGAGTCTCTCAAAATTGTTCCTTCTGTATAGATCAGACATTCTCGTAGCCTACATTTTCACGGTATTCCAGAAAAAGTAAATGCCGTAAATTTTTTCTTTGGCCGATACTAAACATTTTAAATTCATTTTCAAATTTAAATGTTTTGTTTAATGTTATAAATAAAACCTCACGTCGGATCATCCTTAGTAAACGACTTACGACCTTTCTTAAGCTGTGTAGTGTGATTCCCATTTATTTGAATACCACAACTAAAAGGAAGGAATGGTCTTACTGTATTCGTTCCCTGTTTGCAGAGAAGGGTCAACCTGGATTGACACTAAATGTCTCCAGCTGCCCAGAGTTCACTATTAGACGTGGAATATTGATACACCTGGTCCCCTGTTGTTCGAGCTAACACCACGGTTATTTTTTCTCGAAAATGAATCTGAGAAAAATTGCTAAGAAATGAAGTTCTGTCTAAAGCAACAGTCAATCCTTCTTGATATGCAGCGAGGCCTCTTCACTACGTCTGCCACTGCGCAGCAGACTATCCGATTGAATACTAACTCCAAACTGAGTAGAAGCAAATTCCCCATACAAATCTGAGCAGAGACAAAATTGTTGAGAATCTTAATCAAGCCACTAAATTTAATTCCAACTCAAGCCACGGCCCGCATTCTTTCACGCCGCGGTCAGGCTGAAACTTTCAAGAGTCATTGGCTTCCAGGTTTCTTTGTACGCCATAACACAATATAGACATTAGCACCGTCAATGGTTGCAATAGGACTAGATAGGGATAGAGCCGCAGATGTGATTTTGAAAGTAAAGGTTTTTAAATTCGTTTTCATCTGCTCATAGAAAATCTCATATTAAACCTGGGGTTATCTTCTCTAAACCCACCATGTTCGGTTAAAACAGGGGGGCTCGTGCAGGGTAAGAATTAGTCAAATGTAACGTCATGATGGTCGCCGTCGCATAGTGGGTAAGTGCGTCGACCCTAGGTTCCCGCACGGATTCCTTCGCATTTTTTTACAGCACTACCTCTTTCGAGTTGCTGACAACACTTAAAGAGTGTATGAAAAGCTTCTTAAATCTCACCGTTCGGAGGCGGTAAAACACTGTAGGTCCCTTCTACTCGTGAGAGAACAGTAGCGCGCACAACACGTGTATTTGCTGTAGAAGCTAGGCCTTGGTCCCTCGTGGACTCAATTATTCTTATTACTAACGTCATGATGGGCTTACCCCACTGATGATGATATTTCTATTGATTGATATTTCTTCCAAAACTTTATGTTGAGCAACATGATTTCTATAGTTTAGTAAACATGTGGCAGAATGTTTTTCCAGAAACCTTGCCTAGAACGAAACAAGAAGGCAAACGCTTGGCAGACTGAATGCGTTTGCAACCCTTAAACTGTTATTTGCTTGTTAGACATTCTTTGCCAAATAAAAACTAACAACCTCGTTTATCGCATAATTTTCAATTAAGCTAACGTGTAGACGGATCCAAATTTTGTACCGAATCATTCCCGCACGGATTCCTTCGCATTTTTTTACAGCACTACCTCTTTCGAGTTGCTGACAACACTTAAAGAGTGTATGAAAAGCTTCTTAAATCTCACCGTTCGGAGGCGGTAAAACACTGTAGGTCCCTTCTACTCGTGAGAGAACAGTAGCGCGCACAACACGTGTATTTGCTGTAGAAGCTAGGCCTTGGTCCCTCGTGGACTCAATTATTCTTATTACTAACGTCATGATGGGCTTACCCCACTGATGATGATATTTCTATTGATTGATATTTCTTCCAAAACTTTATGTTGAGCAACATGATTTCTATAGTTTAGTAAACATGTGGCAGAATGTTTTTCCAGAAACCTTGCCTAGAACGAAACAAGAAGGCAAACGCTTGGCAGACTGAATGCGTTTGCAACCCTTAAACTGTTATTTGCTTGTTAGACATTCTTTGCCAAATAAAAACTAACAACCTCGTTTATCGCATAATTTTCAATTAAGCTAACGTGTAGACGGATCCAAATTTTGTACCGAATCATCAGTCTATGCACTTAACAAAGCTTTCCGCAAACACCAAGAAGATACATCACATCTCGTTATTTAGGCTATGACTTTTGCCCAAGAGCTACGGGTAATTTCACACTGTTTATCCCCCGCCTTACCTCATCGCTTCGGATCTCTCTATGATTTCCAGCAGAAAGCAATTCCTCCTCTTCCATCATTTTGTGTCGTCCTGCAGCACAAAAATCTCGTGATTTTATGCTGGTAGGCCAGGTTGGGTAGCATCTTCAGTGGCGCAAGGTAACGAGCGTTCCAAATTACTTGCCATTCAACATTTCAGTCAGGAGGAGTACAGCATTAATTCGAGCATGTCTAATGTTCGATTGTTAAATTGATAAAATGTTCTTCTTGTTGGTTTCGGATGAGACAGGCCGATGCGATACACCAAGCACTCACAGGGGTTACTTTGGTGTCTTGTCCTAATCGCTGTCAATAAACTGAGGGCTCCTTGTTAATTTTACGATGGTTCGTTAACGAGATGGATAAACATTACTCTGACAGGGAATGTAACCCACGTTCGTTGCTTTTGCTTTACTGCGTGTGCGTGTGTATGTCGGTTCGTCGTTCTATTTCACTTTGTCCGCCCCTCCACAAGTGCTGTAATATGTCATCCAATTCGTCCGAGGACCTCGAAATGGCACGCAAAGTGGTATATTTCTTAGCTCAACCACCTGCATCATTTAAATAAACGAGGAACCATTTGTTCATCTGCACATCTACCACTTGGAGGGTACCAACGACAAACCCCGACTAGTTCGTTTTCCCCTTTTTCTGTTTTTCTTACATTAGCACCAAAGTGGTTGAGGGAAACCAATTGCAGACACGAAAAGGAGAGATAGGGGGCGTCTGTCCAAAAATTCCGGACATTTTAACCCGAACCCAAATTAGTCCAAAGTTCATCCTCAATATCCGGGTAATTTTCGTCTTCTGCTGTATTGCCTCTGCCCGCATCTGCCTGTTGGTTTTACTCTCAGGTATATACAAAGTCTTTGCTACACTCCACTAAAATATGTATGTCTGTATGGCACACACCTATAATTGCAAAGCTTATGCAATGGTTAGAAATATTGTGCCGGTGGATGAACGTAGACTGGTGTGTAGATACGATTTGGTTGTGTTTCCCCCCCCCCCCCCCCCCCCCCCCAATGCCAACAGAGCTTGAGAGCAAAATATGCAAATGAACGCTCATTTGAGTCCTGTGAGGGTAAGTAATGGGTGGGGGGGGAAAATAGGAAAAAGGATTAAAATTTTCTGATGCCAAAACTATCTAGATCTCTAGGTGAAAGGGTTGGATAGTTCGTGTCTGAGGAAAATAAAGGAACGGGTGAATCAGGCAATTTGTGGTCCTTTGAAGCCTGAACCGTTTTAAAGGTGCTTATTTATGAGAGTTTACCAATCGAAAATGTTCCTCTATTCTTAGTCTCTTTCACTTTTTTTAATGTCTTGGGATGGCGTTGTATCGCACGTTGGCAAAAATCGATTTTATTCCAATTGAATTTTAAAGAAGGTAGTGGGGTCTTTAATTGAAGATTTTTTCAGTTTTGTGGCATAATATTAGAAACAAGCAATATGTAGTTGGCTCTAAAATTATGGTCAGTTGTGTCAAGATATTCTGGGACTTGATTTGTGATTCTTACAAAGCAAAGAATTATAAATTCTGGGACATTCCAAGAGGACAACATTTTTAGGGTTATCGTATTTTAAAATGAAGGCCGACTCCATGGTTCCCTGTCTTTCTAGGAAAATCTAGGTTAAAGTCCAAAATAGCCTGGCAATCTTTATTTCCTTTTTTCACTGATCTCTTGAGTGGTTAGCAACAATCCTAAAATGTCCTTAAATGACACCCGCAGGATTGGTATTTTCTCATTTAACTTTTAACTTTTAAAGAGAGAAGTACAAAGGTTTTAAGTCACTTTATCCTGGCAGTCAATTAACATCACCACGACGTGAGATAACACGGCCATTGCATTTCTCGCGCAAAATAATTATTATTTTGTTGGCTGTGTGACAAGCACCACCATCCTGTTGGAAGCAGATATTGTCCAAAGTCTCAATTTTTGGATGCACGAAGTTCGTTATCATCTCGCGATATCGATTCACGGAAATTGCTTGACCGTCCTCATTTTCGAAGAAGTACGGCCCGATGACGCTAGCCCATAAACCGAACCAAATAGTCACTCTTTGTGGATGCATCGGATTTTCAGCTTTCAGATTCCTCTTGTGGATTCCCTTCTGCCGAAACTCAGAAATTCTGCTTGTTAGTGAATCCGCTGAGGTGAAACTGTGCCTCGTCAAAATCACGAAGTGCATTTAAACTCCCGTGTTCGCAAAAGGCTTCAACAATCTTAACGCGCTGCCCAACTGTGTTTCTTCATGGTTGAATTGGTGAAACACTGAAGTGGAGAAATGTCGAATTAATTTGAAAAAAAAAATTGACGATAGAGTGTGAGTTGCAATAAACATCGTGCACTATGGTTGGACTACCCTTTATGAATGCAGTTGTCCGGATAGTGAATGACATATGTAGATTTGAAAATCCACTGTTTTCCAACGTTAGCTCATTTTTGTTTTCTCTAATTTAAATCTGTGATCATCGGTTAAATCACCGTATCTAATACCTTCTCATGACTTCCGTATCATCGCCCTATTGATTCAGCAAAGTAATCCGCATCATCTCTGGCAAACATCTACAACATTAATCACCGTGTACAAGCTCAGTTGACACATCAAAAAGGAAATAACTTTGAAAGCTATACTCCTTCTCCCGTATCGCCCCAATCGATATTCAGTGGAAATAAGCAACCAATTCCCCCTCACTCTTATGACCGAAACCATTAAAGTTCAAGATGTGGTTCTTGGTTGAAAGTCGGACATAGTCTCAAGTAGGAATGAATTCAGTCAGGTCAACTCAAGGAAACTCAAAATAAAAACCTGTCGTCCGGTCATACCATCTACACCAGGATAAATTTCTTCTTCTGATTTTTTTTTTTTTTTGCCAACTTACAATCAGCAGGACAAAAATGGGGAGTCTTGGCAAATGAGGAAAACCGATCGATTTACAAGGCAACAAGGACTGTCTGTTTTTAAGGTCAACAAGTAGGAGCAAGGACACAGTTGCCCCCTCAATGATGTGAGCTTTGAAGAAATGTGATGTAAAACTGAAAATGTAACAGTTGTATCCTTAAGAAACGGTTTGCCTGGATTTTCTTTAATAAGTACAGTGACACTAAGAAATCATGTAACTTTATGCTTTACAGGTTTCTTATGCGTAGTTTTTTCACTTGAAACAGAATTTATTCCAAAATCTCATGAAAGTCAAGAATCAACGTGAATGCAACAATGTGAATATCATTCATTTGAAAACTGTCGCGCATCTCTTTCTTTCAGGAATAGAGCAGCTTTTTAAAACATCAACCTGTATTAAAACAATTTTATGTTAAATTTTAATTCAAGTTATTTGAGTAGCCTTTGATGTTTTCTTTTATTTATAACAGGCAGGCAATTCTGTGACGAGACTGTGGACAGTCACACGTTTTTTATCAAAAATAGCTTTTCACGTCAGGCGCCGTATCAACTCTGGTCGCTGTTTCTTGATTGCTTCTTTCAAATGCTCGAGTTGTGAATAGTAGAAAATTGAATTGGCAATTCTATTCCTATCCCGCCACACATTAAACATAATTTTGCTTGCTGTCGGTCTTTGTTTCAAACTCACTCGTCATCGGTCACTGCCCTTTGATCGCTCTCGTTGAATATTCTTGTATTCAATCCACTTTTCATGGCCCTTACTGAAGATACTTGCAAAACTGTCACATTTCATAAATGCTATGGATATCCGAATAATTGAATTTCTTTACTTCAGCCCTGGCAGAAGACTCAAAACTGTCACTATGGTGATGTTTAGTTTGTCTGCTATAACTTCACAGTTTCACTTTTTCAGTGAGAAGCCGACCCGTGGTAGATCCTTTTCATCGAAATTTCCGGAACTAAAGGTTCACGTGGCTTGTTTCTTAAGATATTTTTCTCACATTCAAACAGTGTACCTTTTGACACGAGCAATAATTGGTGGTCGCCGTGGCGTAGTGGGTAAGTGCGTCGACCGCCACGCAAAAAGTCTAGGGACACCTCGCATTTTTTCACGGCACCACCTCTTTCGAGTTACTGACAACACTCAAAGAGTATCAATTGTATATGGAAAGCTTCTTAAATCTCGCCGTTCGGTGTCGGCTAAAAACTGTAGGTCCCTTCTAGTCGTGAAGAACAGTAGCATGCACAAAACGAGTTGCAGTTGTAGAAGCTAGTCCTTGGTCCCTTGTGGGCTCTAGTGCCATTCAATTATTATTAATTAATAATTGGGTCCACACGATCCTGTCCAAGTCGTCTATGTCCTACAACAGGAAGATAATATCTATATGTTAAAACGAAACATTTCTCTGAAGAGAAATTGTATGAAATTTCATCTTTTGTTTACTCAAAACATACTGCTCAACATGATTGCTTTGTAATTGCATATTCGCTTTGTACGGAATTCATATTATCGGTGCTTGGTAGGTATCCCACAATTCTTTTCTGCGCAAAGCGACTGCAGTAAAGAAAACTGCGTGCTCTGTGTCCTTCACGCAGTTTGGTTATTGTAAACTCAGCGGGGAGTTCTCGTGCCGTAATCACCAACTGTGAGAGTTTTTAATTACAGTCGCCTGCCGCTCTTAATATTCAGGTCTCAAAGGCGAAATTAAGAATATGCATCCATCTAGCTTTTGTGGAGGCCTCCCATCTGACTTGCCACGTTTCTATGGATACTGCTCGTTCTTTTTTTGGCTTGCTGCCGATCCAGGTCATAGGCTACGCTTCAAGAGTGTCCTGTTATAACGACCGCTGCCTCATCAGAAATGGTCCTGAAACCACAAATACTTCGTATTGCATAGAGTCTGTACGCTGACCTCATCATCCGTTTCCCCTAAAGTGAGTGCTGCAGCTCAAATCAGAGCGGCATACAGGAGATCTGAGCTGACTGCTCGTGAGTCACTTTTATTTGAATGCATTTGAGGGGGTGCTCTCTGCGTTTGAGATGGCTAGGCCATGTGGAGCGTATAGGCACCACTGCCATTGGGGCAACGCAAGTGAGAACGGCTGAGATGGTGAAGAAGGACATCAACCAACTTGGAGTCCGCAAATGGAGGCAGCTGACGAAAGATCGTGTTAACTGAAAAGGCTTGTTAGTTGAAGTCCAGGTTCACCCCGGACTATAGCGCCACTAAAAGAAGAAGAAGAAGACGAAGACCTGTGCCATAGTCATTGCCTTACAAATGCTGATTCATGAATGGTATTCTCCAAATTTGGACGCTTATGTCTTGTTTTTCTTTTCGAAAGTTACTCAAATTGTAGAAATTTGAACTATGTGAGAGGAATATCAAAATTAAGGGGTCTCCAGAAAATGTATTCTTCAGACGAGTAGAAAAATTGGAAGAACTGCAGCATCTCTGCGCCAGGTGCATCAACCTTTCTCCTCTCATTTCCAAAGTGTGCAATTTTTCTTTTTTGAAGAAAAAACTTGTCCAAAAAAAAACTTGATATTCATCGTTTTCTGGCTCTTTAAAGATGTGATTTACATTGACTACCGGAAAAGGGCCAAAAAGTCACAGAGCTCGTCGGTGCCGAATTTTTGGGACGATGCCGAACTGCAAATGTGTTCTTTGACCAAGACAACGCTCTAGTTTACACCTCCGCCGTCGTTCTGGACAAATTGGTCAAATTGGGCTCTGACCCATCCACCGTATTTTTTTAGATTTCACCCTGTGTGACTTTAAGTCGTTCCCAAGAAATAAAAATTTTCTCATCGAACAGGAACTTGAATCGAAGAAACGGGTTATCGCCGCCAGAGGGACCCCTGAAATTTTTAGGCGGCTTAAATTGAATTATGGCGCTGTTAAGCACATAGAGCTAAGATAAATAAATAAATTGTCACTTTTCCAAATTGTTCGTTTTTCTTTTGCAGTCCAAGTACATATCTAAACGACTTCGTATGAGTTAGTTTTTGCCATGAAATGGCTTAATCTGCATTAGGGAAAAAACATGTTTGTTTTGTTATGTAAAATACTAGACTACGAGGAACTGATAAGGTCCTGGTATGATATAAGCAATTTCAAAATGTATTGAAAGTAGAGAGCGACCATGAATACAGTCGTGTGAGCGGACTAATGCAAATTCCGCTTAAATTGGTTTGGGGAAAGGTCAATAAAAGAGTTCCCAGTGTAATTCTCTTAGGCGCGCACTAACTTCCAAGAGGCATTTCCAAGAGGTATTCAAATGAAATCCAAAGCTTTTACAATCACTTCACTTAGTGATTTGTCATCGGTTTTTGGGTCACATGCATACTCTAATCAAGAGTTCGCATTCGTCAGCCCAGCATTGTGCACTATTTTCATTCTCCCGGCAGCCACATTCTCAGCAACAACAACAATTGTATGAATGAACTTTCACAATCTACATGTTGCTATGTAATGAGGTCGTGGTTAACGTTCGTTTCACGTGTAAAAATTGCATTCGAAATCTGTGGCAAAAGGTGAACTACAGAACACCGACCGCCCTCAACTGAAATCGGGAGGGAATACAAACCACTCGAAGCATAATTTCAGTGTGATGACGACGACTAGAACGACGCGAATGACGTGAACGACACCGACAAGGACCTGAAACTGAAGTACAATTGTAACAGCGGTGAGCACGTGACCTGGTTTCCAGTGACTGCCTTCAAACTGTGAAGATTGCACGATTTAAGCTACGCTAAGTGTGCTGGTTTTCGTGGTTTTGCGACACCAAAGGATTTTTAATTCAAATTTACATGGCTCAGGTTATAGATTCGAAGGATATTACGGGTAGTGTAGACATTCGCGTCTGCGGTCTTTGTGGCTGCATTATAAGACAAGCACTGAGAGAAACTTGCTGGCGTTGTTGTTTAAAGTTATATTTTCAACTTGCGTAAACAAATAAAATAAAAAAAAATAAAGCAGCACGTCCTTGCTTTCGCTGGCACCGTGCACACTTTCCCCATTTATGTATTGACGATTTTCAATGAAAATTACAATATGGAAGCCTTGAAAGTTTTCATTGTTTCGCAGACTGTAGGGGGAGGGTGAGGGCGAGAGGGAGGGAAGGCCATAAAATCCGCTGAAAGCTTTTACCACGTTGCCCACGGGTGGTGGTTTGCATTGAGCTCTGTTACCAGCACGGACAGACTGATGCTTGCATTTTCTGATTGGAAATTGCGCATTTGCAAGTGGTATTCTGTTCGGCACTGGCCTTCTGGTTTCCGAAGCTTCTTTGGCTTTTCAACCTATAACCAAGTTTTGAGCTGTACGCTGCATTAAAGCGGTAATTTGATGTGAAGTGATCTCTGTAAATTTATGAAGTGCGGAGCTGAGTGTAATTGGACGAAGTACTCTAGGAGAATTATGTTATGACCCTGATTTCGAAGTTTAGTTGTTGAGGGGGTGGTGCTAACGTAAGTTCACCTAAATTAAGTTGATGGATAGGTGTATTTGTTCGTCGAAATAATTAGGGAAATGATTTTAATAGTAATTGTACATGATTGCAGCACGCAGTGACAGTCGATGTGAACTGAAAGTCGTGCGATATCTGATAGGACTGCCCGCTAAGTGGGTCAAATTGACTTGAATCTATTTGTGTATCTATAAATTGTCTGTGGGGTCAGCTATTACCCAATTGATTGAAAATTGATTTGTAGCAGTTTGTCTTCAAATTGAAGGGCGAACAAGTTCATTTATCGTCCTTTTGGACAATCAACGGAATTTCACCGATCAAAATCAGTGAAACTCAATAAAAGCTTAGAATAAGCGATAAGTGCGTTAAAATACAGAAGCTGTTTAAATACAATATACAATTTTTGTTGTTGCGCATTTGTTCAAAGTGTGCTACTCACAGCTCAAAGTGCCGTCGGCCGATTATATTTGTTTTAAGAATTTTTTCTTGAATTCACGTAAAAATATTGAGATCAAAACTTCGCGTGGACTGGTCCTCAATGATTGTAGATGTTCTAAAACACCCATAACTGGTATCTGCAGGATATCAGCTCTAAGTGCAAAGGAAGGTATGTATCATGTATCATATCCTGCCGCGCTGCTGTCGGTATTTAAGACAAAAAGTTTTGCCATGTCGTTGAACATGGTTGTGTTTCTTATAGTTTAAAGTTTATTTAAAAGGTTGCAGTGGAACTCTGTACGGTGTGAGTGTCAGGGAGACGCAATGTTTTAGCTTTCAATGATGTCCTTTCTTTCTCTGTAAATGATGTCCCTCTCATTATTGAAAAGCAGAATGCAGCAAAAGGAAATACAGGAAATACACTCTCTCTGAAAGCCAGGCTTATTAAACCGCACATCCCTTGAAGGTGCAGCATGTAGATAACCAAATCATGTGTTCTTTCCTCAAGTTTTATTTTTTCTTTGACCTGCACCATCTATTCTTCTTTTCTCGTTGCGTATGCAACATCAAGCGGAAACGCATTTAATAATGGGCTTCGGCTGTATTCCATGGCACGACTGCCGTTCTCTAAGCTTTAAACTTCAATAAAATTAAAAAGTTGTCGAAATATTTTGAATTCGTTATTCAACAAGCCACAAGTTTTTACCTTCAAAAAGTAGGTTTTACAAAGAGCCCTTATATTTTATCCACTATCTGTCGTATTCAGTCCTTATTCATTCATTGTTTTCAAAACGTAGCTAAATATTTGTTGAAATAGCCAAGTAACGGTCATGCAAACAATTTTAGAAAATGTCTCTTACCCTTCGGCAAAGAATCAAACATCTTCCTCTTCTTTGTATGACCCAGCAGTCAAAAGCCTTAAACTTGAGTATCAACAGAACAAACTTTCTAGCCTTCAGCTTCTCACACCAAGTTTGTTGAGAACCTTAACCTCTTACGCTCATCATTTGTATGAAGATTGTGCTTTGTTGAGGTTTACAAAAGACTCAGATTCGGGCACTCTTTTATTTATTAATTTTTGCAGTTTAAGTGTTCTTCATGATTAGACGTTGATGCCTTCTTACGGCGCACAGTTGCTTTGTTGGTGCCAGCATCATCTTCATCCGCCTCCATGCCGATTCTTTTGATAGGACTAATAGAAACCGATTTTTACATTAACTCAGCTTGGTCTTTAGTGAAATAATTCTATCATTCAATTGTTTTTTGTGTCAAAAGAATGGTGATGTGCAAGGACGATTCTTCGCTTTCTTCTATTTTCTAATTGTATTTCCTTGAAGCCTGTTTTTTATGTATTTTGACTTTTCTAGTGGCAGCTGCTTTCATGTAAATGCCCGCAAACACCTCATTGACGACTCACTGTGTCTACTAGTAACATTCATGTCGGCCAAAAGTTTAACGGAGTTTGAAAGACTGCGTCTCATTTTTTTACCTATTTTCTGTGACAAATAAAAATTCCATGACAGCGAATCACCTTGTCACAAACCTTTCCTTACATTGCATGTCTCCACCGACCTTAAAGCAATAGCGAGTATCTTCTATCGTCATCCTGCAAGCTCCAATGGAATTTGCTAAAATATCAAATCTATGCACGGCACTGTTTAGCTTGCCCAAATGCTCGTTGTTATATCTTTCCTTGATTTTGTTGAATGTGAATGAATGAATGACCAATTGTCAATTTAACTGTCCAGAAACCATGACAAAGAGGGAGTATCTGTCTGATGAACGATTTCAGGCGTTCACACCAATCTATGGAGAGTATCTTGTTCCCCAAGTTTATGAGATAAGTCCTGCTATAATTACCAACACGAAAAGCGACATTGAAAGTCCAGTCAAGTACCGCAACAAATCATCCCCAACTACGTTTAAGAGCCTACGCGCTCGATTATCACTACGTCTTGGCATGAAAACGGAATACTCATCCATTGCCTTCCTTTTTCCTTGCGGGTAAATTGGCTATTAATGTTCATTCGGTGTTATTTCTTTGTGATCTCTAAGACCTCACAATTTAAACGTGATTTCGATACACTCTCTCTTTGTGTATTTCTCCTACAAGCCTTCCACAATTGAGTATTTATCTGCAACACCAAGGATAATTATGCAAAATAATCCACACCGTATTAGATTACTGCAAACACTTCATGGTTCATTTGAAGAGATCAAACATTTCTAAAGGACTTGTTGCTTGGAAGCAGGGAGTTTCATTTTACCCATTAATGCACTTCACCCTCAATCAGTAGAGCAATCCGTCTTCGTTGAATTTGCGATATGAAGCAAAAACAGTAAAGAAAGCACAGCACAAAACAGCCAACAGTCCTGTCCATGTTCATTTCCTGCTCTACCTCATATGTCCTGCAAAAGCAACAAAAATCCTTAAAAAGCACTAATTGCCTCCACTTGTCCATTGGTTTGCAAGCGGTATTCCCCCCATTGACTCTGACAGCAAGATACGTGTATCTTCTATAAACTGACATGTGCTGGAACACATTTTTCTGCCTGCTCATCCGGTATTTTTCATTCGCCTTGCGAAAGGGCAAAAATAGTTGCCTCTATACGATAACCTCGTCGTTCTCCTTTTACTTCGCTTTAAGTCCAACGTTTTATGTTCGGAAAAAAAAACAAAAAACCGCATTTACATTTCCATAATTCTAACCCCGTTTTTTTCATGGTTCGTTTTTTTTCTTTTGCAGTATCTACGGTTGCTGTGGAAGCTGTGCTGGGCCGGACGGCATCCCTGCCATGTGACATCGATCCAGAAGCAAAGGACGATAGAGTTTATATGGTTTTGTGGTTTAGAGAAAGCGCTGGCAAACCACTTTACAGGTAAATTAGAAAAATTTCAATTTAGCATGAGGTTTGCCGGTTCGTTCATCCCCTCTTGGACCGTAGGGATACTCTGTAGGTGTCGTGTTCTAATTTCACTGCAACGATTTCCCACGTATTCACATGTTTAGGTGGTTAAGAGCAAATCTTATCAAATTGAAGGTTGGGGAGGTTTGTATGAAATTCGCTTGCGAATAAGAGTGCCCGGCATGCGGGGGAGATTGCGTGGCACCACTCGCAGTGCTGTATCGGTTAGTATGCAACCGAATTGCAGACGCAGTGACTGACGAACTGATAAACATTTACACGTGCATGTATGTGCTAGCATATATTCGATTAATTTCGTACAACTTGCCTTTCAATTCCCATTAACTAAGTTTAGGGCTATACAGAGTGTGTGCATTTCATCTGATGATTGGGCTCACTAAGCTGGCAACAGCAGATTCTATTCATTTTCACGGCATTTGAGATTCGTGAATAGATCAAATGGGTGCGGTTAATATTTGGTATTTTGAAATTAACCTTCATTGAGTGAGATTATTTAATAGGTTTGCATAGAGCACAACAGATCGTTAATTTTGAAAATGGTGCGACGTTTGCCATTTAAAGCCCAATAGTTTTAGACCTGTGTGGGCCGTGTTTAATTTTTTTGTTTAACTCGTGTATGAAGGGATTTCCAATTTATTAACTCAATATGCATTCACCATAAAAGAGTATGGAGTAAATTATTTTAATAATGGTTATGTTCACTTATGGGTGCGCACACCAATCATCTGGCTTTAGAAACTCTAAAAGCGGAGCAAGAAAAATGTTCCTATTTTGAAATGAATTTGCTGTAGACATCTGCGATGCCATTTGTATCAGTTGTAAGATGTAGACAAAATTTTAAAAACAGACACTAACAACGAGGGTGATGTGAAATCGACAGTCAGCAGGGAGATTTCAAACTAATATCTGGAACAACTGTTTGTGAGTCCTTTGAACAGCCAATGGATCTAACTCTGCAAATGTCGTTAAAAACGAAATCGGTGGATGTAGAGCTCACGTTTGCAGCTGAATTCACATCGTTGCGCTACACTATGAATTGATGATATCAACAAGAAAGTTTTCTATAAAAGTGCATTTGCAAAAACTGATGTCAATAAGACATATTAAAACATAGGAGTGCAATTAGATATTCAAAAGAGCAAGTCTTTCTGCCCCAGTACATCTTTTTGGTTCGTGGTAATAAAACTTGATTCTCGAAGTAACGCTTAAACTTTGCAATGCTGTGGATATTCAACCTCCTTAATTGCGAAGAAGTCAGACGTCAATCCCGGCTTGGCCACTGTTTGGGACATTATCGTATGTGATCCATTTTTCATCGCCAGTCACCATCCGCTTCAAAAGTGGGTCGAGTTCGTTCTGTTTCAGCAGCATATCATGCGGCACCCAAACATCAAGGAGATGCCACATGCCGGTCTTACTCGATAATTTCCATGATTCGATCGGTATTCGTCGTCGCAGGTCTTCCGCCGGCTGGCTTATCCATGGTATCGTTCACCGGCTCTGAATCGTCGGAATTATTCCTTCGCAGTTCGAAGTGATAGAGTACCATCCTCCAAAACAACATTAATCTCCAAATAGCGCGAATCTCGGCTTTAGTGAACCCCATGTTTACACGCCTATAACTGTTAAACGCAATATCTAAACTCATCATGCATACCGTCGTTTTGTAGGTTATGTCAAGACCTTACAAATGATCTGTAGTATTACCAGATACGGGCTCTGTAGCTCTTTGTACATAGTCAGAAAATTCAAAAGACAAAAAGGCGGAAGATATTTGACAACCTTATTTCATAAATATTACCTTCATATTTTGCGGTATTCCAGCCCACATGTGATCAAGGCCTAGCTTCCCCAGCAACTACTCATGTTGTGCCATAACAGGGACCCCCATTTTATTGCCGACTTCGAACGGAGAGATTTTAAAAACTTTTCAAAGACATTCCCTTTCGAGTTGTCAGCAACTCGAAAGAGACTGTGTTCAGTCCCGGCATCGAAGCTAGAATCTTCAGCGTGTGTGTCGTCGCATTTGCGCATCATCTGATCAGACTCAATTAATAGTCAATGCCATTTGGTCATTGACAAATATTCCTAAAAAGAATTGAAATATGCACATTTATCCACGAAGAAGTTCAACAGTGAATTCCAAGTTGAGCTAGATATTCTTGTTTTTTACATCTCAGATATGCTCCACTTCCAGAAAAATGTCAAAAAACCTGTTTTATTATTTCATTCTATGGCGGACCTCATATGTGCGAGTAAATTGTCTACAAGCGCCATTAGACAGACCTATTTGTCGTAGCATTCGTTTTTAGGGTTTCTGTACTAAGTATTTTAGCAGAGCATTTCTTACGGATACACTTTCACCATGTTCTTGGCATTGCTCAACACTTGCTGTATTGATTTCTGATAGTCTAGCATCACTTAAGTTGGAAAGTTCTTCATCTTCTTCTTGTAGCGCTACAGTTCGGGGTGGACCTCGGCCTCAACCAACATGTCTCTTCAGTCAGCACGATCTTTCGCCAGCTGTCTCCAGTTACGCACTATTAGTTGGTTGAGGTCCTTCTAAACTTGTGTGCGCAACCTTAGCCTAGGCCCTCCTCTGTTGCGTTGTTCCAATGGCTCAGATTCAAAGACTTTTCGGGCCAGAGCAGTGATGTCCATACTCACTACATGGTCTAGCCATCTTAAGCCTTGTACCCGAAGACGCTTGACTAGGCGAATGTCGCTGTACAGCCCATAGAGTTCGTCGTTAGATTTACTGCTTCAGATGCCATCAACGCAAACAGATGCCTCGAAAAGACTAAGGGATTCCTTATCCGCTTTAAGTAGCGTCGAGGTTTCCGCGCCATAGAGTAGGACTGGGATGATCAAGATGTTATATAAAGCCTCTTGAGCCCAAAGAAACAGCGATTGGCAAGAGTGATTCTGTGTTTGATTTTGATACTGGTGTTGTTGTCCCTATTTACCGCTGAGCCGAGGTAGACGAAGTCCTTGACTACCTCGAAGTTTCTACTGCCTACTGTGATGCTCTGTAAGAGACTTCGATGTTGTGCGCCCTTCCTTGATGACAGCATGTACCTCGTTTTGCAGTCATTACCCACCAGACCAATTTTAGCCTCTTCTGCTTCAATGCCAGCAAACACTTCATTAATGGCTCGCTGTGTTCTTCCAATCACGTCAATGCCGTCGGCGTAAGCTAGCAGTTGAACGGACTGTTGGAAGATCCTGCCTCTGGTGTTGACTTATGAGTTACGCACGATCTTCTCAAGGATGATGTTAAAGAAGTCACATGACGGTGCGTCGCCTTGTCTAAAACCTTTTTTGACATTGCTGGAAACATTAAAAGGAAATAGTTCCTAGGCTTCTGTCCACGGCTCATACAATTAGCACTTGTGAATTCGTCACGATAAATGCTCCTTACTATTTCAAAATTTTGCAGAAAAACTCTTCAACATCTTCAAGGCATTGCCCTCAATAATTTGCATTAATTTTCCTCGGAATAAATGTCAATAAAATATAATTACTTCCGAAACTTGAGCTGATGTTTAGTTAAGAGCTTTGTTCCTCCCTTTGATACCCTATTAAGCATATTTTCATTTTCACGTTAATCCACTGCTCCACTTACACAACTCAGTGTAACCTTCCACGAGCGCTCCAGCGCCAGTCAACCACAGATTTTCGCCGGTTGGGAATGAGTGCAAACACTTTCGAGGCCCTATGCATGTATAATTTCAATTTGCGTGAAATAGAATATTACTCCCTAATTAGTCAGAATTTAAATGGATATTATTCTCGAAGTATCACCCACAAGTCGGCGAGGGAACCTTATCTCTCGGTACCCCCTACCCCCCATCGCATATGGGTGAATGTAGGACGTATCACCTCCTGTTTTCTACGGTAAGCGTGAACGTCAGACAGGAAAAATGCAATAAAGAAACGAAAACCGCAAAAATACGCAAATGAAAGGCGAAGTGAAATCAATTTTCTTTGAAGAGCTTTTAATGAAGCAGTCAGCGGAAAGGATTCAGATTTCAACATTTTTCTGTGTTGCCTCTTCACCCCATTGCCGACAACTTCAGCGGCATAACCCAACGAACGAGTTGCTGGCTGGTGTTACTCTTGAAATAATTTGCCGGCTTAAATTACCCTTAGTCACGCGAGCAGTAGGATACCCTATCTCGTTGGTGGGATACGTTTTTATTGACTTGGATAATTTGCTGCCATAACATGATAGTGATTCTAGGAACTTCGTTGTTTGTTGTTTTTTTTTTTTTTTTTTTTGCTCTACTTTTTTTCCGCTTTAACATATCCTCATACGGATTCCTGCATTCTTTTGAGGATATAATTTATTTGTTGATACGTTGACAGTGTAATGAGAATTCCTTATACAGGAGAGAAGAGGAAAACTTGCATTCCACTTGCATTGTTGCAACGACAATGTAAACAATTTTCTGGGGGAAATTGTGGAATTCCAAATTACATTTTGCACTGTCTTTTATATAACACAAAAGTGGTGAAATAGCTTAGGTGATTTAGTTTCTATTTGAAAAGTCGGTAAATTATTCATGGGTTATGTAAAAAATTGGTTAGACATCAGGCCTTCGATGTCAGTGACAAAAACATTTGGATTTGGATTTGGAAAATGCATACGGTCGAGTGCTTTACTGGGATTGATGGTCCACAGTTGAGTTCCATTCAATCTCTATAAACTTACTTTAGCAGCTATTTTCCAGTAAACGATAGTAAATAAATGTCTTTCACCGTGTATGTTGGACTGTACCAAGAGTGCGTCTTGTCACCTCTTCTTTTCTTTAAGAATATGGATTGGATGTTGCAGCGCAGCCAAGGCAAGTAAGTACGCAGATAACATAGTTGTCTTTAAATCCTTGCTGACGGAACTCCAGCGCAGGGTCGATAGATTTGTGGTCGCACGTGCTGATGCAAGAATGAAGGTAAATGTGGACAAGCCCTAAGTTATTGTCATTTCTAAGACACCTGTCTAATGCACTTAGCATGTTTGTGGAGTCCCATTGAAACAAGTTTCACCACTGATGGCAGGAGAAACAACTTGTAGGATTTGCCAAGCGAGATCGATTTCAAAGCAGCTTAAAAGACTAGTAATAAGGAACGACAAGGTTTGTGTCAAAGCTAATTCATCGGTTTTAAACTATGGTCATGAAATTTGAATGATGATTGAAAGAATAAGATCCCGAATACATGCGGCCGAGATGAGAATTCTCTGTTTTGTTGTGTGAGTTCCTCCCTAGGATAGGGTTAGCAAAACGACATTGCGAGCTTAACTCAGTGTTTGGCAGGTACTTCCTTAGACGAAAAAGGATTGGCCACGTGATGGGGACTTTCCCTTTATCACGACTTCTGGGACACGCAGTATATGCAATTCCATTAGGTAGGCGACCACTCGGCAGATCCTGGGCGAGGTGGTTAAACCAAGTTTATAAACTCTCCTGGTTACATTAATGGCAACACAGCCCAATCGCACGCTAGTTGCAATTGCACACACCCAGTAAGTTGAGGTGTTTCACAATTTTTTTTGCGCTCTCGCAGAAAGACACGTCCCTAACATTTGTCACTGGTTCAGATTAAAAGACTCCTCTGCGATTGAGTGATATACATGTACTCTGCATGACAAAGTCTTCATAAGCGACGCGTCCATAGATACTTGACTTGACGCATGCTGCCGGTAGAGTTCGTGTTTGAATCCTCTCGCGATCGCCAAGTTATGTATGTCTGCGGTATCGATACTGAGCATCCTTTCTTGTTTATGTCATCACTTCGACTTGTCCATACGTACCACCAGATTGATGACTCACTCCTCTCTATGCCAGCACATGCCATATTGAGAGCCTTCGTTATTCGCCCAATCTCATCTGTGCCGTAAACTTGAAGGGGTGGGTCTCTTGTGTTGACTTTTGTGTGTTTCTTACGATTTCCTTGCCTAGAACCTTTTTTGATAACAAGTGATTTTTTTCACTGCAGCCTCTTTAAGTACGCTGGTGGTTATGGATTTGCAATTTCTGGGTGTTTCCCATAATTTTCCACATTGCAAAAATCTCATGTATCGATACATGCCCAAATCCACTGGTCCGGATGGTATACTCCCTGTTCTTCTGAAGAGCTGGTCTTCTACGTTGTTAAAACCACTGCGTAAGCTTTTCCATCTGTCCTACTCTTTTGGGCTCTTCCATAGAAACTGGATTTATCCAGTCCGTCCCTTCAAAGGGCGAACCGTCATCACAAACCTCCTACCGACCCGCACTTACGTCCCTACTCTCTATAGCATTTGACAGAGTCTGGCATAAGGCTCTTTTGTCGAAAATACATGCTTATTGTGTCGATGAATCACTTCTACAACGGAATTAGAAGTTACCTTCCGAACTGTTCAATGCAAGTCGTATTGAATGGGTTCAAGTTTGAAATTCACCATATTGAATCTTGTGGTCCCCAGGGCTCCATTTTGTCTCCGACACTCTTTCTCATTTTTATAAATGATTTCCTGTTTGTCACTTCTATTCCAATCCACTCCTTCGCCGATAACAGTACCCTCAGCTTTTCATATCCTTTCTTTGGCTCGCGACCCTCCTTTTCGTCCATAGACTTGGAACGGCTGTGTATGTTAAGTTCATTAAATTCTGATCGTGACGGCAGAATTGATTAGGGTAAGAAGAATAGAGTGGAATTTAATGCTTCCAAGATCAGTTCTGTCTTCTTTCAAGCGTTACCAAAATAACCACCCATTATGCGGGAGGCTCTAGCGTTGCTGAAACCGAACGTGTTTCCATCCTCGGTATGTGTGTAAAACTCAATATTAAGTGGAAATATCACATATTCGAGATCGCCACAAATGCAGCGAAATGTCTAGGTTTCGTTAAGCGATGCAAGAAAGTTTTCACCACTTTTGATCTGGCAACAATATATAAGGAGTATGTCTATCTAACACTTACGCTCTTATCTGGTCT